>JADBJO010000696.1:469041-476541 GCA_016801955.1 Conus betulinus | reverse complement strand
TCACGTGGTTGTGCTTCGCTGGAATGTAAAGTAACAGACCAGAAGTGAAGAGGCCCGTTTCCATTTCTGAACATGGTAAAACCTTTCTTTGAGATCGATTCATTCGGATCCACTGAACATGTGGGGCGCAGCATTAAGCATTGACAGACACCAGTAACTATGAGGACATCTCATGGATGAGCGTGTGCACCAGCTGAGCTGGCAGGGGTACAGAGCAACAGCTCGAAAGAGTAGTATTTTGTCTTGGGTATTTCATCGTGTGACAAAACTTATAAAGAGATTCCAAATATTGGTTGAAACTATATGGGAGTTTTCAGAAACTGAATATGTCCATGAAACTTTGCGGTGCTGGCTATGTTTTACAGGCAAAAGGCTACATAAACATCCAAAATAGTGCAAGGTAACACAAACCAACAAAATATTCAACGAATACATATTCTTCAGACCCAATACGTAAGGAACACAAACAAATGCAAAAAAAAAACAATGGGTCTACTACTCCACAGATTGCAGTGTCAGAAAGTCATGTGAAGGTCTGGGGTGGTTTGGGAGGGATGGGGAAGAGAGAGAGGATGAAGAAAAAACAGAGTGAAGGTAGCAGAGAATAATGTAAAGGAACTTCAAGAAAATAAACTTAGTATGATCAACAAATAAGACTTAGTAATAAGAAAAGTATAATGAGACCAGTGTCCAGAGACAAAAAATAGTTCCCTTTCATGTTCCATACAGGGGAGAAAACTTCTTCGCCCGGAGAACAGTCGTTGTCACAAATGTGTACCTTTCACTAAACAAAACGTCTTCTTCGCGTTCCAGCTTTTAAAACAAATATCAACATTGTTGACTTTGAGTGTATTATTGCCATGCAAATATGAGCTCGGAAAAATGTATTGCCATTGTATCCAGATCTAGATCTGTATGTCAATAGTAGTTATTAATCCCGTCCTTCTTGTTCATAATGTGCACCAAATACTATCAATTAAATTTCTCTGTTTACGATTGTTTACGGATTCAAGAAGCAATTTGAAAACAAAAAGTTTTCTCTTAAGGTAGGTAGCATAAGCTAGCACTATGAGAGTTTTGAAAAATAATCAAAGTTTTCCATACTGCAACATTATCTTTTTCCTGAATGTTTAATTAGATTTATATTCAACAAATTTTCAGCAGATTGATCTTTTTTTTACGTTTGGTATTTCGTGCTAGAAAACACACATTCTAGGATCTCTCTCTCTCTAGATCTCTCTCTCTCTCTCTCTCTCTCTCTCTCTCTCTCTCTCTCTGTGGTATATTTCTGTTTCTATGTCCCCCCCCCCCTCCCCTCCCCCATGTCGTCAATTTAGATGTGAATGACAAACAAAGCAGAACACAGGGAGACTTAAGAGGACCAAAGCACAGAGATTTGTATTAAACAAGTTGACAAGACGCACGTGTTTTTGAACAAAAGCAATGTCCTCAGACTTCACGCGACGAGGAGAAAACAGGGGCATAAGAGTACAAACAGGTAGTTGTGTGAATAAAGAAATCATGTGTATGGAGTTGAATTCTTGCTGTTCCTGGCAAAACACATTACCCGGTATTTGTATCCTTCGAGACAAAACATATTATGGCCTTAGGAGATTATTCGTTGTAAAAAAAAAAACCTATGAAGTTTGTCCACTTTCGATTACCTTGTCAACACGAACATATATCAGGTGAAGATGGTTACACCCAGAATGTAAGACTTACAAAGATCCATCCCGACATCATGCTCAAGATCACAGAATGGCAGTTTGGTATCATCACCACAAAGGTCAGGTGTGGATCAATACCTTTGGCAGCGAGATGAAAGGGGATTTTTGAACGAGATCAGCGGGGCCTTCCCCCGTCTCTCTCTCTCTCTCTCTCTCTCTCTCTCTCTCTCTCTCTCTCTCTATCTATATATATATATATATATATATATATACACGATTAAATTCTTTTTTGAGTTTATTGTATATATGTAAGTATGCCCCGTACATGCATGCGTGCGTGTATGCGAGCGCGCACCTATGTAAATGCGCGCGTGCGTGCGCGCGCGTGTGTGTGTGTGTGTGTGTGTGTGTGTGTGTGTGTGGCTATCTGCTCCCCCCCCCCCCTTCTCTCTCTCTCTCTCTCTCTCTCTCTCTCTCTCTCTCTCTCTCTCTCTTCCAGCTTTCTTTCTCGCATGTCTGTCTCTGTCTCTCTGCTTGTCTCTGTGTCTCTTGGAGACTGAAAACAATATAGACTGCAATTCTCCAGGAGTAAATCGCATGTGTATTGAACAGAAGCCATCATCAAACTTCACACGAAGAAGGGGGCGAGATGGGGGGAAGGGGAACGGGGACCGACGTGTGTCAAAAACAAAGCAAAACTGATCACTGTGGGGGAATTATGTGGATGGAGGTTGATAGTAGTGTGCTAATCCTGGTGAAACACAATGGAGGTCACTAGCGTCTACATCTCCCTGAGCAAACAAACACATCAGAGGCCATAAGGACAGGAAGATTCCCAAGTCAGATCATTCCAGATAACCTCCTAAGCTAGCAAACAACACAAACCGAAATAACACAGACGAGAGTGAAGATTATCGGGCTCGGATGATTCGGTTCGAAAAAGCCATCCGTTTGTCAGGCTTATTAGGCATATGGTTTGCCGTTTGGTGTCAGCTGGAAGGTTTGGGAAGTCTTAACCCCTAACATGAAATAAAGCGAAATGTTTTGAAAAAATTAGCATTTACCTTATTCGTTTTTTCGTTCTTTATCCTCTCGCTTGTCTCTGTCTGTCCCTCGCTTTGTCTCTGTCTGTCCCTGTGAACTTGTCACTCTGTGTCCCTGTCTGTCGGTTTGCTATCTGTCTGTCTCTCTCTCTCCTCCTCCTTTCTCTTTAATTCTGGCTCTGTCTCACACAAATATATATATATATATATATCAACATAAATAGAGATGGACATATGTGTGTGTGTGTGTGTGTGTGTGTGTGTGTGTGTGTGTGTGTGCGCACACACACACGCGCTCACGTATATATATATATATATATATATATACAGAATTAAACAAAGCTGGCTCTTATGTCTCAGATTATAGAAATAGTGGGGTGATAAGCCTTCATATCTGCAGTGGTAGATGATCTGCCTAACTGACAGTATGTGTTTGAGTGGGTGATTGGGGAATAAATAAATGCTTCTCAAAATGAATCTTCAGCAAGCTTATAGTCTCCAAAGCGGGAGACCATCTCCAATGGGGAAAAAGCTCACTAACATATAACTCCTGGTCAGATCTCCAATGGGACTCATTAACATATAACTCCTGGTCAGATACCGGTATTTCGACACCTGATTGTTTCTCCTCAGTGACCGCGGAAAGTGGTAATTTGACTCCTCTGCCTTTTCGATTTTAAGAGAATGCTATACCAGAGAAAAAGGCTGGTGTGCAATACCATAGTATGTTTGTTGAGTTTTCAAAAAAACTAACTAAAGGTGCCACCTAAGAAGCAAAAGAAAATCATGAAAGAGCAAAACAAAGCTACATTTTCTTGTGAAAAGTAGAAAAATATAAAAAGATAACCTCTTAAGACACAAGTGCTGAGGGCCAGTTCTTGGAATGAATCCGCAAGGGACTAAATTACAATGAAACAATAAATTCCAAGGATAAGTACCGAGCACCATTCCAGCAACTTACAGAGCAGTTAGGTGTTGCAATGACTGCAAGACATATTGAATTATAACCTAACTGACTGACAGTATGTGCTTGAGTGGGTGATTGGGGAATAAAATAATGCTTCTCAAAATGAACCTTCAGCAATATATATATATATATATATATATATATATATATATATATATATATATATATATGTGTGTGTGTGTTCAATTATGAACTTTCTGGCTATTTTTTTTTTAGATAAAGTGCTCAACCAATTCGGGAGCAGTCTAAAAAAATGCAGCAGCAGCAGATTACCAAGAAGCACTGTTGAAAAGTGGATATAGTTACAAATTGAAATATGAACCTGAGGGCAGCACTTGAAGCAGGAAGAAGAATAGAAAGAGAAAAAAAACTTGGTACAACCCACCATATGATGGCAGGGTAAATACTAATATTGGCAAAGAATTCTTCAAGATACTAAAAGAATCGTTCCATAAAGATCACAAACTTTTTAAAAATATATCAATAGGAATACTATCAAACTATCTTACTCATGTATGCCAAACCTTAAGAAAATAATTGACACATCTAACAGAGGAAAACCAATGCTAAGAATGAGGGTGACAAACGGAGGAAATTTTTGTCAGTAAACATAAAATAGGAACCCTAACAGAGCCCCTCACGCAGCACAATTAGCAAAGATTTTCAACCCTGGTAGAGCCCCCCCCCCCACCCCCACCCTTTGCATGCACAACACGTGCAACACAATTCTTTCTTCCTTTCTCTGAATACAATTCACAACTCCTATATATATTGAGGCCTACAGCAAGGGATGGTATGGGATCTGAAGAGAGGAGAATGCCTCGAAACAAATTGCAATCCCGGGTTTTAAGTTTTACTTTAAATCATCATACCTTACCTGCTGGCACTCAGGGAGGATGTTATGTGCTGACGAAGGCAAATAAAGCCGAAAATTTCATTTACAACCACGACAGCTTGTTGTCCTTGTGTCTTTTTTCTCTTGGATATATATATATATATATATATATATATATATATATATAGAGAGAGAGAACACATATTCAACTCACTCAGTAAGTCTCCGTTGACTGCATCATGCGACAATGCAATCAATAATAACACACACACACATCTACCGAAACACCTAATCCATGGCTGGAACACATTTACTGTCGTGTATGTCCCAGTACCAGGCTGCCTATTTGGCTTTCATTCTGTTGATGTTGTCTGTGATGAAGCAGCCTTGTGCTGCTAAATTTTGGAACGCCAATGTGTTCCAGCAGTGAAATATTGGTATGCATGCATCCATATTCACATAAGTAGATAATTGAATAGATAGACAGATACCTAAACATACAGGCACATGTGTTTCAGACTTGATTATCATTTGGGTTAAACTTTTGTTTGAAAACTGCACACGCATATACGAGGAAAACTTATCATCCTTGAAGAAAACGGTAATTCAACTCTTTTTTTTTCAAAAAAAAAACACTTATTACCACGTTTTTGTTTTTCCTTGATGGATATGCTTTTTTCAAATACAGAAAACAGTACATATAACAAAAGATTTCCCTGTCATCATCGTTTTTCGTCAACGAAAATGACCGTTTTACTTGGGTAATCAAGGAAAATAGTTATTGCCAACTTATAACATCCGTATACTGTAATATTTCGGAATGAATGACATTTCCACCCTAACACAGCAAACTGGCACAAGGCAGAAGGAACCAGACCATGACCAGTCACAAAAAGGACGATTTGAAAGGTGATCTTAGGCAGCGTAACTTCAAAACACCTGAACGCCAGACAACGGCGCATGGCAGCCTCTGATGACAGGGTCAGACGGCGACAGGAAGCAACAGACTGCTACCTCCGCTAGGGTGGCCTCTGTTCCTGTGTCAACCACAGAGTTCTGGCGCCTCGTCTGTCTTCCACTCTGCCGCTCCAGACTGGGCTGGCAGGGCCATTCCACTATCTATGGAGAGGGGCACAAATCCGTCGTTGTTAAAATCAAGAGAAAAAATTCCATGTTGTCTAGCCGTTGGTTTAACAAAGTCTAGCCAAAATTGATCATTGTTTCTACCCAGCAGTTTTTTCCCTTGGTGTACGCAGATAATCTAGGTTGTGAGTAAGGATACATATGCTTTCTTTTCGTTGTTGTTCTAGGAGACCAAAGTTTAGTAGTGCAAAATGCGAGCTTAGTTTTCCATTTCATTTTGAAAAAAAAGAAATGGTGGCAGAAGAAAATGTTATATAACATCTGCTGTAGGCAGTGTAGAGACCAGAGAAATAGTGTTCCATCACTAGCGATACTCACCAAGGAGAGAGGAACACTTTTCTGTGTCGAACAGCAGCCATGCCATCGTACAAAGGTACCACACAATGTTTCCCGGCGCACGACTAGTAGGCAGGAATGGAGAAACTTACCTTTGGCCTTTGGACAGAGACCGTTCTCGTTTTTTTTCAATGAAGTCTTTTTATATTGGGAGGAGTGGTGCGTGCGTGCGTGCGTGTGTGTGTGTTGTGTGTGTGTGTGTGTGTGTGTGTGTGTGTGTGTGTGTGTGTGTGTAGTAGGGAGGGGGACGGGGGGATCGAAGTGGTGATGATGGTAGGGTGGTAAGATCTATTGGAAATATCTTTTGGAGCGGAATGTTCGGTAATATTCAAAGTGTGTCTTTTGCAACAATGAACAGAGAGAGAGAGAGCTTTGTGTCTAGCTTTTCTTTTTCACCAAAATGAGCACACACAAATAAACATCGCAGTTTAGGGACCTACTTATGGAAACAAGCACGTCTCAACCTGGGCAGAAATGAAAATTGCACAGACGTGGATGGCAGGACGTTTCAAAGATGTAGTCCAAGGGGAAAGGGAGCAGCACACAAGGGAAGCTACTGTCTTCCATAGTCTTCATCGTACACCTTCAAAGTCTTCATCGTGCGCCTTCAAAGTCTTCATCGTGCGCCTTCAAAGTTTCAAATGTCTTTGGTCGGCGGAACAAAGTGAACGGTGAGAATATCAGAATATGCTGAGCAAGGACGGAAAAATTCAGTTACACGTTAACACGAGATCTGCTATTTTGTACTGGCACTGGTATTTCAAGAGGAGACACACTGACGTTCCTTTAAGCACGTTGTCACGTGCTCTCCTCTTTACTGTGTCCTGATTGGGCGCTCGTTGTTATGCTGTTCAGAGTTCAGCTAGAAAAGTGCACTCGTACCAGGAACAGAGGCTGACAATTATCTTTCATTGAGTTAAACTGCGTTGTAGCAAAACAGGTGTAGAGCTATGAAAAAAAAACAACAACTGGTTATCGTATATGGCATTAGGGAACAACCCAGTTAATGAGAAGTGCCTCTCTTTCGGGTTCGGAACTCAGGGCTCCATTGATGGAGATGAAGAAGGCCATGGGGTGGTGGAGGTGGTGGTGGTGGTGGGGGTTGGGGGGGGGGGTTAGATGAAGTGGGAAATGGAAGAGATAGCTGCGGTGTGGACAGAGGAGGCGGGATGGAGGAAGGTGAGTCGGTGGATTGGTAAATCAAAAAGGGCTTATGGAGGTATAGGATAGCAGCAGTCACACACACACACACACACACACACACACACACACACACACACACACACACACACACACACACACACACACACACACACACACACACACACACACACACACACACACACACACACACACACACACGCTCACACACACACACACACACACACACACACACACACACACACACATACTCTCTCTCTCTTTCTCTCTCTCGCTCGCTTGCTCGCACACACACACACACACACACACACACACACACACACACACACACACACACACACACACCAC
>JADBJO010000696.1:461541-464041 GCA_016801955.1 Conus betulinus | reverse complement strand
ATTTGAAATCGACTACATGTTCCCCACCGGTGTAGAATGTCTCCGGCAGGTCCTCAAAGACGTTGTCCGGACCAGTGGATGTGTCTTCCCCTTGTGCACACTTGTTCAAGTGTTTGAGTAGTGGGCCGTGTCTCTCCACGGCTCTCCTGGACATTTGTGTGTCAATCACACAGTCACGACAATCATCGTGAATGCTGCACTGTGCTGAAGAAGAAATGGTAGTGTGCTACTTTTTTTTTCAATTTGCCTACCATTATACATTATTGATTTTTTTTCTTTTATACTGCACGTGATTTGCATTGCCCTGGCTGCTTTGATTGTCTCGGAAGGATAATTTGTCTTCTTACACATTTTTAGTCACGTCAATTCAGCATAAACTGTGCGAAAAAAAAGTTCACTTTCTTGTTCCATATAGTGCAGAAATCTACGCTCAGGAAATGTTTGTCGTTACCAGTTAGTACATTTCACAAAGCAAAAACTTACTCTTCGATTTTCAGTTTTTGAAACAAAAATCAATATTGTTGACTTTGAATTTAGTATTGTAAATCACAAGTCCTGACAATATATCCTCACTGAATCCCGATATAGATCTGTATGTTAATTGATCTCCATCCCTCTTGTTCAACCTGTGTACCGAATACTATCAGTTTTTTTTCTCTGCTTTTTTTTTTTTTTATCCTTTATGGCTTCACAGCACGACTGAAAAGAAAGAGTGATTTTCTCTTAGACTAAGCAGCAAAGGCTCTAAATAATTTGGTTTTGAATGAGTTAGATGTTTCAATTACTGCAACAATATTTAGTCTAATGTTTAAATACAGAATTAATCTCATAACAGTGTGTGTGTGTGTGTGTGTGTGTGTGTGTGTGTGTGTGTGTGTGTGTGTGTGTGTGTGTGATGTTTGTTTTGTGCCATGCGCATTTAGTTACCTTGTCATCTAAGCCAATGCATAAGCCAGGATCACAACTGGCCGTTACTGTTTTACTGTGTGGGCACATGGTGCACACTGTCTTCCTGATTAAGAGAAAAATAACGTTTTCTACCTTCACTTTTCACTTTTTTATCTTCTTAAATCTGTAACGTGGATTTGATGCTTTGATACGGTGAGTTTCATTATCATCCGTTTACTGTGGATTTCTTTACCGGTCTCCTTGTACATTTGCATATTTGTGTGACATCTCTAGCCCCTCCTGGTCTATTTATAGATTCTTTCCAAGCAATTTTCAAACTGAAAGAGCCTTTTAGGTATTGACAGTCGCAAGGCCGATTATGTTCCTTCAGTTCAAATTTGAATAATCCAGAGCTCCTTTTTTTTTGTTCTGCAGTTTGAAGTACTGCCTTACGTGTTTATGTTTCTAGTTTTAAAATCAAACACTATAGCTACTTCAGTTTTCCAAAATGCCTTTTGAATTCAATTTTTTTCCCCTTAACAATAATAATGTGTTACAGAATCGTCAAAGCCATTTCTTCACACACACACACACACACACACACACACACACACACACACACACACACACACACACACGCATGCACGTACATGCACACGCACACACGCACGCACGCATGCGCACACGAGCGCAATGTAAACCTCATGACAGGATTCGTGGAATAGTTTATCAAAGTAGTGATCTACTGCAAAATAGCACACCTTGAATAATAACCACACACACACACACACACACACACACACACACACACACACAGATGGAAATTTAGCGCGAGAACAATATCAGCCAGTCCTGGCATTTGAAATCGACTGCATGTTCCCCACCGGTGTAGAATGTCTCCGGCAGGTCCTCAAAGACGTTGTCCGGACCAGTCGATGTGTCTTCCCCTTGTGCACACTTGTTCAAGTGTTTGAGTAGTGGGCCGTGTCTCTCCACGGCTCTCCTGGACATTTGTGTGTGTCAATCACACAGTCACGACAATCATCGTGAATGCTGCACTGTGCTGAAGAAGAAATGGTAGTGTGCTACTTTTTTTCAATTTGCCTACCATTATACATTATTGATTTTTTTCTTTTATACTGCACGTGATTTGCATTGCCCTGGCTGCTTTGATTGTCTCGGAAGGATAATTTGTCTTCTTACACATTTTTTTTTTAGTCACGTCAATTCAGCATAAACTGTGCGAAAAAAAGTTCATTTTCTTGTTCCATATAGTGCAGAAATCTACGCTCAGAAAATGTTTGTCGTTACCAGTTAGTACATTTCACAAAGCAAAAACTTACTCTTCGATTTTCAGTTTTTGAAACAAAAATCAATATTGTTGACTTTGAATTTAGTATTGTAAATCACAAGTCCTGACAATATATCCTCACTGAATCCCGATATAGATCTGTATGTTAATTGATCTCCATCCCTCTTGTTTCAACCTGTGTACCGAATACTATCAGTTTCTTTTCTCTGCTTTTTTTTTTTATCCTTTATGGCTTCACAGCACGACTGAAAAGAAAGAGTGATTTTTCTCTTAGACTAAGCAGCAAAGGCTCTAAATAAT
>JADBJO010000696.1:451541-454041 GCA_016801955.1 Conus betulinus | reverse complement strand
ACACAGTGTAACATGCACACATGTGTAAACAGCCAAACTGTGAGCTAAAATTAGCCCTCTTTCAGAAACACTTGAAAGGAGGAAAGGTGATTATCATAAATGCTGGCAGATGCCTACAGAGTAGATAGATAGATCGAGAGAGAGAGAGAGAGACAGAGAGAGAGAGAGAGAGAGAGAGAGAGAGAGAGAGAGAGAGAGAGAGAGAGAGAGAGAGAGAGAGTGAGTTTGTTCGTGCGTGTGTGTGTGTGTGTGTGTGTGTGTGTGTGAAAAAAGCGGTGTGGAGCAGGGCATCAAGAACCATCCCAATTAAGATAAATAACTCTAAACGACAGCCTTGCGTCTAAGGGGATGGGGGGCACGAAAGGAAATGCTTCTCTTCTGAGCTCCTTTGCCAGTTTCAGTTTCGTCAAGGTGGCGTCACTGCGTGCGGACTTGTCCATATACGCTTCACCACATCTGCTAAGTTTTGAGACCACACTACGCATGATTTGATTTGTCAGTAACATTGTATCAACAATGGGGAGGTCCGAGAAGCAGAAAGCGACAGTGATTTTGCCCTTGTGAAGAGTTCACAGGCTTGCTTCTGGGACTCAATCACCTGCTGTGTGAGAAACACGGTCATACTAAAGAAAAACGTGTAGATCATACTGCATACACGAAAGTTATTTAAAAATAAACACGCAGGCAATGAAGGGGAAAAATAAGAATTTTGAATAAAATCGTGCAATAAAGTTTGTCAAAAATGTAAAGGACAGAAAGGTGAAAACATATAGCTTATTGGAGTCAGTAATCAGGGATGAAAATCCTCAAGGACTGGCAAATACTGGGGAAAAATCTCAACTTTAAACGCTGGACGCCACTCGCGAACCTTACGTTTATGCAGAACATATCACCGAAAAAAAATAGAAAAACAGAAATGAGAAGAAAGCCTCTGTCATGGTCTGAACCACTCTATATGTACATTTGATTATTTTGTTGCCACTGAAAAAAAGGGCGTGGCGGTTTAACACCACCAATATGAACAATGAATTGTTGGTAGTTTTGCTTGACGATCGAGGTGCAATTAATCATTTTAACAGTCAGCCACAGCTGGTTGTTTTGACAATTGGAATATACACTAAGCAAATGTGAACACGCATATAACAGTCCTAGTATTCGACAGCCATAACAGTATGATATAATATGACGTCCAGTCGCTACTTAGATGATAAATTTACTGGAAAAAATACGTATAATTGTCATACATAACATTACCAAAGTCTGAATTAAGCTGTCAGAATATGTGGCGGCATGTCACCAATTTCACGTGCGCATTCCATCACAAAATGTTTACCGAGTGCTCAGTCAGCGATGATAATGTTGAAACATGTTGTGACATTTACCGCTCTACCCAGGAACACTATTTCAGCAGGTATAAACAGCAACAGACATGATCAGTTTTTTTCACATGGGAAGCTGATCACTCTTTTGTCATGGAATGGAAGATTAGCCTATCAATGGAATGGAAGATTAGCCTATCAATGGAATGGAAGATTAGCCTATCAGTGGAATGGAAGATTAGCCTATCTCCCGGTAGGCTGCGCCTGCTGTGTCCCAGGTTTGTCTGCCCATGTGCAGGCATTTTAAGCTTAACCTCTTGCCTGCCCCCACTTTCAAGCTGTCAACCGCTCCGTCTACAAGCACAGAATCGCCATGCAAGAGTGTACACAGGTACCTACTGTCTTGTGTTATTTTCCTCCCACTTTTTTTTCCTCCCCGAACTATTGATCTGAAAACAATGTGCTCCTAAGACGCAGCTCCTTCAAAATATGTCACTGTGTAACCGATCATGATTAAATCGGTAATGAGTTGCACTGTGAAAGCTCACTTTCTCGCATCAGTAACCATTGCGCTCTGCACTCACCTTTCGCTGGAATCACCCCCCCCCCCCCCCCCCCCGGACACCGCCCTCCTCCTTCCTTCCCCACCTTCCTCTCCTCCTGCCTCTGTCTGACCCCATATTAAAACACACAGACCCATTTCTGCTGACCTGCTCCACACACGAACATATACATCAAAGCTCAATGAGCCATTTTATGGACTCCGATATGTTTTTGATCTCGAACAGACATGAAATGTTGCGCTGACATGGATGGCAGGGAGTTCCAAACAGGTGGTGCGGAGGGAAAGGAATGAAGAGACACAATGAAGACTTCTTCCATGGTCTTCCTGTAGCGTCTTGAATGTAAACAAGTTTTCATTGGAAGAACGAAGTGAACGAGAAGAATACCAGACGGGGGAAAATACGACAGAGGAGATGAAATGAAATATCGACGCACGAGAACTGCCATCTTGTACTGGCACTGACATTTCGCAAGGTGCCAGTGAAGATCCTTAAACAGGGATGTTATGTGCTCTCGTGTTTCTTGTGACTTGATCGTGTGCTCTTTATGACATTGTTGGCAGCAGTTCAGCCAAGTAAGTGCACTTGTAACAGGAACAGAGGGTGACTATGATCTCT
>JADBJO010000696.1:444041-446541 GCA_016801955.1 Conus betulinus | reverse complement strand
GAACAGTGCCCTCTAAACAATAATGCCTCCACAGCAATATTGTATATCAAGCCACTGTAAAATCAGAGAACGCTGAAGAAACATATATAGGTATCACTGAAAACCAATTTAAAACTAGATATGCAAATCATAAACAGTCATTTAACAAAAAGAAAGCTACAAAAATAAAACAGAATTGAGTAAATATATTTGGAAACTCAAAGATAAAAACATAGACTACAACATATCCTGGAAAATCTTAAAAAGAGCTGCGTCATAATAATAATATTCAAAAAAGATGTAATCTATGTCTTACAGAAAAATATATGATATTATGCGAACCACAATTGGCGACCCTGAACACCAGGATAGAAATGATTAACAATTACAGACACAATGGAAGTTCCTATTAGCGAACAGAAATAAAAAAACCCACATCTAAAACACTGACTGCACGTGATGGCAGACAGCGAACACCTATAAAAACACTGACAGCACTGATCCCCCCCATATCCTGACGACTGCACCAGCTAGAAACAACGTTGCAGATTTTAATGCTTACATTTTAATCAAATTTTTAACACACACACACACACACACACACACACACACACACACACACACATACACACACATATATATATATATATATATATATATATATATATATATATATATATATATATATATATATATATATATATATATATCAAGAATACCACTAAAATGCCTAATAAAATTCTTAAAATGCTCGACCCCTTGGGGAGCAGCATCTGTTAAAAATAGGATGGTAAAAGGTCCTTTTACCATCCTATTTTTAACATACACACACACACACACACACATACACACACACATACACACACACACACACACACACACACACACACACAGAGCTAAGTTCAAAGTCCATAAATGAAATGACTGTTACGAGAAAATATTGAGTCAATCAAACCCAGCAATGTCTACAGAATTATTAGACCAACGTCATTAGATTACACATTCCCAAAATCGCCATTTATTGTCTGTGCAATAATCATGCATACTATGAATGATATTAATGCTTTTTCGTACAAAAAACCCACCTAAAACATCTAGTTATCATAAGTCAACCAGATGAACAATCCATGCACAGCAATTTCATCACAAAAAAAAAAAAAAAAAAAATCACAAACAAGATGGTGATTCATGATGCAATATTTTATTGTTTGTCCTCAAGAGACACAAAAATAGATTATGATTAATACACAAATACATCACCATGCACAACTCTGTGATGGCATTAGGTAAAGCAAAATTGACACCACATCATTTAGTACATGGATGTCAAAATAGGCTCTTTTTTTATCAAATCAAACATTGGAAAAGGCAAACACAATGCTCAGAGTTATGCATCATGAACGTATCATAGAGAGGAAACTATGCTCAGAGTTATGGATCATGAACGTATCATAGAGAGGAAACTATCTCTGTAATCATACAAATAGAACAGCAGTGATATAGTAGTATTGATGATATACACGCAAATCTTAAATCAATGTCAGCGAACCGCCCAGAGAAACGTGGACAAACGAGTCACAAGACAAAACACAACGCGTTACGACCTCTTAGGTCTTCTTCAGGTGAAACAAAAATGAAACAAATAACGAAAATGCACTTAGCTTTGATCGCTTCAGATTGCTTCTGTGTTCAGCGCAAGGAAGAAGGCGTTGAATCAATGACTTCATTCTAAACTAGGCTAATTAGTTTTTTTTTTTTTTTTTTTTACTCTCCTTAATACGTGTAACAAAATATTCGTCTGGAAATTCTCTGCCTCTGCCTTTGTCTGTCTATTTGTCTGTCTGTCTGTCTCTCTATCTGTCTGTCTCTCTCTCTCTCTCTCCCTTTGTGTGTCTCTGTCTCTCTCTCCATCTCTCTCGCTCCTGCCTTCTCTCTCTGTCAGTCTCTATCTGTCTTTGTTTCTGTCTCTCTCTCTGTCTCTGTCTCTGTCTGTCTCTGTCTCTGTCTGTCTCTCTCTCTGTCTCTGTCTGTCTGTCTATCACTCTCTCCCTCTCTCTCTCTCTCTCTCTCTCTCTTTCTTTCTTTCTCTCTCTGAATAGACAAGTCTGTTTGATAAATATAGGCCGTTTGAAATAGGTGAATGTAATAACATATAATTATTCTCCCTACTGTTTCTGTGTTTCTCTAGCCATTTCTTTTCATGTCTTAATCATCTCTGGGGCACTGCTTTTGATTGCTTTCCTTTTTGGTTGATTGGGTGTTAACAGTTATGTGTTTTTTTAATCCAAGCATGTTTTGTGTTTTGATTGTCAAGTAAGTGCACTTATGACAGGAACACAGGGTGACTACGATATCCTAAAATGATTCAAAGTGCTTTGTGCCATGGACAGAAATGACATGTTCCATCACACACACCTTTCTCCAGTTTTGTCTGTTGCTCTCTGCAGTCTTCATAATGACAGAAGAGCCATGTAATCTGGGATCCATTGTATTAAGTGAATTAAGTGTATCCAGTATTAAG
>JADBJO010000696.1:434041-439041 GCA_016801955.1 Conus betulinus | reverse complement strand
TTTCTGCCCGCAGCGTAGAGCTGGATCACGCAGTATGTTTGGTTGCATGCGAGAAATGTGTCCCCAAACCTTCATTTCTTTTGCATTTGTCGCCATTCTTGTTCTGCTTCTTCACTGCTGATAGTGTTCGACCAGAGCCTATATAAACTCCACAGACACTTAGTCTGGAACAACTCCATCTGCTGTTCTAGAGCGACCATGACCTTCCACCACTCCCAGCCATACAGGAGAACATTGAGGAGATCGCTCTTGGATACGATCAAGTGCAGGGTTCGTTTTCACAAATGTTGTAGACTGATGACTGATCTTCTCCGTGTCAGCGTTTCGTCTAGCCCTGTCATGCGTTGCCTTTCAATATTGTCAGCGTGTTATAGGTCACTTCTGGATATTACCTCTCTTGTTACCTCGATCCAGTGCTGTTGGATTACTTTCTTATTCGAATATATGAACCAATATACTCAATCTGGAGCCTTTGGCTGGAGAGATGGTCAGATCTTGTCTACGTACAACAGCATTACCAAGAAATTGTTTCGTTTTGTCAACATAAGTTTGTCCTGCATTTTGTATGTTCTACCCTTTATCTTCATATAAGTTGAATGCTTCGAAGAACTGAGTTGATATATGAACAGAATTTTTCAATTGCTAATCATTCGTGAAAGGAACTAGAACATTAGGCTTAAGTAGATTGATTTTTACTCTGAATATGATCTAAATCCACCTGCAGAAGAGACCAAAGGGCTTTGGCTGTTAAACTGTCAGGATTCTGCTTGCATTATATCTTCATGGTTTAGCGTAGTCACAGTGGAAGAGATGATAACATCGACTGCAGTCATAGAGACCAGAAGGACTGGATTACTATTTCTTAGTATGATAACGGTTTATAGTCAGGTACATTTTCCACTCTCAGCGAATAATTCATTTTGCATTCTTCGGAAACGACTCTTGACAACAACAGCAGTTATATCCAATGCGTATCGTATATGATGCAATACGTTCAGCTGAGAGAAACATGGACAAGTCTCGATTTGATTTTGAAGTGATGAAGCACATACTAAGTAGCTGAAATAGGACAGGCACGTTTTTTTTTTTTTTTTTTTTTTTTTTTTCACATTCTTTGATGTTGTTTTTCAGTAGAAGACATATTTGTTTCTGTGCGTTTTCTACCTGAAATATGAAAATGATCAACCAGTGCGAAATCCGAAATCAAACTAATTTGCAGTTTTTCAACCTAACTTAAACGGGTAACAAAACCTTTGTCTGAGGCCTCCTGTCCCCCATCCTATCCGCCCCCCCCCCCCCCTCTCTCTCTCTCTCTCTCTCTCTCTCTCTCTCTCTCTCTCTCTCTCTCTCACTGTGTGTGTGTGCGTGTGTGTGTGTGTGTGTGTGTGTGTGTGTGTGTGTGTGTGTGTGTGTGTGTGTGTGTGTGTTAGTGTGTGTGTTTATGAATACACACACACACACACACACACACACACACACACACACACACACACACACACACACACACACACACACACACACACACACACACACACACACACAATCTCACACGCACACAAGCACGCACGCAAGCACGCGCACGCACGCGCGCACGCACGCACACACACACACACTAACACAACACACACACACACACACACACACACACACACACACACACACACACACACATATATATATATATATATATATATATATATATGCATCTTTCTCTCTCTCTCTCTCTCTCTCTCTCTCTCTCTCTCTCTCTCTCTCTCTCTCTCTCTCTCTCTCTCTATGTTGG
Organism: Conus betulinus; assembly: GCA_016801955.1. NCBI lineage: Eukaryota > Metazoa > Mollusca > Gastropoda > Neogastropoda > Conidae > Conus > Conus betulinus. The sequence goes on along the minus strand of JADBJO010000696.1, from coordinate 437,258 downwards.
GGGCATTGGAAGTCCGTTGTTGTGATCACTGCTGATGCAGCCCTGTGTCGCTTTTCTCTGGCATCAGTGAGCTTCTGGCGTCGTGCTTCTTCGTAGTTTGCAGCAGCTTTGTTGACTGAGACTCTCCATTTTGGTCTGTCCATAGCACGCTCCTCCAGTTCTCTCGCTTGACGTGACACCACTGGATGTTTGCTTTCACAGTGTCTTTGTATCGCAGCTTTGGGCGGCCTTGGTTTCTCTCTTGCCGAGCTGTAGCTCACCATACATCAGGCGTCTTGGCATCCTAAACTCCTCCATACGGATGACATGCCCCCCCCATCGAAGTTGGGCCTTGATGAGCATGGACTCAACGCTGGTGGAGTTGGCACGTTCCAGGACCTCCAGGTTGGTGATGTGGTCCTGCCAGCTGATTCCGAGTATGGAACGGAGCGCTCGCATGTGAAAGTATTCCAGTTTTTTTAAGTGTCTGCGATACAGTGTCCATGTTACACAACCGTAGAGAAGGGAGGGGAGTACCACCGCATTGTAGACCTTCAGTTTCGTTGATAGTCGGATACTGTGTTGATTGAGCACTCGGGTGCGGAGTCTGCCCATTGCCTGGCTAGCCTTGCCGATTCTAGAGACGATTTCTTTATCCAGGGAGCCATCACAGGAGATGGTGCTTCCCAGGTACTTGAAATGTTCGACATTGGCAAGTGGTGTGTCGTCGATGATAATGCTGGGTGCAGGTGGGTGGGTGTTTGGTGCAGGTTGGTGAAGCACCTCCGTCTTGCCGAGACTGACAGTCAGGCCGAAGAGTTTTGAGGCCTCAGAGAAGCGATCTAGCATCATCTGCAGGTCGGATTCTGCATGGGCCACAAGGGCGCAGTCATCAGCAAAGAGGACTTCTTGAAGGAGGGTTTGCATGCTCTTTGTCTTGGCAGTGAGACGACACAGGTCGAAGAGGGAGCCATCCAAACGTAGCGAATGTAGACCCCTTTCTCCAGGTCGCGGACGGCATGGGACAGCATACAGGTGAAGAACACATTAAATAGGACTGGAGCTAGAACACAGCCCTGTTTCACACCGTTGGTGATTGCAAAGGCTTCCGTCACATTCCCGCCAGAGAGGACCTGGCCAGTCATGCCGTCGTGAAAAAGCCTGATCATCGATATAAACTTTGGCGGGCATCCGATGCGCTCTAGGACTGTCCAGAGGGCCTCTCTATTGACCGTGTCAAAAGCCTTGGTCAGATCTATGAAAACAGAGAAAAGGGGCATGTTTTGTTCAATGCACTTCTCTTGAAGTTGTCGGATGGCAAAGATCATATCAGTAGTACTTCTGCCAGGCCTGAAGCCGCATTGCGCCTCCGGGAGGTTCTGCTCCGATACTATGATAAGTCTGTTGAGTATAACTCTGGCAAAGATCTTCCCTGCAATAGAGAGGAGAGAGATGCCCCTGTAGTTCCCACAGTCAGATTTGCTTCCCTTGTTCTTGTAGAGGGAGACAATCAGGGCATCACGGAAATCATCAGGCATCTCCTCCTCTTCCCAGATACTCAGCAGGACATCATGAAAGGCTTTCAGGGCGTTGGGGCCTGCCGCCTTGTAAATCTCGGCAGGAATGCCGTCCTTACCCGACGCTCTGCCTGAGTTTGTCTGACGGATCGCCTTCTTAATTTCGTCTATGGTCGGGGGTTCTGCGAGCGAGTCTTGCATTGGCTGCTGGGGAATCTGGTTCAGTGCGTCTGCGTCGACCGATGAGGGTCGATTAAGCAGGTTACTGAAGTGCTCTTGCCAGCGCTTGTTCAGGCCCTCTTGGTCTTTGATCAGGGTCGAACCGTCCGAGGACAACAAACGGGGAGCAGCCCGATATAGAGGGGCTAAAGACTGTCCTCAGAGCGCTAAAGAATTTCTTGGAATTGTGGGTATCCGCGTAATGCTGGACTTCGGCCGCTTTATCTTGCCACCACACTGGTCCTGCATCAGTCGAAGGTCGGACTGGACTTTTGCCTGTAGAGTTTTAAATCTTTCACGCTTGGAGACGGAGGACAGGTCATTCTGCCACTCGATATAAGCCTTGTTCTTAGTAAGGAGGGCTTCTCTGATCTTGTCATCGTTTTCGTCGAACCAGTCTTCATGCGTTCTAGTTTTGGCACCAAGCACTTCCTTTGCAGTCTCAGCAACGGTATCCTTGAAGGAGGACCATTTCTCGGAGCTGCCTACGGAGGTCAGTCCATCTTTTGGAATTTTTCATCAAGTATTTCTTGAAATTTTGCCAGGCAGGTTGGATTCTTCAGCCTGGTGACATTGTAGGAGGCTCCAACAGTCTTGGGTCGGTTTCTGTGAGGTGGAGCGATATGCAGTGTCATTACAGCAGCCTGACCAGCCTGTGATCAGTCCAGCATTCAGCACCTCTCATGGCACGAGTCACTCGGACGTCCCTGATGTCGCGTTGGCGTACAATGACAAAATCGATCATGTGCCAGTGTTTTGACCTCGGGTGCATCCAGGTTGTCTTGTACTTGTCTGCCATCCTGAACAAGGTGTTGGTGATGCAAAGGCTGTGTTCTGCACACTTGCTGAGGAGGAGCAGGCCGTTGTCGTTGACCTTGCCTACTCCGTGTCTGCCCAGAACGCCTTCCCAGCTGCTGGAGTCCTTTCCTATTCTGGCGTTGAAATCGCCAAGCACAACAAGTTTGTCGCTTTGTGATGTTGACCTGATGGCCTGGTCAAGTATTCATAGAACTGCTCTTTATCTTTATCTGGGCTGTTGAGCGTAGGAGCGTATGCACTGATGACTGTGAGGTATCTGGACTTGCTGAGTGGAATACGCATTTCATGAGACGTTCACTGATTCCAACTGGCAGGGCTGGTATGTTCTTCAGCAGTGCTGTTCTAATAGCAAATCCAACACCATGTATCCTGACCTCAGCTTGCGGCTTACCTTTCCAGAAGAAGGTGTACCCACCTCCCTCTTCTGTCAGGGACCCTTCATCAGCAAGGCGGGTTTCGCTGAGTGCGGCAATGTCTATCCGGTAACGCTGAAGCTCTTTTGCAACAAGCGCCGTTCTTCTCTCTGGTCTCAGTGTACCGGCTCTATCCAGAAGTGTTCGGACATTCCAGGCTCCCAAAATGAACCTCTTGAGTTTTTTTTCTTTTTTTTGTATTGTTATTCGACCGCTATGAGGATGAGTCTGTCGGCCGCGGTAAGCTGACCAGACGCTATAAGGGCAAGC
>JADBJO010000696.1:426541-429041 GCA_016801955.1 Conus betulinus | reverse complement strand
GTTGTGGTGGTGGTCCTCAAGTGGAGAGATTCAAGGGAAAAGAGTGAATGTGGATAACAGTCGTCTTTTGTGTTTGTCTCCCCAGAGAAACAAAAGTGGATACGTCAAGAGCTGCCTTCATTAAGCAGAAGAGTGGTGTGGGACACAATGAGTTAGTGCAGGGAGAAATATAGGAAACAACGAAAGAACACAGTGTGAACGTGATAGAGAAGAACAGGAAGCATGATACGACCTTGATAGAGAGAGAGAGAGAGAGAGAGAGAGAGAGAGAGAGAGAGAGAGAGAGAGAGAGAGAGAGAGACAGACAGACAGACAGACAGACAGACAGACAGACAGACAGCAGACAGAGACACACAGAGACACACAGAGAGAGAGAGAGAGAGAGAAGAGAGATAGAGACAGAGTAAGCGCGAGAGAGACAGAGACCCTCCCACAGTCAGGAGGGAACTGGGATAAGAATCGCTTCGAAGGACGCACGTCGCCATTTCAAATGATTAATAGCATTTTTCTTTTTAACTAATAACTCAGTGTCATTCTGGACTTTTGTTTATGAATCCCTCGAGCAAAGAGAAATTTTACCACCGGTGTACTATGTAAATATGCATAATCAGTCATTTCCATCGGCCACATTTTCTCCCTATTGTATGGCCTGAAAGACAAATTGTACTTGCTATTGCACTTTTCTTTTCTCGGTACATGCGAAAAAGAGTAGCCAACTAAAGATAGATGTGACATATCAGTCGTACCCATGGCTCCTAAACATGAATGAAATGGACATTTTTTGAAGACAGTAATATTCATTTTCCATCTCGTTTCCATAAAACGAAAAGAAGAGGAAAAAAAAAACTGCTCGTCCACAATATTGCTGTATCGGTTGAATTATTTTTCATGGAAAGAAATGGATTTTTGTTTTTGAATTATGAATAATAATGACTGTAAATACTTTCATAGTACATCATCCCCATTGATACACACACACACACACACACACACACACACACACACACACACACACACACATATATATATATATATATATATATATATATATATATATATGTATGTGTGTGTGTGTGTGTGTGTGTGTGTGTGTGTGTGTGTGTGTGTGTGTGTGTGTCCGTCTGTCAGTCTGTCTGTCTGTCTGTCTATCTGTTTGTGTCTGTGTTTGTGTGTATGTGTCTGTGTCTGTGTGTCTATGCGTGTGCGCTCATAATCATCTGTCAAAACAGCATGGGAATTTGAGCATTGAAGAAAAAAGCACATGAATGGTTAAAAACCAAGATGCTCTGGCGGCAGGATAAGAGTCTTACCTCGCTCTTCCATCATTCGTTTTCCTCAGAGTCCTGTTCACCAGCACAGGTCACGAAACACTTCCGGACAGTCTGGCCAGTGCACAACCTGACAGAAGTGTTCACTCTCATGGGCTCCTTTCTCTACTTTCCACGTATGCCAGCTTTCTTTTGTCCGTCATTCGGTGAGTTTGGGCCCCACTGCCTGTGTGTATCCTTTGCTCGCACGCGAATCATCTTTGTGTGTGTGTGTGTGTGTGTGTGTGTGTGTGTGTGTGTGTGTGTGTGTGTGTGTGTGTGTGTGTGCTTGACAGTTTGGTATTATCCGTGGCGAAATGTGACGAACAAACAGCCAGTCTGTCAACTAGAGGCACACAGAGAGTAAGATCAACAAGAAAGGGTGCATATCTTCAATATGCGTTGATGGAACTGACGAGAGAGCGGCAAAGATATTTATTTACGCCTGTTTCGGTGTCTGGATAAAACAGTTTGCAAGACCCGTGTGTTTTTTGCACATGTTCATGACTATAGTGTTTTGTGAGAGTATCGATAACTGGGCGGTGATTTCCACAGAGTTAGTGTGTAGTATGACAAAGGTCAGGAGCCAAATGTGTGGTAGCTCTCGTTCCAAGTATAGAGAGAGGGAGCACTTGTGTTTGCAGAGTTGCCAGAACTGAAGGTCAGAAAAAAACAAAAAACAGAATTTGCAGCAATAAACGGAACTGATGGAATGAATACTGTAAGTTATATGAGAAAAAAAAAGTGAAAGTTCGTAAGCAGGAGTAGGATATGATCAAACTTCTGTACTTTCTGATTCAGCCATAAGCTTCAAAAAGGGTATACACATAATACTTTCTATGTTCGATAAGCATTCTTCTTTAAAATTAAAAAAAAACAGTCTCTTTGAATGCTGCGAAGAATCATTTCACATGTTGAACCGTTCGGTGATCAGGTGCAGCTGCGGTACAAAATGTCACCCTGTTACAATATGTTGCTGTGTGACATCTTGTACCAACATCGCGGTACAGAATGTCACCCTATGACAGAAGGTGACCCCAAGTCATGTCTTATACGAATGCTACGGCTCAGAGTATAGCCCCAGTACCGGATATGATCCAAGCAACATTCTTTATTGGCATTCCATTCACACACACACACACACACACACACACACACACACACACACACACACACACACACACACACACACA
>JADBJO010000696.1:386541-394041 GCA_016801955.1 Conus betulinus | reverse complement strand
TTGCCGTCTTCTCTCCTCTCGTCTTTTTCTGCTCTCTTGTCTCTGTCTCTCCCTTCCCTCGTTTCGATGTTCTCTCTCGCTTATTCTCTCTCCTCTCTCTCTCTCTCTCTCCTCTCTCTCTCTCTCCTCCATCCTCCTCTCTCTCCTCTCACCCTTCGTCTCTCTCTCTCTCTCTCTCCATGCTCTCTCTTCTCTCTCTCGTTTCTCTTTCTCCCTCTCTCTCTCTCTCCCTCTCCTCTCCCCTCTCTCCTCCTCTCTCTTCCTCTCTCTCTCTCCTCGACTTTCTTCCTCCTTGCTCTCATCCCTTCGTCTCGGTCACTCTCTCTCTCTGTTCTCTTCCTTCATCTGGGTCGTCTCCTGTCCTCTCCTCTCTGACTCTCTTCCTCTCTCCTCTCGCTCTCGCCCTCCTATCTCCTCTCGTCATCTCGTCCCATCTCGCGCCCTCCTCCTCTCTCTTCGCCTCTCATTTCTCCTCTCTCTCTCTCTCCCGTTGTAGTATCGGCCGTCGCTTTCTTTCTCCTTGGGGTATCCAGTGTTGCGATGCTTCGAGCAGTGAGCGAAGGACATGCAACGAATGTTGTTACGACCATCTTCATCTATTTGCCACCATCGTCGTTCCTATCCAGCCCCGGAGATCTTCATTTGGAAACAGCTCTGCCAGATCTTGGGACACACCGTCCTGGGTAGTGACGGTGGTGTTACAGCATTCTGAGACATACATACACTGGAACACTGAGCATGAGGACATTGTTCTTGAACGTGACCAGTCTTTAGACTCCTTAATATGAACGTTAGACTGACGGTTGACCTGTCTGATAGGAGCGTGGTGTGTTTCTCCCTGCCACATTGATGCCTTGCAGTATTGTTACACTACGCTGGTCGAACTCACGACTTTGTCTTTTTCTTGCGATCGTAATCAGTGATGCTGGAGTACTGTGTTTCTGGAGCAGACAGCTCGCCATCCTATGGCTTAAGGCCTTGGATTGTGAGATCGTTAGATCTAGTCTTCATGGGCGGATGTCATCATTGGGTTTAATTCGTTTGCCTCAATTCTATCCGTCCAGTCCTTTGTTCTCTCTGTATCATCATTTGTGACTGCATGATTGCTTGGATATTTGAAAACATCAATGTAAAGGCTACTGCGAATTCTGAAATTGTCTTAACTGGAGCATTAACTGTCAAAGCAAACATTACAATCCATAATACCCATGCATGTGACATAATAAGATTTGACGAAGAACACGGAGAAAAACTGATGCTACAGTTGTGAGCATATGGAACACTGTGTGGATGAGGGAAGTAAGGACGGTCTCTTCCGTCTGGCAGCAGAAGATTTCGCTATTTATACTTGCTACACATGTGTGTTTTTTTTTTTTTTTGATATTCAATAATCACAAAATCAGCCAGAAGAAAATATACCTCTATCAAGTATTCTGCCTCAAACACAAGGCCAATGCTGAATGATCTTGCAGTTTAGTGCTGCTGCGGTCATTGAACTACGGAATATCTACATTTTTTTTTTTAGACATGAAGCTAGGTCTGGGTGAATGGGGAATGACAGACTTTGTCGGTTTCGTTCCCGGTGTATAGTGAGGACAATGGGAGAAAGGAAATTCACAAACTGATTGAAATCGATCCCTTGTCGAATCAATTAACCTTATTAGACTGCACTGACATTTCAATAGCTGAAGAGAAGAAAACTTGAAACAAGTTTTCAGCTGTAAAAAAAAAAAAAACAATTAATTCCAAGAAAAATAAAAAATGCTGAGGTTGTAATCTAATTCACTTCAGGTAAGAAAACTCGGATGGAAACTGGTCCTCTCTCCTCTCTCCTCCTCTCTCTCTCTCTCTCTCTCTCTCTCTCTCTCTCTCTCTCTCTCTCTCTCTCTCTCTCTCTCTCTCTGGATAATCTCTCTCTCTGTCTGGTGACAGAGAAGGCCATGAAAAATAGAGAAAATCACCACTTGCTTTTTCTCTGTTTTTTTTTCTGTCTTTCTATCTTTTGTTCATTTCTCAGCCCGAATCTTTTTTTTTTTTAGGACGCAACTTTAGACTTTATCTTTTCTTTTTTTTTTTTTTTGTTTGTTTCACCGTGGATAGCTTTTTCAAGAAAAGGTAAGCATGCAACAAAGAGCGTAAGAAACGCAAGTCTTGTGGGCATAACAGTGAAAAATCCAGTAAAGGCAAACACACAAGGTCAAGGGTGGGTCTGACCGGTCACATTTCATTTTGTTTTTGGTGCACAACGTAAAATATGGAAGACAGGTTTGCCTAAATAATCATCACTAGCAGGTTTGTATTCAGCATGTTAGAAAAAGCCTGTCACAATTAGTTAAACAGATATAGCCAATATTATATGCAAAAATAGCATAGGCGTATATAAGCGTGTCTCTCGGCTTATTCGTCACAGAACAGGGCAAGGACACAGACTCGTCAACATCATCGTCATCAACATCATCGTTGTTGCCGTACTTGTCTGATGAGGATATCGCAGTATTTCAACAAGAAAGCACAAACACAATCAGGAATGTTCAAATCCAAACAGACTTTTTTTTTTTTACAGCAGCATGACTGACTGTTGCCATTGCTATAATGATCAGAGCTCTTTAACACTGTCATTGTTGACACTAGCTTCATCAATGGCAGTAAGGTGCACACACTGGTGATCACACTTATATCCCTGTATTATACGCTTACATCACAAGAAAGTGACCATTCAGACCAGACCAGACCATTGCTGCATGGATACAATTTAAACCAGAGTGGGCATGAAGATGTGACCTACCGGTGTTTGTAAAATGTCACAAGGTAAAAAAAAAAGGGGACACAGAGCACGGCAACGTAGGTATGTCATGTCAACTGGTGCGACCCTTTGTACTAGGGTGAAACTTTGCACCACGAATTTAGCACACGAAATGTCACCGGGGGGGTTTTTTTTGTTGCTGGTGATATTGTGTACAGCAGCAGCACCCAGAGTCTGAACAAATCAACAGAGAAGGTGGCTGGTGGGTGGGTGGGTGGCTACTGAACAAAATCAACAGAGAAGGTGACTGGTGGGCTGGGTGACTACTGAACAAACCAACAGAGAAGGCCACTGGTGGGTGGGTGGGCCACTTGGACAGTGAAACAACATTTGCGCACATCAGATAACACTACAGAGGAAAAAAAAAAAAGAGGGGATCGCGAATATAAATGGATTTAAACATGGTAGCTGCCGTTGGTACAGTCAGGTTAAGATCCAAAACACTCCAGATAGTGATAATATGGGAGACGGAGATGACAGTCACAGGAAGATGGTGACCTAAGACCTGTCTAACACGTTGGGATGGGCTTTGGAACACACAGTTTTCTGATTTCGTTTATGTTGGTTGCCTGTCAGATTCAGGCTGGATACATCTCTGGATACGTCTCTGTTTTTTTTTGTGAATTAACCAATCAGCGATCCAGAATTAGGGGAGAGTAGTTATCTTTGTTCTGTTCTTATTCTCACGCATGCACGAACGCACGCACACACACACACACACACACACACACACACACACACACACACACACACACACACACACACACACAGAGAGAGACGAGAGAGAGAGAGAGAGAGAGAGAGAGAGAGAGAGAGAGAGAGAGAGAGAGAGAGAGAGAGAGCGAGCAGTCAACACTTATTTTGTGATTAGTCTACCGGAACATATATAAAACAAACTGTACACATAACTGAAATGAACATTGTGTGCGTTCACTGGACTTCCTTTGCTGCTACATAAGATAAGATAAGATAAGATAAGATAAGATAAGATAAGATAAGATAAGATAAGATAAGATAAGATAAGATAAGATGATGTTGCCTATAGATATACACCATTATACATGTGCGCACTCGTTCAAGCACATGAGTGAAATTCTTTTCCACGAAGACCACAAAAAGCTGTGCGCCCCATCTGGAGCATATCTATCAGTCTGTTAGAAATAAAATACGTACAGAATCTTAACACTTCCAACAACGCAACTCACCAGTCAATACCAGATCCACAGCCAAAGGAAATTACGCTAACATTTGCGGGTACCATTCCTTACACCTTTTGATTTAGATTCGTTTAATCGGTCTTAATTTTACGTGGAATTCTATCATTCTTCATTTGTATCACTTGCGCTAGCATCAAACACTTACTGATAGGTTTTATTTGACTTGGATAGCGATTCGTTTTGTTGTAAACAAGATCATTTAGGTTCGTCTGTTTACTATTATTTTTTGACAAAAGTAAGTGAACTGATCTGCTGTTGGTAAAGTTATCCTGAATCACCGTATTTCAGAGCCACCCCGCGTAGTTTCTGAGAATAAATCAACCCCACGACTAAATGATTTGGGTTTTATTTAAGAATGGATTGATATTGGACGACAGTATTACATAATTCCCATCAATCAGAGATATGCTGCACAGCTGACTCTATCTGAGAATCAAACATCTTTATAAATGAATCAATAAATGTGTGAAATTTTCAAAAGATAAAAACTGGACAGGTTGCTCCAGTTTTGAGATCCTTGCATGTACTGAAAAGCTCCAACGCACAAAGATTTGGCAATGTCTGTAGGCATTAAATACAGGCATTGTAACTCCATTACATGGTCATCTTTCTCTTACGGTACCATCCTTGTCAAGTAATGTAACGCCGCTTTGCCTCATATTCACTTTTAGCTGACGAAATGTAGAGGTATACTTTTCCACTCTTTCAGCTACGTGAGTGGACCCGTGAATATTTCTGAAATCAAAATGACTTCATGAGCCAAGGGTAGAACTAGTGTACAGCTATCGAAAGGTACCGTTTCTCCATAATCTGTTTCTTTTTCCGTTTATTGAATTTTGTTCACAGAGAGAGAGAGAGAGAGAGAGAGAGAGAGAGAGAGAGAGAGAGACAGACAGACAGAGAGACAGACAGACACAGACACAGACACAGACAGAGTAAAGCCATGCTGTGAGCTTCTACTTAATTTAATCCTAATATGCAGGAAATGTAGTCAATCAACTCAGAAGTGATTCGAACTCTTGTTTTATTTGTATAAAAATCTGGCTGTTAATAGACACAACACAGCTTTATTTTTCCGTCCCATGCGAGACACAGAGAAAGGGACGAACAAACAAGGCTTTACGCATTTCTGATCCAACAGTTGGGTTTGTTGTAGTCCAAGCAGAGGCATGTATCAAACTTGTGTACTAACTAGGGAAAATTAAATTCCCAGAAAGTGATGACGTCATTTTTGCACAGTTGTGTGCGTGTCATTGTTTGAATATCGCCTGACCACTTGTGTACAAGCTTTCATGCCGTATCTACATTATCTACAGGAAAATAAACCTAGTCCAGTTTGGTATTAAAAAAATTGTCGGGAATTCGCCTATTCAGTCATCTCAAGAGCATAGATACATTACATCTTTCATGACAACCACTAATTATCAAACGAACAGCCCCACTTGTAATGGCTGCTCAGCAATACCGAACACATTGTTGTTGTCAGACCGGCTTTACACAGATGACATTCAGTTCGCCGAGCACAGCGCGGTTAGCTGGCTGGTGGGGAGCAGCCTGCAGGGAAAATCCCTTTCCCTGACCTGCGTTCATGGCCTGGCCTCTGCAGCTGCAGGTGAGCTTTAAACTCCCCTGCCTCTCAAAAACTAAGTAGCTTGCTCTGAACAGCTGTGACAAAATTATTTACTTGTGCTGCGACTTATCTAAAACAAATGGTGAGAGAAGATTTGGAATCACAAATAAGACGCTGAAAAAAGCGCTTTTTATGTTTCTTTTTTTTTTAATTTTTAAAAATGAATAAATACAATATGAAAATTTCGACTGCGACAAAAACAGCACTATAATATCTGGGATATTTTCTGCCACCCATTTCTTTTAATGTGGTTGAGCTCTGTCTCTATCCATTTACTGTCTGTTTCACTCGAAGAATGTTCCCTGTTATTCAGTTCATTTCAGTTCACGCCATTCTGTGCTGTAAGGAGCTTGAGGCGATGGCAAGGAATCTCCCACCTGTGTCTGTCTGCTGCTGCTGAGCGGGGGAGGGGGGGGGGGTTTGGGGACGGGGGGGGGGGGGGGGGGGAGGGGAGGGGGGGAGGCGGAGGGGAGTTTCTCCAACCCTCTGCCTTTGTAATTCTCTCTCGCCTGCTCTTCGCCAGGCTTCTTTTTCCACAGGGGGATCCAGCGCACATCTGTTCGGGGCAGATAACTGGGTAACACATGACAAACGTATCCCAGCCATCTCTGTCAGTGAGACTCGAAAGTCTTTTGCATCGTCACTGTTCCCGGTCATTTGAATTCCTACACAGCACACCAAGAATGCTAACGTGACCACTGCGTGGTGGCGATTTGATTTCTGGAAAGCAAACTGAAATTGTATTGAAAGGGATTGGCGTGATTCATTTAATTACCTGTCTCGTCTTGTTTGGAGGTCCTACAAAAAACTTTTTACAACCAAACATTTTTGTTGTGAAAAAACACCAACTGCAGATAGTTGTAGCTATCCATATGTTATTTTCTTTTGAACGAGGTTGTACAAACCACTTGCTAAATATGCTCATCTGTTTATTTTCTTTTTCTTTTCTCTTTTTTTAATGCATCGGTCATTACAAGTTTCTCTGGTGATGCTTTATTTAATTGTTCCCTCTCCCACTGTCAAAGATTTTTTTACGCTCTTGTATAGCAATTACTTTTTCATTTTCTTTTTCGAATATTCATTCATTCTTCTTTCCCGAGGGAATATACATCATAACGATGTATGTGCGCTTTGCTCGAAAAGCGTACAATCAAAATCCCACAAAAAAAAACGTCCATCGTGTTGTTTGTTGTTCTATCAAACAATACATTGATTTCTTGGATTCACCTCTTTCTCTCCTACAATTGTTAGATGATACCCCCACCCCCCCTCTCCCTTTTTAGCTTTTGGTAAAACAAGACGTTTCTCCCCGGAATCACCACACACACACACACACACACACACACACACACACACACACACACACACACACACACACACGCACGCACGCACGCACGCACGCACATACACACACGAACGCACGCACGCACACACACTCCAGATGAAAGAAGAAGAAGAAGAAAAGAAAACAACAGAGAAAAACCCACTTCAAGAGCCACGAAACGTTCACGTCACATCCATCCGACCTCTTTCCCGTACTTCCCATTTCTCAGGTCCTCTCTCCATGTCTCCACAACGCTTTCCAGAACTTCCTTCCAGTGCCAGAGACAGAAGAACAGCATTACATTTCACGGACCGAAGAATGGTCCGGCCTTTCACAGAGGACCGGAGCAATGTCGCAGTGTGTGAGTGGAATGGATGTGCGACTGGGTCTGGAGCGAAACAGCAGCTGACGGTTATCTTCAGCTGACGACGGAATCAGTTCCCAGAGAGCATATTTCATGGGACTGAAGGTGAATGTTAATGGGAATGTGTGTGTGTGTGTGTGTGTGTGTGTGTGTGTGTGTGTG
>JADBJO010000696.1:376541-384041 GCA_016801955.1 Conus betulinus | reverse complement strand
ATTGTTGGGTTCCTTTCTCAGTAGTCATGTATGCCAGCTTGTTCTTTTTGTCCATGAGTCATATGGTCAGCCCACTGCAGGCGGCGTAGCTTTAGATCGCGCGTGAATTGCAATATATGGGTGTATGCTTGAAGTTTGACACTTTGACACTCTCAGTGGTGACATTTGTCGAACAGCCAGCCAGTCCGCAAAGAGGAAGTTCGTATCAAACTGACTCCGCTCTGAAAAAAAAAAAAAATCACACACACTCTCACGGGCAAAAACGTAATGCCATCAATAATGAACAATTCACAAGAGCCAAAAGAAAACGAATAAGTTTATGTGTAACAATTAAACATCTGCTATATGGTTTCTTTCCATTTAATGCTGCATTCATAAATTGCGTAGAAATTCATTTTGTGTGGTAGTCCTGTTTCCTTTGAATTTTAAATGGAAACAGAAAAGCCAAAAGCTGTTAACAGATGAATGGAAGTCGTTTAATCTTTCTTCAACGAAATGGCATCTTGTCGAACACTGACTTACAAAGCCTGTCTCGTGTAAGAGATAAACCTTTTCTCTGTTAAATTTATTTTTTTCGTTGTGTGCACCTGAAGTATTTGAAACTTTATTGAGAGGATTTGGCTTCTTTTGAATCTAAAGAATCCTGCCATTTAGTGTGTAAAACATTTAAATAATGTAAAGAAAATGAAATAAAGATATATCAAAATAATATTATGTTCGGTGCCATTCCGTGATTGGGGCGCCATCTAAAAACATTGCTTTTCATCACTTAATACATATCATTGAACAAAAATTCAACTCAGTGAAAGCCACCCGCCTTCAAGGTGTTTGGAATGTAAGATACAAATTACGTTGCTACTTTTCGGAGACTCGAACTATGCTGGAACCTTGACCTCTCTCGGGGTTTGACGTTTTACAGACGGTTAGTCTTCAATAGATAGACTGACTCTTCGATAGACATAGCTGGTTGCAGTTGTGTAGTCTACCCACGGCACCTAACAGAGAACACAACGTATAAATTCATATTTTCAACACGATGGGTAGAGCATTAAAACCAACAGACCCATAGAAAGACCAGCAAAGAGTGGAAAAGGGAAATTGAAAACAAAAAGAACGGTAACAATGAATACATTATCAAAATAATTAAAAGAATGACATGGGGGAAAACAAGACATATCTGTAGGGTTGTACTATCTTTTTATCCAGAGGAGAAATATTAAAGTTGCCAATTAGACTTCTCTTCAAGTTTCTGACTAAAAGAGGTGTGTACCGGTCTCTCAGTTTGTAACTAAAGCCCGAATTTGTATGTAAAGCCCGAATGACACGTTACGAACACATATACACTGTTCGCCACTTCCATCCACGTTCATGCTTGTTTGTTGGAACTGGATCTTTTCAAAAGGTCTGGGCGTTTCGGTGTTTGGCTTTTGTAACTACAACCTGACAGACCTACGTGTCTTTCTTCCATCTCTCTTGTTCACTGCTTGAGATTACACTTTTGACTACCAAACAGGGTGTGTCATTTCTCTTCCAACCTCCGAAATATAACAGCTGCTCTTTCCGGCCTTTCCCACACACATCACATCCGGGTACATTCTGTGGTGGTCAAGGCCACAGTGGCAGTTCCTCGAGACCACGAGCAGACAAGCCAACCCACTGGAGTAGACGCTGCACTGCTGCTGAATCACTTTCCTGGTATTCTGTGGTGGATGGTCTGATCAGACAATACATTTACAAGATACTGCCTACTAACTTCTACTGACAGCAGTCACTGCTTACTTCTGGACCCATCGCGAGTGAATTTTACCCTCAAGAAAAAGCCTGCACATAGCGAGCCTAAGTTCAGCTTCTGACACGTAGTGGAGCAGTTCCACAAAGCTTGAAATCAGTAGAATGATTAAAGAACATCCTTCTTCAAATCCATCTATTCTTGTATGTACAGTCACATGCACGACGTTCTCTGTTGATACATACCTAGATGCCTCCATGAATGTAAACAAAAATGTAAGCTCTGCATGTCAAAGTGATTATAATAATGTTGTTGTTTTTTGTTTTACGTTTTTCCACATTACGTGATATATGACGGGATTATGATAATCTGAAACATTGATATCACACGTTTACATGACGAAGGGAAAATGGATTAATACAGTTTAGAGCGCATGTAACCCCATGTTAACAAAGCACAAACTTCTCTTTTGTCCGTCACTAGAACTTGTGGCCATCCACCTACGGAATATCTAAACGCTTGCTTTAATCTTAATGCATACAGCCAGTTTCTGGTTGTATGTGAAATGACTGGCTTTGGCAAAGTCGTTTTCCAGCATACAGCGGAGACAATCAGTGAAGGCAAATACACAGATTGATTGAAATGGATTCATTGTGAACTAATCAACCTTATAAGAATGCACCAACAATTGAATGACTGAAAGGCAAAAACTGCGAGCATGTTTGAAGTTATAAAAACATGTAATTAATTCCAAGGAAAATTAAAAAGTAGAGGTTATTATTAATTAACTTCAGGTTAGAAAATCCAAATGGAACCCCCCCTCTCTCTCTCTCTCTCTCTCTCTCTCTCTCTCTCTCTCTCTCTCTCTCTCTCTCTCTCTCTCTCTGCAAAAAACGTGTCTCCGCAAGAATGACTAAAATCACTCCTAGCATTTTCTCACTTTTTTTGTTTGTTTGTTTGTTTGTTTCAATCTTTGTTTCTTTCTCACCCTCGATCTGTCTCAGGCCACAAATTTTAAACTTTGTTGTTCGTTTGTTTGTTTGTCTCTCTGTTTGCTTTGTCTATTTGTTTTGGTTAGCCGTCTTTACCCTTTCAAAACCATACTATTTTTAGAGATCGCATTTACTGGATATTTCAGTGTTATTGTTTCTTGTGCTGTTTGCTGGGTGAATTTTTTATGAATTGTATAATGTTCTTATCGCTTGAAATTGTTGTATCATGTTTGGAATAAGTTTATCTTTTGTTTCTTCGTTTTCTTTTATTTTCATTTATTTATTTATCTATCTATCTGTTTATTCACGTTTCTATTTATTTACTTATTTGCTTGTCTTTGTTGCTCTAAGTCAATTTTCTGTAAGGTTTGAAAGAATAAATGGAGTTCTAATATTCGAGGAATTTTAAAGGTAAAGTCTTGTCCAGGGTGTGTTTGTGTGGGAAGGGGGAGAAGGAGGAGGGGGACAAGCTACAGAGCTGTGTCCAGCTATGGTTAAGCACCACTTTTAACGTGTATTTTGCACAATGGCTAAGTCTTCAGAGTGAACTCAATCCATTGTAATTTAATTTTTTTTGGGGGGTTGTTATAGTGTAACACACCTCACGTCATTTTCTGTCATCAGACCATTTCAATATTCTCTTATGCAAACTTCAGCTGATAGAACCAGTGAATGCAATCAAGGGAACAACAAAGTCTATTACAGAAGCAGCATCAAAACTACGACTGATCCATATTCTACCAGATTTTGATAACAGTTAAACTAGCGGTATTACAAGCCGAAAAAGAAGCTTTATAATGATAATAATGGTGATGATAATGACGAGGATGATAATAATGATGATGATGATGATGATGATGATGATGATGATGATGATGATGATGATGATGACAGGCTCTGTCTGAGAATGAAGCAACTTCATGACTAAATCAAATGAGTTGCTATTTAAGAATGGATTTGCACCGGACGACAGCATTACATATTCCCATCAATCACAGACATGCTGCACAACTGACTGTATCTGAGAACCAAACATTCTTCATGATTAAATCAAAGGAGTTGCTAGTTATCGTATAGAAAGTTTTCAAAACATAAACTTAGGCATGCCCAGTTCCTTGCATGTACCAAAAAGTTCAAACGCCTAGGGAAGATTTGGAAACATCTTTAGGTACTGAATACTGGTATTGTAACACCAGTACATAACCATCTTTCTTTTACGGTCTGACAGCATCCTTCAAAGTGATGTAATGTTGTTTTGTCTCATATTTACCTTAAGCTTAAGAGGTATACTTTTCCATTGTTAAGCTACATGCGCAGACGCATGAGTATTTCCGATATCAAAACGGGGGTCATTAACCAAGGATAGAACTAGTCTACAGCCACCGAATGAAAACTTGGCGCTTATTCTTCCATCGTTGAGTTCTTGTTATTATTGTTATAATAAATACTTATATAGCGCTTATTCTCGTCTAGAAACCAAGCTCTAAGCCCTTTACAATCTACACTCGTTTACACAACGGGCTGCCTACCTGAGTAGTGCCGACTGAAGAGCTGCCAGCTAGCGCTTCATTCAGTCGTTTCCCGTGTCATCCAGTCCATATCAATCAGTGTCGTTCACATAATTTCTTTACTTCCTTCATTCTTTCCATTTCTTACGCTGGGTGCATGCTATGTGTAACGTGTCATCCATACCAACGGCCAAACTGGCCTTCTCTTCCGAAAGTTGTTGATTGGGATTTAACGTGTGTGCAAAATGTTATGCGTGCTTTCACACACGGAAACCTCGGTTTATAGTCTCATTCGAAGGACTGTATAGGAAATGGAGTCAGAGCCATATGTTAACTCCGAGGGAATAATCCCCCTGTACCAAAACAGCCCAGCGGATATTCGAACCCGTAATCCCAGGATCACCAAGATTACAAGTCTGGCACTCTACCAACTGAGCTATTCCGGCTTCATTTGGAGAAAGAGAGAGAGAAACTCTTCAGGGAGAGGAGAGAGAGAGAGAGAGAGAGAGAGAGAGAGAGAGAGAGAGAGAGAGAGAGAGAACAATGAACAATGAACAGCATTTTAATTCCTTCAGGCCACTAGCCCATAGAAACGGGGTCAAGGTGCAAAATCAGTATGTACGTTGAGATAAACATAAAAAAGAAAGAAAAATGAATGATAGATCCTGCGGGATTGGAGAGAGAGAGAGAGAGAGAGAGAGAGAGAGAGAGAGAGAGAGAGAGAGAGAGAGAGAAAGACAGAGACAGAGACAGTGACAGAGCGTAAGGTTAGCTTCCTCTTGTTTTAATCCTGAAACCTACTAAGCCCCCCCTACTGACGACAATAATTGCTTAGTCGCGGAGCCGGCGTGAGTGAGCTCTCCCTCCGGAGGGCGCCACCACGTCCGTCCAACGACAGCCCCCATGGACTCGCCGATACCGGTGACCCCGACAGAACCAAACCAAGGCCACAGACGTGGAGAGGACATCGAAACTGAGGTCACCATGAGAGCAGGGCATGAAGGGCCACAGAATTTGAGACTTTTTTTTTTTTTTAATGCTGATCGATGAGAATGAGGAGGATGATTAAGATGATGCTACGGATTTCCATTTCGGTCTGAGACTACATGACAGGGCTGTACTCTACGCTTCCTTTCATAATATATCCCGGCGTCAACCAGGCCCGAGAGATACAGGCACCTGCAGTGTTGGTCAGGAAATTTGAGCAACACTCTCAGAAACGCATCCATTAAGTGATGAAACTCGACTTTTTTTTTCTTTTGACAAACGTCATCTTCGTTCATTTTCTTTCTTTCCTTCTTTTTGCCTTCTATTCGTTTTTCGTTTTTCTATTTCATTCCCTGTCATTACAAAAATGTTTCAAAGCGCTTTACTAAATTGCTTTCTTGTCTGCTTTCAGCGATGTTTGTTTATGGTTACGTCTGGCAATTACTTTCTCAGTCTTCTTCTTTTCAAACATTGATTCATTCATCATCAAGGGACAGCGATGCAACAATCTTTTTTTGCATTTCTATTACCAAGTGTACAGTCTAAATCTTACATGAAACTTTGTTGTTATTGTTGTTTTTATTAAACGATACATGCTTTTCTACACGGATTCTGCTTTTTTCCTGGCGTTCATTATATTAGCCAAAACACGCTCCATCCCCAACCCACCCTTTTTCTAAATGAAAGGATACATGTGTCTTCGTTGTTTGTCACGTTCTCTTACAAAATCGTTAGCTATTGAACTAGTCCCCTCCCCCACCCCAACTCTACCCCCTTAGCCCCATTTGGTCCCCCACCCTCCCCTGCCGCTTCCCTCCCCCCCCCCCCCCCCCCTCCCCCCCACACACACACTTCTCTTTACCTGCCCCGACTTTTCGTTAACTGTTTACGTACTCCCGTATCCCTTCCCTGTATGATTGCGCTTACCATGAAACTGATCACAGTTCTCTCCTTTATATCCACTTCCAGTCCTGACATTGCTCCGTATAACAATATCGTTGCTGTATAAAACAATGCAACTGTCTAGCGAAGACATGATTCATTCTTCATTTGTCTGGTATGCTAATGATTCATGATGCCTGATTTAGAAAAGATCAGATGAAAATGGTGGGTTTGTGTAAGAAGCAAAAAGATAAAACAAAAAACCGGCACACAGACACGTGGACAGATAGGCACACAGAGCGCGCTTTCATATTGCATTTAACTGTCTAAGGGCATCATGAATGTCAACATCAATCAGCTAAATCGTAGATCAAGATATTTCCACTACATAGAATACTGGTATCTATCAGCGAGGTCCTTTTTGCACATGGGTTATGTTGTAATATAGTACTTTTCTTGCATATACATATCAGTTTTTATGTCGCTTTAGAAAACGCAATGTCTGCTGTTTCGAGCAGACGGTCAGAGTCAATATGATCAGGATAATTCACAGGCGTCAAACAACAATTTTAAAAAAAAAGTTCATGTAAAATTATCAAATATCTGTGACACTTTGTCCAGATGTAAACTGTAGAATAATAGGATATGATCAGGATCGTTCACAGGAGTCAAACAGTTTTAAAAAAAGTTCACGTAAAATTATCAAATATCTGTGACACTTTGTCCTAATGTAAACTGCAAAATGATAACCTGCATAATTGTCTATGCTTATGCAACTGGAGGACTCTTACACCTAAAGTAATGCATACGCTAAATGATACGTTTCCACAATGGTTGAGCACATAGTCATTTGACGGCCAGATCAAATTAAGATACAGGCTACCGCATAGCTGATTAGAACAGTTTTCACGCTTTAGAACAGATTTCCGCCTTCAAATCACCATTTACAGAACATCGTTCTCTAACAGCAATCAGTTATCCGATCCCTCCAACATAGTAATTCCAATGTTAATGTAAAGGACAACCGTCCAGATGTATATTTGGAAAAAAAAAAAAAGCAAAACATGTTTGCTTATTTCACATAATCGTTTATCACTCAAAAAACAAACTTTGATATGATCTTTATCAACATTTCTGACGTGAGGGGAATAAATCTTTTTTTTATTATTTATTAAATAAACCACCCCCACCCATCCCGTCCAATACTCTGTAATTCAGTGATTTACACAAAGAGAGAGAGAGAGAGAGAGAGAGAGAGAGAGAGAGAGAGAGATAGAGAGAGAGAGAACGTGTCGAGCAAATGCATTAAATGGACACTTCTGAAAAAAAAAAAAAAACGTTTACTGAACAAACACCATCAGACTCACCAATGTAAAAAAAAAAAAAAAAAGAACAACAAGAT
>JADBJO010000696.1:351541-374041 GCA_016801955.1 Conus betulinus | reverse complement strand
TACATACATACATACACACACATACATACATACATACATACACATGCATACACACGCACACATACATGCATACACACATACATACATACATACATACATACATACATACATGCATACATGCATACATACATACATACACACACATACATACATACATACATGCATACATGCATACATACAGGAAATGGTGATCAACTCGACTTGGAAGCGGAACTTTCACTGTTTCAGATCTTCTAGCTTTGAGAATAGTAAGAGGAAGCTACGGTGATCTAAGTTGATTCATCACAACACATATACCGATCCCCACTGTGAGGACAAGACAGCGAGTCCAGTGAATTAACAAACAACAACAACAACAACAACAAAAGAACTCTGTGTGTGTGTTGCTCTTTAATTTCCTGTCTCTCTTTGTTCTGTCTTTCCGTTCTGTCTCAACTTCCATTATCACCGCTTTTCAGCCACTCCTAACTGCAATCTGTCTGCTGTCTGTCTGTCCGTCAATTTGTCTGTCTGTCTCACACACACACACACACACACACACACACAGGGGAAGACAGACAGACAGACAGGCAAACCGATTGCGAGATTGAGAAAGTGTTTGACAGACTGACAGACAGAGGCACGGACACAAAGAGACAGAAAAAGATAAATACGTGATAGACAAACAGACAGACAGAGAAACAGACTGGAAGACAGCCAGAATTGTTGCAGAGTGATAAATGAACTGACAAATGGACATTTGATATGAGTGTCGATGGTGACAGTGGAGAGCAAAACGCGAAGATGGAGAAGACCAAGACGAAGACGAAGCAGAACAAGACTAAGAAGAAACAGTACTTATAGTCTTGATTCAGTGCAAGTGTTCGTGACGCACTGCGGTTGCAACGGGATACCGGCGGCGATTGAACGTTGTCACATCGTGTTGCACGTGCAAACTGTCCGTGCGCATCGTGGATTATCTACACCCCTCCCTCTCTCCCTCCCCCCCTCAACACTTCTACCTTTCCCTTTCCAAGCACACACTTAAAAGTGAAGGAAGGAGGAGCAGGCAATACAAATATATCTGCCTTTAAAAGGGATTGCGATGGTTCCCTTATGCAGCCAGTGAAGAGGTTTCATATTTTCTTATTTCATGTTCCCAGTTTTTACATCTTTAACCTCCTGCCGCCCGTTCCGCCCCCCCCCCCCCTCCCCCTCCTTAAGTTCAAAGTTTTGCCAAGTCATTACTATGAAGACGATTTAGTTGTTGGCCTGCGCTTGTTTTCCCCCACTATTAGATTGTTTGTCTTTGTATTTGTCTGACTTTATTCAAGTTTAAAAGGCTGTGCCAGTCTTGAATAAAAGTTACTCTATGTTAGGTTTCCTTATGGGACCAAAGACTACCCCACTTGTTTACTGTTTAAAAGTGAAGGGATAAATAGCTTGGAGACAAATACCCGTTTACTTTCCGATTATACCAGCTAGCGCAATGATGACGGATAATGAAAATTCCTGTACGATTCAGTTACATGAAACAGCAAAGAAGTGTATATTACCATCATACTCTGTGGTGTGTGCTTATCCAGTACATCGCCTCTTTGCCTCATCATCATTACCAGTTACTAATAAGTAAATGAATAAATGAATGAGTGGAAACGTAAATCAATCAAATGAATAGGTAAACAAATAAGATGCAAATTTAAACAAATAGATAAATGGATGATTACGTAATAGAAATGGGAAGAGTCCCGATACCCCTACTCTACTCACCCCCACCTCTTTCTTTTTGCCTCTATCCTTCCTCCTTCGCCTTCCCTTCCCCTAACCCCCCCCCCCCCCCCCCCCCCCACACACACACACACACACACACACACACACACACACACACACACGTTCGCCGCAACTCGCCCGAGTTCCCTTTAAGAGAGAGAGAGAGAGAGAGAGAGAGAGAGAGAGAGAGAGAGAGAGAGAGAGAGAAACAGAGACAGAGACTAGGGAGGGGAGGGAGGGAGAGAGAGACAGAGAATATTCCTACCTCTCTGCAACATATTTATGTATCAGAGACGACGACACCAAATAACTTATCTGTTCCAGTTCCATCAGTTCAGATAAAGAGTAAATAAACGTGCAAATGAAAATATGAAATTATATCATTTTCCTTTAACTCCTCAAGAGTGTAAGAAAAGGGAGAGAAAGAAAATACAAGAACTCTAAAACTCCACGTGACCAGGAGTCTGCCACTCCAGTGTGGTTCCGACATCTTTTTAATAAGGCGAAATTATCCTGGGTCAGGTCTTCCACAATAACAACACCCGAGTTCTTCATTTTACGTCTGTTATTGAGAACGACTTCACTTGCTTTTCTGGAAAGACATTTCACTGTAACAGGTTGTGGTTTACTTGACTGACCCCGTCGCTGTTGTATCCGTTTCCCCAGTCGTTGAATGGCTTCGATGTCACCACTCCCCATGCCTGGCACCTCCAGTTTCTGGTTGTCGATTTTCATGTTTTTTTTTAATTTAAAAATTTTTTTTTAAATTTCAGTCTCCGGGTGATTCCTCGTCAGACTCAGGCACACCAAGCACGCACACACCACTGGGCCGTGCGTACTGTTCCACGTCGTTGACCCGTCTTTCTGCCACAGTAGCCAGGTACTTTTCCTCCTTTCACCACCTTCTCCATCTCTTCCTGGCGCTTCTCGCTCCTCCTTAAGTCTGTATCCAATCGCCCATGTTATTGTCTGAATAAGTTACAGCGCAATTCCAGCACTGTAATATGTTACTTAATAATGCTGGTCACACATATCACACGATTTTTTTTTTTCAGTATGTCAGCGTGCGCGAAATACTATCCTTACATCACTGTCGATCCAGAGTCAGAGGTGCACACATCGGCAGCAGGAGAAGAAAGGCCGGATGCCATTGTGCCAGCGCACACAGAATCTTTACTTGCTGCGAAGAAGTGGGCCTTGGATTGACGCACAGCCTTCTGCTTCACTTTTGCAAGGTTTCCGTGCTGTCATTCTCGCCTTCTTTAACGGTTTCGTTTTTTGTAGTGCGTGACAGATCACTTGCTGAACAGCTGAGAAATCCTGACACGAATCCTTGAACTCAGCAACTTTACGGTTTCGCTTCGAAGAGCCGGTTCGCTTATTTAGATGATGAAAAAAAAAATCTATGGACAGCATGCATGGATATGCCTGTTACATACGTGTGAAAATATCTTCGTACATTCTTCTTTCTGCACATATGTAAGGTCTTAAGTTACCTGGTTAAGATGTGTGGGGGGGGGGGGGGAAGAAATCAAATAAAAGAAAGAGCGATGGAGAGAATGCAGAAGAAAGGAAGAGAGGAGGTTAGTGACGGAGAGGAAAATAAAAATGTACAAGGAAAATGAAAGCAAGCACCAACAAGGGGAAAAGGGGAAGGGGAAAAAAAAGGGAGGGGGGGGGGGGGGATGAAAACAAGGTAGAAGAACAGTACAGAAAAAACAACGCAGGAGGGGTTTCTAAACCGACGAAATTCCGTGTATGTGTGGCCACTAGCAAATTGACTGCCATTCAAAACGCCAGTTTGGACATTGTACCATGTAATCACTAGGTGCATGGGCTCAGGAAAAGAAAATGGTGCGCATCTGACACAGTTCCCTCTTCTGCCTCTTCTATACAGTCGGCTGAATCAAACATCAGCGTGTTACATAGGGAGAAGTCTGTGCCATGTCTGGCATAAGAGTTATCAAAGACTCCGGCTGCGAGCTGCAGACCCCAGAGACAGGCTCAGCCAACCCCCTCCGTTTACCAATGGTCTGTTGGAGAAGAGTAATGCACCCTACGGTATACTCTCCGGACAGGTCTTTCAACTGCTATTCCAGTCCCGACACATCCATATTTTAGCTGTTAAAGGTTAAAGTTCCACAACCAAATGGCCCTGTGGGCAGTGATCAGCGAGAGGTTCACGCTGTCTGGAGTTCGGCATTGAGGAGACGGCACCCATCTATATCCTCCCCCATCCCCTGCCCCCCGCCTAAATCTTTCCTGAAATGAATGCGCTACCCATTTCGCTTACTGCTGTGTGTGTGGACAGAGGGTATTTCTTTCAGCGACTTAAATCTAATCCCATGGGTGGTTTGAATTCAAGACCGTTAGCTCCGCCGTCGAACATTCACCCCCTCTACCGGTTCTGACCTTTTGGTGGCACCACCGTTAGCGGAAAAGAATGGCGCATTGACGTCAGCGAAAATTAAAAAAAAAATATACCTTTGATGTCCTAGACGACGGAAACAATGCATTCTTATACATTTTCAAAGCACAGAAAGCATAACATGAATTCTAAAAAAAATCGACAAAGCATGACTTGTAAAAGAAGCAAACAGTATCACAAATTAGCTTCTCGGCGTTTTTTTTTTTTTTAATTTTTTTGTTTTTTTTTTTTAAAAGGGTGAGAACGATGAAATAGGGTGAGTAAATGGGGTGGGCGGTGAAATCATGTTCTTCATCTTTGGGATCAATACATAGAGGAAATGGAAACAGGGGTCACCACTTGAGACAGAAAAATACTGCAGCTATGTCCATGCACATCGCAAACGTTTTTATTTTTGAGCTTTAAAGGTGGAGATCATGTATTGATTTTTTTTTCTCTCTACTTTCTTCTTATTTTACTGCAATTATGATTTGAAAGAAATTATCACCTTCTGAACTGCCATGCCACAAGAATGCTCATACATAAACTGCCCTCTCACTTGCACATGCAGGTGTTTACTTGCTGACGTATACACACGCACGCACGTGTGTGTGTGTGTGTGTGTGTGTGTGTGTGTGTGTGTGTGTGTGTGTGTGTGTCTGTCTGTCTGCGTATGTTTGCCTGTGTCTGTCCGTCCGTCCGTCTGTCTGTCTGTCTGTCTGTCTGTGTCTGTGCTGGGGTTTAAAGAAGGCAAGTCAAGATGAAAGCAACCTGTTTATTTCACAAACGTTCGCCTGTGTCTGTTGTCTTCAAGAAGCATAAAACATTCCAACTTATTTATGCGACTGACTGACGTGTGTGTGTGTGTGTGTGTGTGTGTGTGTGTGTGTGTGTGTGTGTGTTTCTTACATTCATGTTCTCTCCGATTTCAGATGAATATCAAAATGTGAAAAGCTGGTTTAAAAAAAAATGAATAGTAGTCATTCACCTATTTTATTTTACAAGAACGACAGAAACTTTACACACTTGACCCACATTTTTTTTTTTTTATCATGAAATGTAAGTTTTCTCTGTGTTTCATTTACTTATGAATATGTGCACCTGAAACATTAGAGAAATATACCATAGCTATGGCACATCTTGAATCCCTAAACATCTAGAGGTCCAGTGCGCCAATGTCTACGGAAAATGGACAGAAATAGAGATGATGAGAGCCATGCTGTGACAAGGCGCCATTTAAAATGATTATTTTCCGAAAACGCATAATATAAAAGAATTGGAAATCACCGAGAATCACCAATCTTCAAGGTGTTTGCAGTTCCAAACAAACACGAGCAGCGTGGCGGGATCAAATTTCGAAGCTCTGCTGATACCTTGACCTTGAACAAACTATGTGCGTTATATTATATTATGAATATGAGTTATATTAGTCTGCCCCGACACTACCCACGCCTCCGCCATTCTTCCCCTCCACCATGCCTCTCTCAGTTAAAAACACAACAAAAAAAGTAATACACTGTGTGTCCCTAGTCAATATGGAGAAAAAGCTCCTAAAGGTTTGCTAAGCCTACCACTGGCCAGTAATAGCCTTGACTGTTTATTGATTACCAATACTACTCTATGAGGGATGCGCCGTCGCCAACGCCTCCACGTACAACGCCGTCGACAAGTCTGTCCTCCAAGACCGTTGACTATTCTACAAGCGATAAAGCAACCACCTTGTTTTGTTTTATTCACAACTGTCAATGCATGCAAGATGCAAAATTTGTCTGACTGGGTGAGCCAAGCCGTAAAAAAAAAAAGCCTGACTTTAAAGTCCCTCTCTATTAGCTCGCACATGTGATCTATGTTTTTCATCGACATACATTAGCTCGCACATGTGATCTATGTTTTTCATCGACATACACGTGTTATACACCAACACGTATCCAACGACCAGAAACATGGCCACCGTTCCTGGCAATCATCATCATCATCATCGTCTTCGTCGTCGGTTGAGGAGCTCGTCGTATTTTCAACAGTAGAACATATTTAAATCAGCGGTCTTAAAGGCTAGAATTATTTTCTTATAGCAGCACTACCACCGCCATTACCATCACCATCAGAACAAGTGACTTTCTCATCGAAACTTGCGCCCCTGTCAATGGCAATATCATATTTTCATTTGTGATGTCAATTGCCTCCCTTCTTCATTTAGTACATATACATCGCAAAAATGGGTGACCGTTCGGACCAAAGTGCAAACCGTACGTGCACATATAGCGACAATTTATTCCACAGTTGACATGGATATGTGACCTGCCGCCCACTAAGTGTCCTTTGCAGTACAGTGGTACTGGTTTATACCATGACGATCTGTACCACCGTGATATTATGTACAGCAATGTTGAGACAGAATACGCTCCGGGTGACATTTCGTAGCATGGTTACACATTGTACCACGGCAGTACCCAGTGCTCCCACCAAACGGTAGGGAAAGAGTGGGAGGTGGGGGGGGGGGGGGGGAAGAGGGGAGGTTAGGCAGAGGGGTGCCTAGATAGTGGGTAACATTTGCCACTGAAGAGTTAACACGACGGGGGGGAAAAGGGGCTGGTGGACGTACAGGATTAAGAGTGGTTGTTGTTGTTGTCGTCTGGTCACTGTTCGCCCCTGCCTCTGATAACGCGACCAATGGGAGTGATCAGCTCAGGACAGCGCGGCGGTGTGGAACCTGTCTAGCGCGTTCAGAGCCGCGGGAAATGACCAATTTTTCCAGTGGTATTCAAAGTGGAGACGGCGGAGCGCGAGCACGATGCTCTTATCATTAAACCAGCGCAGCGATCTAGAATTCAGGAGAGTAGTTGTGTGTGTTTATCGTTTTATTCGCTGAGAGAGAGAGAGAGAGAGAGAGAGAGAGAGAGAGAGAGAGAGAGAGAGAGAGAGAGAGAGAGACAGACAGACAGACAGACAGACACAGAGAGACAGAGAGACAGACGGGGAGAGACAGACATGGACAGACAGAGGGACAGGACAGACAGAGAGGGCAGTCATCAGACGATGTTTGGAAGTGTGGTTGATTGGCGTACTCTGACAAATTGTCCCAGACGAAGTGTTCAATCATAATTGTCCCAGACGAAAGTGTTCAATCATCGAACTGAAGAAACATGCTCACATAAAATTGAACGTCTTTTACAGCCCTTCATATGCGCAGTCATGCATATCCATGAATGGCATTCTTTTGCGTTCAAGGTCGCAAACAGCAGTATGTCTAGTTCGGAAGACGTCTATAAGTCTTCATTGGAAAACACATACGTAATAATAACACTTCTGCATCATAACCCATCTAAATGTAACCTAATCCATATTCAAACATGTTGCACGGTTTTTTTTTCTCTCTTGCACATACATTTTGCGTGGAATCCTGCCACTCCCCGTTGTTTCATTTTCAGCCAGTTACCCATACATTTATTAAGAGGGTTTTTTTTTTAGATTGGATAGCGCATATTTTTCTCTATGAACAGGTCGTTCAGTGTTAATAAATCTTTTTCTATTTTGTAAGCGAGTAAATCAAGTGATTTGCAAACGGCTACGCAATTTTATGTTCCCCATGATTCAGACCCACACTGCACTATTAGTTGTATCTAGAATCAAGCATCTTCATTTACATATCAAAGACGTTGTTTTTTTTTTTACTTCAGAATTGATTTACAATGGACACACACCTTGTACCACAGCCTCGTGCCTCAGATACACTATTGACAACATCCGGGAATCAATATTCAAGAATCAATCAAAAGAGTTTCCAGAAAACATATCGAATGCTTTTATCTAAAAATGAGTCAAAACATTTCCCCTTCACTGTAAAGGTCCTTGCGAGCACACGTAAGCTCGATCACTGTAAGAAAATCTGTCAACATTCTAAGCTCTTTTTTACACTCAAGCCATCCTTCCGAAATAATGCAATGTTTCTTGTATTCGTATTCATTTTTAGCTGAAGAGATGCAGTAATATATCATAGACTATTCGACTATTCTGACATAAATATGACATCATGAGCCAACGATAATCCGAATAGCAAGGAGAGATCCAAGCTAAACACGCTGCTCTGTGTTCTGTTATTGATTACATCTGCCGTCAGTCCCTTCATAGAAAGAATTAACGACTGGGCCGAGAGTACTTACTCCCTTTTGATCATGACAGACCGGTTCGTCATTTAAATCTGCTTGGAACTCTAGTTTTATCTTTATTACATAGCCCTTAGTAAACGCATCTGTATAATTTACCAGTACCACAGTTTGTCACATAAATAAATAAATAAAAATAAAAAATAAATAAATAAAAAAAAAAATAAAAAAAAAGTGGCCAGAGGAAATTTCAGAGAAATGAATAGAATGATTTGAACTTTAAATCAATAAACGCAACATGAAATTTTCGATTGCAACAAAACAGTGTGTGTGTGTGTGTGTGTGTGTGTGTGTGTGTGTGTGTGTGTGTGCGTGCGTGCGTGCGTGCGTGCGTGCGGCGTGCGTGCGTGCGTGCGTGCGTGCGTGCGTGTGTGTGTGTGTGGTGTGTGTGTGTGTGTGTGTGTGTGTGTGTGTGTGTGCGCGCGCGTGCGTGCGTGCGTGTGTGTGATCCATGTACTGCTTATGCAACTCGAGGACATTCCCCTATAATTCAATCTTCTCTGTACTGTCTGGCGGTGGAGTCAACGGAAAAGGATTTCCACCGGTCTCTGTCTGCTGCTGCTGCTGCTGCTGCTCTATGGGGACTGTTTTTGGACTCAGTCCTTTCCCTTCTCGACCGTCCTGATCCATAGCTCTTTCTCCCTGAGGAATCCAGCTGACAGCTTTTCTTAGCAGACAGTTTGGAAGCATGTAACGAATGAGACTCAGCCCTCTGCGTCAGCATACGGTGATTGCCTCTCGCATAGTCGCTGCTCCTGTCCAGTTTTGGACTACCTGTAATTAACCGGACTGTTGATATGATAATCGTTGCCTTTCCGGAGTAAAATAGATCGAAAAGAGATCCGGACCAATTGTCAAAGAACACAGGATTGTTCAATAGTTCATGAAACAGTTTGAGGTTAAAAACACACAACCTGGTGATTCAAAAATTTCCGAACATGATTATTCTGAATAAACATATCGGGATGCTTTTGATTAGCACTGCTCCAGTTTCTATTCTGATTTTTAGATACAAAACAATAAATTTCCTTTCTCTCCCTCCCTCCTCCTTCTCCTCCTCCCCTCCTCTGCCCTTCTTGTTCTTTGTTGACCAAGTCTCTTGTTCTTCTTCTTCTTTCTTCAGGATTCTTCTTCTTCTGACCCCCCCCCCCCCTCTCTCTCTCTCTCTCTCTCTCTCTCCTCTCTCTCCTCTCTCTCTCTCTCTCTCAGCTCTCTGGGTTTCTCGTTACTTTTAGTCCAAATTGATGTTGATCAATCAAAAGATAAATACCATTAACATGATTGTTTTGAACATTTTAGCCTCAGGATACAGATCCTTTCTGACCAAACAAACTAACTCCCGCTCCCGCTCCTTCGCATCAATTGTTTTGTAAATTAATAATTCACACTCCAAGATGATTGTACTCAGAAAAAGAGCATGGACTTGAAACTGCTCCTGAAATACCTCTACTGAGCAAATTCATACCTTCGAATATTCGAAACTAAATCAGAATAAACATTTTTGCAACAATCTAGTTCATTTCAGAGCGGTTAGTTTAGTATTCCGGGCGGTGTGTGTGTGTGTGTGTGTGTGTGTGTGTGTGTGTGCACGTGCTCATCCATTCTGTCAGTGATTAGCATGGCCTTGACCTCTGACCAACATGGTAGGATCTAGCGTGTGTCGCCGACCAAATGGACGGGTAAACGGCACACACGCTGCTTGGTTTATGTTGTTTCGGTGTGTTTTGTGTGTGTGTGCGTGTGTGTGTGTGTGTGTGTGTGTGTGTGTGTGTGTGTGTGTGTGTGTGTGTGTGTGATCAAGAGATTAAATGTACACGTTGTGGAAAAGGTCGACGAAGGTCCCAAAATTGCATTTCCAAGAAATGTTCTAGCTAATCGCTGAGAAAGTAAGTTTAGGTTCTGTGAGCAAACTGAAGAAGACCATCGGATACTTTGGGACTAGTTTCTGGGCAGTCTGTGCGAAAAAAACGAGAGAGAGAGAGAGAGAGAGAGAGAGAGAGAGAGAGAGAGAGAGAGAGAGAGAGAGAGAGAGTCAGAGGCATAGAATTATATTAATCTATATCTATATCTATCTATCTATCTATCTATCTATATCTATCTATCTATATATAAATATATATATATATATATATAGAGAGAGAGAGAGAGAGAGAGAGAGAGAGAGAGAGACAGAGGCAGAGAGAGAGAGAGAGAGAGAGAGAGAGGTGTGGGGTTTGAAATACTGAACACTGAAACATACAGATGAACAGATACATGAAGACAGTCAGAAATAGACAACACACACACACACACACACACACACACACACGCACGCGCGCACACACACACACGCACGCACGCACGCACGCACGCACGCACGCACGCACGCACACACACACACAAACACACACACTCTCTCTCTCTCTCTCTCTCTCTC
This sequence comes from Conus betulinus, assembly GCA_016801955.1. Lineage (NCBI taxonomy): Eukaryota > Metazoa > Mollusca > Gastropoda > Neogastropoda > Conidae > Conus > Conus betulinus. Next base: position 363,306 of record JADBJO010000696.1, on the reverse strand, counting down.
TCTCTCTCAAAAGGGGTGAGAGACAATAGAAAATGAAGGGAGGAATGAGAAGGGGTGAGGGGCAGAGAGACATACAGAGAGAAAGGAGTAGAGTGGATATACAGACTGACAGACAGATAGATAGATAGATAGACAGATAGATAGACAGACAGTCAGACAGATAGATAGATAGATGAGGGGCAGACAGACCGACAGAGAGAAAGGAGTAGAGTGGACATACAGACAGGCAGATACATAGATAGACAGACAGTCAGACAGACAGACAGACAGACAGACAGACAGGACAGGTAGATAGATAGATAGATAGATAGATAGAGATAGATAGATAGATAGATAGATAGACAGACAGACAGACAGATAAGTATGCACCCCTACAAACTTTCTTGAAGTTATGCCATCAATATCGACAAGGGTGTCCGATTCGCATGTCACTCGCAGACAACAAAAGAGAAAACGACAGTCGACTTGACTGGCACGTGACACAATCACTGTTTCAGACCCCCATAGCTTCGACAGTCGACTGGGACGTGAGACAGCCACTGGTTTCAGACCTCAGAGCTTCGACAGAAGGGGGAGAAATCTACTGTTTCCAAACGACTCCCCGACACACTTGGCGGTCGCTATGGGCGCGTAATCCATTCAGTGATCAAACAATGCTGGAAATGGTGTATGGGAATTTTACAGAAAAAAAAAAAAAAAAAAAAAAAGAAAGAAGGATAGGAAGAAGGAAAGATTAATGAACGAACGAACGAACGAACGAACGAACGAAAGAAAGAAAGAATGATGAAGTGAATGAATGAATGAATGAATGAATGAATGAATGAATGAATGAATGAATGAATGAATGAATAGATTTTAAAGATCATCGTAACCCGTTTTTTCTCTGTTTTTTTTTTTTCTTTTTCTTTTGTTTTTTTTTTCTCTCACACACTTTGGTTCTCAATCCCACCCCCACCGCCCGCCCTATTCCACTACACCTGTCTGTCTTCTGTCTGTCTGTCTGTCTGTCTGTCTCTCTCTCTCTCTCTCTCTCTCTCTCTCTCTCTCTCTCTCTCTCTCTCTCTCTCTCTCTCCTCTCTCCTTACACGCACCCGTATTTAGAGCCGTCAGACAGACAGAGACACAGACACTGCGCGCGCGCGCGCGCGCACGAAAAGGGATGGGAAACAAGAAAAAAAATTAATGGAGGAAAGAGCAGGGAGGAGAACAGACTGACAGACAGACAGAAGGGAGGAAAGTAGAGGGAATAATAAAACGGGAAAAAAATGACGACAGTGATGATGCTAATGGTGACAGCCAAGAAAACGAAGTAGATGTCGAACATGAACAAGAACATCAATAGAAACAACAAGGAGGAAATGACGATAATAAAAAAGGTTACTGGAAAGAAAGAATGAGAAGATGGCTAGAGAAAGGAGGAATCAACGGAGAACACAGGAATCAAAAAACAACAACAACAACACACGGACACACACAACAAAACACACACACACACACACACACACACAGACAGAGACAGACAGAGAGACAGACAGACAGACAGAGAGGGGGCAGACAGACAGAGGGGGGGGGGGGGACAGTGAAATAACCGGGCAATCGCAAATGCCTGGCACTTCAAAACACCCAGCTGGAAATTTTCACCCTATGAACACCGGAAGCCATGTGTCCACCCGCAACAAGTCGCGTGCGTCTCTCGCCTTTTCCTTTCTGGCCACTTCCACACAGGCGGCTAAAAAAAAAAAAGGGACACACAGGCGACTTGCATGGCACGATGAATATTATGAGAGCTGTTAAAAGCCTCTGGCTGCAAGCTAGGGACCCCCGAAGACACCGGAAACACATATGCTAATTTGCCGATAGTCTGGTGCAGGAAAGTGATGCATGTCACTGCACACTCGCGCACGACGGATATCTCCAAGTTAACTACGATTGAAATACCACACACCCATCTTTGTCACTCCTAAAGGTTGAAGTTGCACAGTCTAATGACCATAGGGACTGTAATTCCTTCAGGATTCATTTCTCCAGTTTAGCATGACGGAAGGTAGCAAGCACTCGTATGATATATCTTTCTTCTGCTGCTAGAATTTTTTTTTCTTGCATGAATCCAGCACACATTTACTGCTTTAGAAGACAGAGAGGAGTTTTACGCAGAAAAATAATCCAATTCCGTGGGTGTTTTAATCTCAGAACCATCAAATTTGTAGCTAAATGTTTTCGTGTTAGATAGCTCTAGCCTGGCTGCACTGAAAAGAAAAAGAAATCGGGGTGTTGGTACAAGGCAACATAAACGTGGCGATGGACCAGAATGAATAAATAAATAATGAATAAAAATGAATAAATGGATAAGATGAATACATAAATAAATACATGAATGAATACGTAAATAAATCAACAGGCAAATAAATAATAAATAAATAAATACACAAACAGATAAAAAAAAAGAATAGAAATAACAAATAAATATATACATAAAGGATCTTTAAAAAAAAAATCAAACAACAAATTAGAAATTCCACTGAGCAGAATCTCTGGGGGCGGGGGGGGGGGGGGGGGGGGGGGGGGGGGGGGGGGGGGGGGGGATGCTAACTTAAAAGAAACAGGAGGCAGAAAAAAGAGAATAAAAAAAAAAAACGTTTCAACTGTGAAAGAAACAAAGAATACACACACAGTTACTTGTCTGAATCTGCTCTTTTTATTCTTTTTCTATACTACTTTTTATGAATGAGAGATGGAAGGATTAGGTAGAATGGTGAAGGCGAGGGAAAAGTTTACGAGTGGAATGGGATGGGGGGGGGGGGGGTAGGGGGAAGGGTTGGTGGGGGGATAGGAATATTTTCTTATCTTCCATATAGCTGAGTGCTATTGTTCCCATGCTGCTGTCTCAGACTCCCAGACCCTCTGCCACATCTCCATACGTCACGTCACGTCACAGCCCCAGCACTGGTCGTCCACAGAGAATATTCAATGTCGTTCTGCACGAGGTAACCCACCAGAGGACACACTGCACTGCTACGAAGTCTCTTTGGTGCCTTCACTGATCCAAGGTACACTTACTTACTTACTTACTTACGCCTACAACCCCTTCTGGGGTATAGGCCGCCGACAAGGGTCCTCCAGGCATCAGATCCAGGGCAATTCTCTCCAGCTGGTTCCAGGTTTTCCCCAACGCTGTCATATCTGCATGCAGGTCTCGGCGCCAGGAGTTCCTTGGGCGGCCTCTCTTTCTTTTTCCCTGCGGGTTCCAGGACAATGCCTGCCTGGTGGTGTTGTCGGGCAGCTTTTTTAGGGTGTGGCCTATCCACCTCCATCTCCTTTGGAGAATATCTGCATCGGCTGGCTTCTGATTCGCCTGTCGCCACAGGTCCTCGTTGCTGATCCTGTCTGGGCAGTGGATCCTCAATATGCGCCTCAGACAGGAATTGATGAAAGTCTGGATCTTGTTGGTGATGGTAACTGTGTGGTTCGCCACGTCTCAGCTCCATAAAGAAGTACTGATTTGACGTTGCTATTGAATATCCTTATCTTGGTTTTCTTGGAAATGACATTTGATTTCCAGATATTCTTCAGCTGGAGAAAGGCTGCTCTCGCTTTCCCGATTCTGGCTCTGACATCAGCATCTGTACCACCTTGTATGTCGACGACGCTGCCAAGGTAAGTGAAGTTGTCCACCTCCTCCGGCGCGTTGCACGAAGTAACCCACCAGAGGACACTGTACTGCTACAAAGTCTCTTTGGTGCCTGCACTGATCCAAGGTACATAGGACACCATAATTACCTCCTTGCGAAAGCAGCGTAAATGATCGTTCCTTTCTGCAGAGAGCACCGAGGACGCCCGATGACAGCACCTATGAACGGGATGGTTTGAGCAGAAACTATGACATGATGAACATGGTGAGGATTCGAAACAGGTTGCAGTCTAGAGCAGAATGAAAAAAAAAAAAGGGGTGGGGGAGTAGGGGAGGGGGTACTTGTCTGTATTTTTGTGAACATTTATGTTGCAGTTATGAAAGTAGATGTTATGTCACTGATGATTTTCATTTCTTTTCTTATTTCTTTCTTTTAGGGGGGGGGGGGGGGGGGGGGGGGGGGGGTAGGGGTATGGAGTGGGCGGGATCGTCTCACATCTCTTTCTGATTTTCTTTTTCTTCGTTTTATAAAAGTGACAGTCTAAGATAAATTGCCACCGTACGATCCGCCGTTTCCCACGTGTGCTCAATGTTTGGACACAAACATGCGCGAGCACATACACGTACATGCACAGAAACATGCACAGAAACGTGTAAGCGTAAGCACGTGCTCTCTCTCTCTCTCTCTCTCTCTCTCTCTCTCTCTCTCTCTCTCTCTCTCTCTCTCTCCAACACACACACACACACACACACACACACACACACACACACACACACACACACACACACACACCAAAGAGGGGGAGAGAGACAGAGACAGAGAGGCAGACAGACAGAGACAGAGACAGAGAGACAAGAGAGAGAGAGAGAGAGAGAAGAGAGAGAGAGAGAGAGAGAGAGAGAGAGAGAGAGAGAAAATGTGTGTGTGTGTGTGTGTGTGTGTGTGTGTGTGTGTGTGTGTGTGTGTGTGTGTGTGTGTGTGGATAGATGGATAGAAAGGTGGATAGACAGATAAGTAGGTAGGTAGTTAAGTAGACAGATGGATAAATTGATAGATAGACTAACAGACAAATGAATAGATAGATGATGATATATATATATATATATATATATATATATATATATATATATATATATATATATAGATATAGAGATAGATAGATAGATAGAGAGAGAGAGACAGACAGAGAGAGACAGACAGACAGACAGACAGAAAGACAGATACGTATGCATCATCGCAAACTTTCCTGAACTTCTGCATCAATGTTTTCTTGGGTCTCCTATGGGATGCCCCTCATGGACAGCCGTGAGGAAATGACCGTCGACTTGGCTAGGAAATGGAACAATCGCTGTTTCAGATCTCATAGCTTCCACATGAGCGACAGAAAGAAAGAAAGGTCAGGTCTTCAGAATGGTGATAGTTAATGTAACCAGGGCCTCATAAACGCCTGGCACTCCAAACGCCCAACTGGAAATTTCACCTTATGAACACCAGAATCCAGGAGCCTACTTGCAATACGTTGCGTGCGTCTGTCTCCGTTTCCTTTTTTTGCCACTCCCAGAAGTCGGCTAAATTAAACATTAGCGACCTGTATGGGCAGATGCAAATGCAACATCTGGCATCAGAGTTGTGAAAGCCTTTGGCTGCAAGCTGGGGATTCCAGAGATTTTAGAGACATGCTCAGAACAGCGCACTTAAGTTTGCTGATAGTGTGGTGCAGAAAACTGATGCATCTCACTGCACACTCGTTCAGCAAGTCTCGCCGAGTTGACCACGATTCAAACACGACGCACGCATCCTTTTCCCTCTTAAAGGTTAGAGTCCCGTGGCCTAATGATCTCAGGGGCAGTGATCGCTTCGTGATGAACAGTGTTTAGAGCTTAGCATGACGGAAGTAGCAAACACCTATCTGTATCTGCCAATTGCTCCACCTTTTTCTTGCATGAATCCAGTATACTTTTACTGCTCTGTGGTCGACTAAGAGGAATTTTAAGCCGTAAACATGGCACCCATAAGTGCTTGGGAATCAGCACGATCAGGTCTGCAGCTAAACGCTTTAACTGTAGAAGTGCTCTAATCTTTTGGTTCTCCTCTAAAAGGTAAAAGTTCTGGATCTTTGGTACTGTGCAAAGAAAATGTGATGGTGAACAAAAGCAAACAAACAAAAACAGACAAACGAACAAACTAATGTGAAATTTTACTGAGCAGCGAAATAGGAACTTTAATGAGAACAGACAGCAGCAAAAGTGAGAAAATAGAACATGCTTAATTGTAAAACACACACACACACACACACACACACACACACACACACACACACACACACACACACACGAACCCAGCTGACTTAAGATTTGCTTGTCTTGATGTGCTCTTACTACTTTTCTGTACCTTTTATTATGGATGGAGGGTGGGAGGAGGGGGCGGGATGGTGGAGGAGAGGGAGAGGTTTAGGGATGGGGGTAGGGGGTGGGGGATGGGACAGTTTCCTTACTTTCCATGTATAAGAGTGGCAAAAGCCGCACGCCATTTTGTCTGATGCCCAAATCCACCACCACATCCGTATACGTGACCTCGCATCTCCAGCCCTGGTAGTCCATAGACAGCAGTCGGTACTGTTCTACGTGAGGTAGCCCACCAAAGGAGACACAGCACTGCCATTAAAGGCTGTTTTGCTTGCTCTGGTCAAACGTGCACAGTACGACAAAGTCCCGTTACCGACGGCAATACTTGGTTTGTCACGGAAATAACATTTGCAAACTGCAGCTTTGTACATGAAATGACAATCTTTGTGAACGAATGATTTGAACTCAAACTACCCATGATCAGCATGGTGAGGAATTCGAAACAGAAGTCATTGTCTTGACCGCAAGAAAAAAAAAAAAAAGTAGGTAATACCCTGGACTTCCCGCACGTATAGTTTGCAGTTATAAAAGTAGATGTAGATTTGTTTTTTCTATTCCTTGTTCCAAAATTTCCAACAATGGTGAAAAAAAAAACAAATGACCTCTCTCATACCTGCCGTTCGCCACATATGCCCAAACATATACTGCTCTCACACTTCCGTGTGCAGGTGTTTGCAAGTCTTATACAGAAGCGCTTGCGGGCACATGCATGCATGCACTTAAATATACACATATACATCCATGCATACGCACGCGTTCACACACACACACACACACACACACACACACACACAGAGAGAGAGAGAGAGAGGAGACACACACAGAGAGAGAGAGAGAGAGAGAGAGAGAGAGAGTACAAATACGAATATGAATGGTTTAATGCGTCAAGTTTTCAGTCCACTGACACATGTGGAGGGGAGGTGGAAACATGAACATTCAATAGAAAAAAAACACTAGACATGCGACATGGAAGCCATATTGCGATAAGTCACTGTGGTAATAAGGGGGACACGGTTGAACTGTCCATCATGGTGTGTGTCTAGTTGGGAACTGCAGTGTTTGTAGAGTGGTCAGTCTGGATTTCCTTTTTCACCAGCTGTAGAATCGTCATCCCTTTGGGAACTGCGCCGCACTTTTTCAATTGAACTGGATGTGTCTTGCAAAGAGCTTAGTATTTTTTGCAGGTGTCATATGACAGTACGGAAATTTGCTGTGTAGAAATATCTACAGGGTTAATGATACACTCGTCGTTTGGGTTTTTTTTTTTTTTTTTTTTTTTTTTTTTTTTCCCAGTGTGCTGCACTGACGTCGGCAAATTGTCAGCTGCACTGTCTGCTTCCGTTGCGTTGATGCCAGGACCTTGACTGCCAGCCTCGTTGTCCACTGGCAGGTCAGTCTGACGCACTGACGTCATTGTCTCTGGCTCAGGGGAAAACAGTGTGTTCTGCAGCAGCTGCCTCGGCAGATCGTGTGGCCTGTGTCTTCGCAGCTACACCCTCAGGGCGGTCAGCGGGGCCGTTAGCAGGCCTGTGACAGAGGCAGTCACATTTTTCCGTGCTTTACGATAAAGTTGGGGGCGGGGGGTGGGGGGGGGGGGGGGGGGGGGGGGGGGAAGAGAAAAAGGCAGGGGGGGGGGGGGGGGGGGGGGGGGGGGGGGGCGTAGGATCACTTGTCTTCTGCCGTTCTCTGACCTTTCTATGCCTCAGGCCTTCCCCTCTCCCCGTAACTCGTGACGGGCACATTCTTCGGTACATAACAAGTGTCACATTATGTCAAAGGAGATTGGCGGGCTGTCCGTTAGTCGAAGAACAGCAACGACTTGGGTCTTCACCCCCTTCCGTGTTAAAGGAAGACGAGCGCAATTTTTTTTTTTTTTGAAGAAACATATTCAGAACTTCTTTTCGAACCCGATGGGGAGTCCCACAACTGGCATGTTGAAAGAGTTACATTGTGAAACACTCTCAAAATTTGCGCTGTCTTTTAAATGCCTTTTTGCTGGTTGCCAAGCAAGGGCAGCTACACACACACACACACACACACACACACACACATCTACAAAGCTTGACCAGCGTGTTGGATTGTACCAGGGTCCAGCAACTGATCAGTATTGTCCATTAAAGTCAAGTCAAGTCAAGTAAACTTTATTATCTCAATTTGAGAAATTAATTTGTGGTCACACACATTCACAGCAAATAAACAATAATTTAGTCACATTACCCATTTTCTCACATATGACATACATTCATATAAAGGAATTTTGATTTCAATTAAACATCTCCTCGGTTCATGAAATCAATGGACAGGGGAATAAAACTTTGTTTAAATCTGACACTTCTGCATTTAACCGATCGATATCTTCGTCCTGACTGAAGAAGGTCGTACTGATTTGCAAGAACGTGGAGTCTGGTCACACGCAATCTTCTTCGCTTTACAAACAACACGGCACCTGTACAGCTCACTCAGACTTTTTTGTCTCTCACCAACGATTTTTCCTCCCACGTTCACCACTCTCTCAAGCACATTTCTACTCTTCACAGTCAACCCACCATACCAACACATAAATGAGAAAGTTTAAAACGGATTCCAAGAAGAATGAATAAAATGTCCGAAGAATGTCAGTATTCACATGAAATGATCGCAGCTGGCGAAGACAATATAATCTAGTTTGACATTTTTTATGGACATACTCAACATGGGATTTAAAATTCAGCTTATTATCTATAAAAGTTCCTAAATATTTGTATGATTCAACACGTTCTACTTCAGCACCTTTGATAAAAAGTGGTGGTACAGCTTTTGGATTCTTTCTAAAATCAATCAACATTTCTTTCGTTTTTGTTACATTCAGATCAAGAGAGGTATGATCGCACCAGTCAACAAATCTTTGAACCTCCTTGAAGTAAACAGAATCAGAGTTGGAGAGATCCACAAGTGCTGAGTCATCTGAATATTTAATGTACAAAGTTGAATCACTTCCTGAACAATCATTTGTGTACAGAGTAAAAAGCACTGGTGATAAAACAGTACCCTGGGGTGCGGCAGTTGAAATGACTCTGGAAGACGAAACAACACTTTGATATCGAACAGACTATGTCCTCTGTGTAAGAAAATCAATTATCCAAAGAATGAGCTTGTTACACACATTTATGTTAATGAGTTTCTTTGCCATCAGATGTGGTTGTATGATGTTGAATGCTGATGAGAAATCAATAAAGAGAATGCGTACAAAGGAGGCAGGTTTTTCGAGGTGTGAAGAAGCATGATGGAGAAGTGTGAGTGTGGCATCATCTGTTGATCTGTTCTGTTGGTATGCGAACTGAAAACGGGTCTTGGTACTGTGTAGTATCTTCTTCCCAAATCTCTTCTCATTCATTCGTCCACGTATGATGATGCACCCATCCATCCATCCAGCTATATATAAGTAACTAAATTGATCCATCGATTCATAGAAGTGTGTGTGTGCGTGCGTGCGCGCGCATGTGTGTATATGTGTGTGTACGTGAGTGCGTGTGCGTGTGTGTGTGTGTGTGTGTGTGTGTGTGTGTGTGTGTGTGTGTGTGTGTGTGTGTGTGTGTGTGTGTGTGTGCACGCGCGCGTGCGTGTGTGCATGCGCGCGCGCGATTCTGCCCGTCTGTCTGTCTGTCTGTCTGCTGCCTGCCTGCCTGTCTGCCTGTCTGAGTCTGCGTCTGTGATAGTGTTTGTCTCTGTGTGAGTGTGCCTGGGTGATAGTGTATGTTTTTTTCATTGTGATTATTAGTCGGCAATTGTGATTTGAACACTTTTTTTTTGTGTATCGTATCTTTTTTACGCCTTTTAATGCTTAGTCTACACACGATACAACGAAGGTTGCTATGTGCATATGGAATGTCGCTTTCCCTGAAGTATGTCCCGGGATACCCTTGAATATGCCTTGAGTGATTACTGCAGATTACAAAGAAAAACATGGCCTTAAGACCGAATGGCGGCAGTGAACTGTTGAAATCTCGCCTTGTTTAGGGGGAAAAAACATAATGGATGAGACGCTTAGCGACATCCTCCCACCACCTTAACTTTACCTGAACTGAATCAGTTCCAATTACTGCTGGGTAGATTGATGGAGAAGGTTTTCAAACAGACAAAAAACAAACAAACAAAAACAAACGAAACAAACAAACGGAAACAAACAAACGAACAAACAAACGAGCAAATAAATCCGAACCTACGACTGAGTCGAACTTAGGACCGTCAAAGACACCGTCTACGGGCCTCACTGACTTGGCAGCATTCTTCTGACCCAATTCGTGCGTGTATCATCTTGTTAAACATTGATTTTTTGTGTGCTTTTTTTTTTCGGTATTCCATCTACCTCCTATATCTAGAAATGCCCTCTAGTGGTAGTCTGGGAAAACGGGTTCCTAGTCCACATTTCATATTCCGATGTCTGAAAACCTAGAGGCATCAGTTCAGCTTCAGTCTAACAGACGCAAGGCATTGTCTCTTTGTTGCCCACTGTCAATATGGTGTTGAGAATGTAATATGCATCAGCTAAGACACTGTCTTAAACAGTATTTTAAGCGATTAGTGCATGATAGAATATGTCGGTGTCTGTTATACCTCGTCCGTTCATCTTCGATCCGACGCATTGTCTGGAGTGCTGTATATCTGTTCACAAAACAGCACTCTCTTTCAGAGGGGATGCATCGCTCAAAAACGATCTCCTCATTTGTTCGTAGAGAACGACCGGCTCCTAGAATAGATGCAACGCTCGAAATCGCTTCGACGATGCTAAATACTGATTTTTTTTTTTCAGAAACACTTAAATGAATACTCAGTCCTTAACAATAACAACAACGACGATGACGACAATGACCACCACCACCACCACCACCCACCACCACCAACACACCACAACAACAACAACAACAACAACAAAGGGAAATTGAACAAAACGAAGTAAAACAAAACCTGTTACATGTTCTTGTAATGGTAGTACCACCTCCACCACACGCCACAGACGTAGTGCGTGGCACCATGTCCTGTAATGCTGTGTGTCACTTCTGAGAGGCAGGCAGGCGCGCTATGGTGGTACCTACTATCATTCCGACACGTTACACTCGTTGGCGACAAAAATGTTCTTGCATTTTGACAGGGGTCATTTTCCAATGGTGACAAACGAGTTGACAATTAGGCACGTTTTGCCGCCGGCGACGAAATGTGCCGGGGACTCAAAAACGTGTCTGCCATACACATATGTCCGCAGTTTTTGTTTGTTTGTTTGTTTTCCCAGCAGGCGCTTAAACACCCGATCTTTCACTGACTCAAAATACTCAGACAACATACTGTATTGTTTCTAGACCAGTGACACGACAGTTTTGAAAAAAAAAAAGAAAATAAAGAAAAACAAAAGAAAAGCCCGACCACTCAGAGAAAAAGCAGGCATTTTAGAGAATGGGAATGGGATGGTGGGGCGAAGGTGGGGGTGCGGGTGGGGAGAGTGTCTTATTCGCACACCCACCCACACGTAAAACATGGCCATGGCTCTCTCTCTCTCTCTCTCTCTCTCTCTCTCTCTCTCTCTCTCTCTCTCTCTCATACACGCCCCACTCCGGTGGATTTTGATTGGCAAAACATGCTCTGAACTTCGTGATCCCGTGACCCTAACTGACAATCAATGCACAAAAATACACATGCACATGTCCTGAGGGAACGACAGCAAGAAAAACGTGCAGAGTGCAGAAAACTGATGGACAGA
>JADBJO010000696.1:341541-344041 GCA_016801955.1 Conus betulinus | reverse complement strand
GTTAAGATCTTCCTAACGGGGCAAAGCGTGCTGTTTTATGTATAATGCAACATCTCTCTAGATTAGGAAATCAGTCTTTTCGGGTGTTTTGTAAATTGTTCGATTCTCAAATGCAGCCCACTGCCCAGTATGGCGCTGAAGTGTGGGGGCTGGATAATGCGGCGTCACACTGTAGAAACAGTTCATTTGTTTGCCGTGAAGAAATTCCTGGGAGTTTCATTATAAACACCTAATGATTTGGTATATGGCGAGAGAAATAGATACCTAATTTGTTTAAAGTCTGTGATTAGATGCATTCATTACTGGCTAACATTTTCACAAATGCAAGAGTAAAGGTTGCCTGAAAAGGCGTATAAAATGTGATATGATTTAGATGACAGGGGCAGAGTAAACTGGGTAACAAAGGTAAAAGTTAAACTCTATGAACTTGGATTTGGGTATGTGTGGATCGGTCAGGGTGTTGGGGACATGACTAGTTTTTTTTTTTTTTTTTTTTTTACGTATGCTTCGTAAAAGATTAATTGACTGCAGGTGACAACTGTGGAATGCACTTATTCAGGATAGTACCAGATTTGATTTGTATAGGCAGTTCAGTTTGCTTCACTGTGTTCCAGCCTTTATAATCAATGAAAATGGACAGCCATTTAAAATGTATCATGACCAGATTTCGATTCTGGATACCTGATTTGTCTCTGCGTCACAATCGTTACAGACAGCATAATGAACGAAATCTTATCTGTCCATTATGTGAAGATGCACGCGAAGATGAGGCCCATTTTGTATTTTGTTGTCCCATTTTGAAAAAAATCTTAAAGACCAGCTTATCTCTAGTAAGTATCTAAACCATCCCACCTTATTTAGACTTGTATTGTTTATGTCATCCGAGCGTGAAGATAGCGTCAAGCAGTTTACTTATATAAAGCATTTAAAAATTCGATCTGAATATTGTTCATAACTTTGTTATCAATCTTCTCATGTTTTTCTGCCCATTTCCATTTTTCGATAATGAACATTTCCTGTGCCTGTATTCTATGTTGTTTATAAACCCTCTTCAAAGGGGGCTATGGCATTGTTGAATAAAGTATCCGTAGACCCCCCTCTCTCTCTCTCTCTTTCTCTCTCTCTCTCTCTCTCTCTCTCTCTCTCTCTCTCTCTCTCTCTCTCTCACAACACACACACACACACACACACACACACACACACACGCGCGCGCGCGCGCGCGCGCGTACGCTTGCACGCACACACGCACGCACGCACGCACGCACGCACACACGCACGCACGCACACACACACACACACACACAAATACCCACGTAGACAAGTGGGTATTAAGCCCCCAGTGTCTAAAAGTCTAGGAATTTTGGTACCAGACTGCCGTTGGTTAGAGAACGCCAGACATTTTTTTTTTGTTGTTTTTAGAGAGAGAGAGAGAGAGAGAGAGAGAGAGAGAGAGAGAGAGAGAGAGAGAGAGAGAGAGAGAGAGAGAGAGAAGAGAGAGAGAGAAGCCCCTGAGACAATTATTAAGTAGCTAAGTGGAGCAGAAAAGACGGCTAATTATCCTCTTTAGAGAAAAGTGTTCATGCTTCCAGCGATCATGCCTGTTCCTTTAGAGATTTTACTTTGAATACAATGGAACTTGTCTGTAAAGGCTTCCAGTCATCCCTACAGGAACATAAGGTAAAACAAAATTGGTCTCAAGTCGGACAGAATTAGAGTGAAAAGTAAACTAAATTGAAGCACAAAGAAAACTTTTTTTTCTAACAGAAGAAGAGAGAGAGAGAGAGGGAGAGAGAGAGAGAGAGAGAGAGCGAGAGGGGAGAGAGGAGTGATGGAGGAGGGGCAGGCGTGTAGGGGATAGAGTGAGGGATGGAGGGAGAAGGAAGCTGAAAGAGGACACGAGAGAGAGAGAGAGAGACAGACAGGACAGCAGACAGACAGACAGACAGACAGACAGACAGACAGACAGACACACAGAGAGAGAGAGAGAGAGAGAGAGAGAGAGAGAGAGAGAGAGAGGAGAGAGAGAGAGAGGAGAGTGGGCTTTTGAATATGTTGTATGATTTTTCCTGTCCTTCCTAGTCTGTCAGTCTCTTTCGCAGGCATCTTCATTCTGCATTGTTTTGTTTTTTCCACACATAACGTGCCCACTAACTCACTAGAATATTCACTTAGTCTGTCTCCATACCATCTCGTGTATGATATCCACATCCAGAGGAACACTGAAGTGTGAAAAACTCGCTGTTGGTGGACTGCTGACTCACTCACCTACTCACTTAGTGTGCCTGATTGTATCCAAAGCTACGAGAGGACAAAGAGTGAAATATACAGAGCTGGTGCATTCTTCATTCTTCATTCTTTTATTATTATTATTATTATTATTATATTGGGTATTTTTATAGCGCCTATCCTCGGTCACAGACCAAGCTCTAACCGCTTTACAATAAACACACTACCTCACTCACTCAACGGTCTGCCTACCCAGGTAGAGCCGGCCGAAGAG
>JADBJO010000696.1:315776-318276 GCA_016801955.1 Conus betulinus | reverse complement strand
CAACCTGCGGGTTTTTTTTTTTTTTTTTAAGAAAGTGGAAAAATATTTCGTATTAGAACAACCTCATCAATGGTGAACATGGCTGAGAAGCTTCACCACTAGAATACACTAACGATGTCGGCAGAAAGGTTGAATTACATAGGTTAAGTAGCGATAAAAGAACAATGGGGTACTTAGATGCTTCAAATGATCCGTGAGGTGTTGAACTTTGAGAAAATGTAAAGGTTCAACTATACGTACGCACCACCACGCACACACGCACGCCACACACACACACACACACACACACACACACACACATATACACACGCGCGCGCGCGCGCGCCGCGCGCGCACGTACGCAAGTACGCACACGCACGCCACGCACGCACGCACGCACACTCCTCGATCCTGCTCCTTGCGACGGATCCGCAGTTAAATTTACTGGAGTCGACCTTTGGTCATATCCAATGTATTAAAATTAGGGTTTGTTTAAAATCAATTCATTTCTTGGTGTTGCCGTCGTTTTTGGTGTTGTGGTGGATGTTTTGCTGCTGCTACCTGCTGCTGCTGCTGCTGCTGTTGTGTGCTGCAGCTGCTGCTGCCGTTAGCCTGCTGTTGCTGCAGTTGTTCTTGTCGTGTTGCTGTTGTTGCAATGTTGTTATGTTGGTGGCGGCGGCGGCGGCGGCGGTGGTGGTGGATTTGGTGGTGAGGTGGTGGTGGTGGTAGTGGCGGTGATGTGTGTGTGTGTGTGTGTGTGGGTGTGTGTGTGTGTGTGTGCGTGGTGTGTGGTAGTGCGTGGTGTGTGGGTGTGTTGTGTGTGTGTGTTGGTGTGGGTGTGTATGTGTGTGTGTGGTGTGTGTGTGGGTGTGGTGTGTGCGTGTGTGTGTGTGTGTGTGTGTGCTGCGTAACCGTCAAGATAGATAACAAAACAAGCAGCAGGACGCAGTTGTGCAACATCAAACCTCCTGGGTTGAAGTCACGTTTGAGCTCAAACGAAAAGTTTAGATGTCTGCAGTTCATTACCGTCTGCGTGTGTTCATCCCTCACCCCACACGTCCGTCCTCCAGACGGGTTTGCTGGTGCCTGAAAAGACGAGAACAACAGGGAAGAAATGGCCAATATTATCCATAGGCTGGAACGAAAAAATGTTCTCCTGACGCTGGAGAAAGCTCTCTATCCAGGAATTCACATGCTTTCTAGATCATTATTCTTTGAATGCTGTGGCAAATTTTTTTTTGTTTTTTTTTGTTTTTTCGCACGCGTGGTCCACGAAGAGTCAGACTCGGCAAACATCAAAGTTCAGTGGAACTGTAAGAAAGTCAAATGTTTTGTTCATGAAATGGCGCCAGACAGTCAAAGTTCCCCAGCAGAAAGCTGGCTGGTGTTGGAAGGGCAGACAAGACATATGCAGTAACAGGAATGTTGTCACTAAGAGTTTGGGGAATCTTGGCCGTAGAAATATGCTTGGTCATGTACGAATCTGTCCTTTTCACCTTCTCATCCACCAATAAATTCAAAAGAGGAGCAGAGAGACGAGAGGAGCGAGGAGGACGAGAGAGGGGAGGTCGAGAGGAGAGATGGGAGAGAGAGAGAGAGAGAGAGAGGAGAGAGAGGGAGGGCGGAGAGATATAATTTGAGGATTTAGGTCCGAGGACAGGGCGGCAGAGGAAGAGGATACGGAAGAGGAGTGAGAAAGAAAGGGAATTAGTTAGTGATAAGCCGACGCATTTCAGGTTCCGGGAGAGGAGAGGAGGAGAGGGAGGCAGAAGAGAGAGAGAGTAACGAGTGGGTTTCAGAGAGAGGAGAGAGGAGAGAGGGAGAGGGAGAGAGAGAGAGAGGAGATGGAGAGAGAGAGGGAGAGGAGAGAGGGAGAGGTGAGAGAGAGGATTGAGGTTTTGAGACCCCCCCCCCCCCCGTACACGATGTTTATCCAAATGAAGACCAGAATCCCTACCAATCGGGGATGAAGTGAATGACAAAAGCAACCCATAATGTTACAGGATTCACGTGCTACAATCCTAACTTCACAGACCTCAGTTACATGCACAGGACCATTCACATCGATAAAAACGGACAGCAGCTGCATGCAGGACGATATACAGTGCCATCTTTTTGTTACAGCAACAAAGCAGACCCTTACTTTTTGAAGACTTTTTAGAAGAAGGAAAAAAACTCTTAATTAACTGACATGAATGACAGAGCTGGTTCTCATTTCTCGTGGAATCAGATCCAGACATTCGAAAGGTGCAAAAGTTTCTGTTGTTGTTGTTGTTGTTGTTGTGCTGTTGTTGTTGTTGTCCTTCTTCTTCTTCTTCTTCTTCTTCTTCTCTCTTCTTTATCGTCGTTGTCGTCGTCGTCGTCACCATCGTCGTTGTCAACGTCGTTGTCGTCGTCGTCGTCGTCGTCGTTGTCGTCATCGTCTCGTCTTCTTCGTCGTCGTCGTCATCATCATCATCATCATCATCATCATCATCATCATCATCATCATCATCATCATCGTCATCATCATCATCAACAA
>JADBJO010000696.1:303276-310776 GCA_016801955.1 Conus betulinus | reverse complement strand
TTGAATGTATCTATTGTGAAAGATTTTGTGTGTATGCTGATCAAGACGAAAACGATTCTATTTACTTGGAAACACATTTTAAATAACGTTTTGCAGAGCTAATTTTTTTTTTTCTGGGTCAAGATTGACTGTTCTCAGTAGCGAAGCCAAGTAGTGTATAACAACAGACTCCTCCAAAGACTTGTGATGAAATTTCAATCCAAATGAAGACGTTGGGGGGGGGGGGGGGGGGGGGGGGGGTGGGGTCTGTTTGTGTGCTTGTTTATTTTTTACTTTGTTTGTTTCTTTCCATTTGGCATATTTTACTTGTTTTGATCAACGTGAACATGGTTTTTTTCACGATAAATTGCGATAAATTTGTTTCGATCCAGGTACCAACACTACTACGACGTCAGATTCGCTTACGCAGCATCGACAAACAGCCACTTAGACAAAGCAAACGAGAGTTCCATCCTTTAATCAATAACTAAATGCTTTCTACTTTATTTAACAAAATGAATTCAACATACTTTTCAAGTATATACTCCAACAGGTCCTCGTGGACTTAAAAGTGAAAGAATGAAAAAAAAAAAAAAAAAAAGCACTTTCTTTCGAAGTTCGCCCCCAGTGTGCCACACACACAAAAATATAAGCGTTTCCATTAACAAAGTTTCCTGGTCCTCACAGCATATAACAATTCTTTCCCAGTTTCCAGTCTCTGTGACCTCTCGTCGACTTACAAAACAAACCACAAACTGTGCCTGTTACCCTCAATAAAAAGAAAAGAAATATAATCCTACTCTATTCGGGGAGAAAGTTCCTGATAGAAGACGAAGAAACAAATATATACATCGTCGTATCATTCTTTATCTAAAGAATGTTTGTCTTTTCTTTTTTTTTTTCACTTTTCATTTTCTTCATCATGGCTTACCTAAAGGTTTTTCTCAATTTGGGCCAGCTGTGGCCTTTAACACCGGTGTCTCTGAAAACAAAACAAGCAATGAGACATGCGTTCTTGTAGAACCTAGCTGTCTCCACGGCGGCGTCAATCGGTCTATCACACATCCTTCAGGTAACACATCTTGCTGAGCTTTTTAGTCACATCTCAGCCTCCATGCGTGCTGCATGGTTTCCTTGAACAGGTGAGCGCAGGTGTACCTACACAACTAGCAATCCTTCTTTCAACAGCCTGCACGAGCGATCCATGTTTTCCGTCTCCATGCTCTCCTGACTAATAAACTTTATGAAACCACCAGGAACTGGGGCCCAGTCCGTGACACACACGATCATTTTGAAATAGTTTCAAAGGTCATTTTGTTTTACCCTTTGTAATGTAAGCTACTGTCATAAAAAAAAGAGTTCTCAAAGTATTTAAAATGAAACGGGTGGTCTTTTAAGTCAATCTGGAATGATAAGGACACAGAACATAGCCCAGGGGACCTACAAACGTGGAAGACGATTAAGAAAGAAACAAAGACAAAAACAATAACAACAAGCAAACAACCTTTCAAAGACTAGTTTCCTGCATTTTGTTTGTTTGTTTTTTTGTTTTTTTTTTATAAAAAGATGAGATAACGTCAACAGAGTGATGAGTTATACCAAAACATAAGTCATTTTCCGTGGAGTGAATTTGAGATCGAGAACATTTCATGCCTTCCCTAAATCTAACAAACTGGACTAGTAGGTCATTCTAATTGAAACATCATTTTTGTTAGAATTACAAACATGGTTTAATGAGAATGGTTAGCTATAAATCTGCTTTGACTGGGTGAAATAACTGAAACAAATCTTCAGACGTCGTTTCATATCCTTTTCATGAGGTTTTGTAACAAGTGGAAAATAGTGGTATAGGCTTTTAGTTTGAGGAAGCACAAAGCGAAAGACTATGCGATGTGATGCACCTGGCAACAATCAAAATACCGTCAGTAACACGATCATTGTTTTACTGACAACCTACAGGTTCTGCCTTTCAGACAAGTGCCAACGTGTAGAGAGAGAGAGATACACAATCATTATAAGGTATGTGCTTATATGTCAATGTGTGTGTGTGTGTGTGTGTGTGTGTGTGTGTGTGTGTGTGTGTGTGTGTGTGTGTGTTCAAGAGAGCACGCGAGCGTGTGTTTGTTTATGCGCATACGTGTGTGTGTGTGTGTGTGTGTGTGTGTGTGTGTGTGTGTGTGTGTGTGTGTGTGTGTGTGAGAGAGAGAGAGAGAGAGAGAGAGAGAGAGAGAGAGAGAGAGAGAGAGAGAGAGAGATCTGAACAATGTCCATGTTTACATTACGAGTATCTCCCCTTGCCTCTACCCCTACCCCTTTTTTTTTTCCTTCATCGCGCGCGTGTGAGCACCCCCACCCCACCCCCTACCCCCATACACCCCCACCACACACCCCACAATCTCCCACACACGCACGCACGCACACACACGCACACACACACACACACACACACACACACACACACACACACACACACACACACACACACACACACACACACACACACCACGTCACACTACTACGAAGCAGTTAATAATGGCGTATACTGGCACTCAACAGAAAGTAACAACCAAGAATCCACAATCTCATGGGACTCGAACATCAACTCGCTCGACCCCTGAACCCAAATGACCAAGGACGGTCCGATTTCTCTTGCCAGCGAGGCAGTGTCCACGTGGGGATCATCACTCACGAGTTAGACGTGGTCTCCAGCAAACGGATGTCCACAGTGAGCGGGCTTGGACGGCCCATTAGGTGCCGTGCTTTGGGAGGAGCAGCTGGGTTCGTTCAACACATCGCCTTCTTCATTTCCGACCACGGGGACTCTGGCGGTGTGACGGATCGTGGTCACTATCCTCTTTGACGTATAGGGGGCGTGTAAGTCGAGAGGGCAGCTCTGATTGAAAACTTTGTCAATAGGCTACATCATTTGCTGTGTATGCCTCTATAACAGTGTGAATGTTTCAATAACCAGATTCAGGTTTTGTCATGAGTTCAAGTTGGTTTCGCTTCTAAATTTGATTCCAGACGTTATCAAAGGGAAATTCGAAAATCCCTGGACAGTTTGCATAGTCCGAGGTGTAGCCACCTGAATAATGTTTCTCAGGCTGGGTTGTATATACATTTTGTCCTGCACATTATTATTACTCTCTCTCTCTCTCTCTCTCTCTCTCTCTCTCTCTCTCTCTCTCTCTCTCTCTCTCTCTCTCTCTCCGGCGCCCGCGCGCGCTAACTGACAGATCAATACATCTAACTTTACAATATTGTTTTAATAAAGCCTTCTGTGACGGCAGTTTCTCAAAGATGACAGTGACGGGAATTCTTTTCTTTAGCACACAAACATCATCTGAAGAAAAAAAAAAGTGTGCTATCTACGATATTAGTTGATAAGATGTTTTTTTCTTAATGACAGTGATAAACAGCTTTCGTCATTCAAAAAAAAAAAAAAAATCCGCAGTGGTTCTTTTCAATTTTGACTGGTTTTCCTATCCTGAAATTCTTCTCTCTTTCAACTTTCTTTCAAAACTGATTAGACTACGAGAAAAGTAGCAAAGATAAACTGGATGACATTTGTTTCGTTCGGCTGGTAAATGTTGCATTTATTAGAACTGGGCGGATCCATTACAATGACAGGTATCCTTTTCTACATTCCATGCGGGATTTCCATTGCAGATTCTACGTCTCATGTTTTTGCGCAGTTGTCTACGTATCCCGTTGTTTTCCTGTAATACTTTTGTTTTCAAACGTTGATTCCTCAGAACTGAGTTTCGACATTAATCAGCTTCTAAAATTTTGAAATATCTTAGATGTGCAGCTTTTGATATTCTTAGGGTCTAACTCCTCGTTTTCTGTTGGACGAAGTCTGCAGATCGTGTGTCTCTGGTGGAAGACAGAGATGCGTCGTATTGTCATATGCCGTCGCTGTCTTCCCAGGTTTTGTCTGAAGCTGAAAGAAGATTTGCTCTCCTCTGTCGTTTACGACGTTATGTATTGCGTATCTTCCTTTGATTGTCTGTTGTACGGACTGTTCTCGTTGAAAGTGTTGATTGCTTTATGCGCCAAATTCAAGTCGCGTTTCTCTTGGCACCTTTGTTTCAGATTAACCGAATCTGTGAGATTCGGGGCCAGAAGAAGAAACTACCTTTTGTTTTCTTTTTTATTTTTATTCCCCCCCCCCCCCCCCCCCCCCCCCCCCCCCCCCCCCCCCCCCCCCCCCCCCCCCCCCCCCCCCCTTTTTTTTTTTTTTTTTTTTTTTTTCAATGTTCCGTATATTTCTTCTTCGGGACGGCCAAAGGTGCAAAGATGCTGAAATATTTATTCATTTTTGACAATTTGTGTCAAGGATAAATTTCCATACATTATGTGCGTTGTCGCCTACAACTAAGGGCACATTCTGTTGTGGGGACACCGTGTCTCAGAAAATCATCACATTTATCATGCAGTTTCTGAAATATTGTAAGGGCTTTGCCTTCATTTTCCTTTATTTCTTTATTCGTTTACTTATTTTTTTTTTTATTCATTTATATATCTATTTATTATTAATTAATTAATCTATTCATTTATCAATTGATATATTTTATTGATTCATTTGGGAAAACGTTTCTTTTCCCTTCCATTCGAAGACATAAAGTTCTTTATTGACTGTTGCCAGGAAATTCTATAGGATTCCGACAGACTTTATAAATAGACGTGTTTAATGCAACGAAATGATCCTGAGGCTTTCAACATATATCTTCTTCCACACTCACGCAACGACACCGTAATTGACTTGGAAATGAGATAGTGACACACCTCCACTTTCAGGTCACGACCTTCATTCAGCCTGTCTGGATCTGAAAGATGACCAAGACAGTATGTAAACAAACGGAGTGTTAAACAAGACATCCATTGATCGGGAAATAGAGGCCTGCATCACGTTAAACACAGACGAACAGACTGTCAGAAAGATAGACTGAAAACTGTAGATTTCCTATGGCTGGTTAGCTCTGGGAAGCACGTATGGTTTCTGCTCTTCTTAATTACGGCGGTCACCCCCCCAGACAATAACATCTTCGCCACTTAATTATATCGGATTGCGAGCCGGAAAGATGTCGGAGACAAATCCGCAATACCTCGCACAAAGACAGTGTACCAGACAATATTATGCTCGAGGAAGCAAGACGACACGCGTCTATTTTCAGAACTGTCTTGGCGGCTGACAAATGAAATCCTGTCTGTCGAGACGATACTGGAAGGGTTCCAGAGGAATTCCCGTGATAGACAGCGTTTCATCTGACCTCACGGTCGCGGGCTTTGCTTTATCCAAGTAGTTTGTACCCTTTCTCCGAACAGTGAGAATTACTGCTAGAAACAGGCCGCACCTAGCAATTGCCGTCCCCCAACGATCATTCTCCATAGGTCGTCACTCTGGACAATGTCAGCGAGGAACACACACACACACGTCCGCGCGCGCGCACGCACGCACGCACACACACACACACACACACACACACACACACACACACACACACACACACACACACACACACACACACACACACACACACACACACACACACACACACACACAACACACACGCACACACACACACACACACGCACACACACACACACACACACACACGCACGCACGCACACGCACACACACACACACACACACACACATACACACACACACACACACACACACACACACACACACACACATGAGCACACACATGCAGGAATGCATGCACGATGCACTTACTCACGCACCCACGCACGCATACACAACACATGCCCTTGACAGATTGAAATGACAGTTCAACAATGTACACATATGTGCGTTTAATAAGTTTATTTTCATGCATGCACACACACGCGCGCGCGCGTGCGCACTCTCTCTCTCTCTCTCTCTCTCTCTCTCTCTCTCTCTCTCTCTCACACACACACACACACACACACACACACACACACACACACACACACACACACACACACACACACACACACACACACACACACACACACACACACACACACACACACACACACATGTAGATTGAAGATAGCCGCCTGGCATTTCTTACCAAGCCATAAAAATTGTCACTTACTGTTATCTTGTGCCATCGTATACCGGTGGAAATGGAGGACATGTATAAAACATCGCTTGCATCTTATGTGAGAAACTGGAGGAACAAGTGAGATAAATGAAAATGAAGAAGAAGAGGTGGTGGATCACCTGTGACATAAGCATGTGCGCGGGTGTGTATGTCTGTGAGCAAGCGGGAAAATACAGATGCTGGAGTGTGTGTCTGTGTTATGTGTGCATGTCCGGGAGCAGTGAGGAATAGAAATGTCTGGAATATGTCTTATCTTAATGATTTTTAATGATAAATCACCTATCTCTCTCTCTTTCTCCCCCCCCCCTCTCTCTCTCCCTCCCTCTCTCTCTCTCTTTCTCCCCCCTCTCTCTCTCCCTCCCTCCCTCCCCCTCTCTCTCTCTCTCTCTCTCTCTCACATACGTGTACACATGTATGCATATATAATTATGAGTGGCTGAGTGCATGCTTTATTCACACTACCAAAAAGGAGAAAGAATGAAATTCTCATTTTGGTGATATACGCATGTTTTATGTTTGAAAGTAATTTTATTTTTCAGCGTCACGTTTGTAACTATAAATATGTATGTCTTAACTTTTAGGGCAGCGGTCACGAATGTAATTTCTCTTTTAACGAGAGATAATAAAGTTTTCTGAATCTGAATCTGAATCTGAGCGACTGATACTAGAATGGTACGGGAAACGACTGAATGAGCGCCAGTAAGCTGCTCTTCGGCCGGCTCTACCTGGGTAGGCAGCCCGTTGAGTGAGTGAGGTAGTGTGTTTATTGTAAAGCGCTTAGAGCTTGGTCTGTGACCGAGGATAGGCGCTATATAAATACCATATATATATATATATATATATATATATATATATATATATACAAACATACACATGCTCGCGCACGCGCGCGCGTGTGTACATATACACACAGAGACGCTTCAGGTACGTTTTTATTGACAATGGCCTGAATAGCCTTTATGTCGAGGGGGTATACATGAATATTTTGCAGCGCCGAAAAAAGAAAAGAAAGTTTATGATGCAAAGAAACATAAACTGCAAAGGATGACGTAAATGTTAATGATGAAACTGGAAGCCATGCAGAAGGAAAAAGAAAATAATGTCGTGCTTTTCTGTCGCTCAAAATGAATATGTAGTTTATTTTGAAAGTCACAGCATGATCATAAACACAAGTGCCTCAACCAGGCACATGTATTCACTGTCATAGAACTTCTCTGCACTGTCATATCTATCATCACCGTCTGTTTCATCATTGGCTATACTAGTGTTGAAAAGAAAACCGTTTCTTAAGAAGGTCATCAAACTTGCGGAATACATGAAAGCAAACAACTGAATCATTAGAAGTTCTTACCGAGCATGTCTTTTGCTAACAGTAGATACCTCTGCAACATACTTAGCCAGTAGAGTTATTATCCTATTATTG
>JADBJO010000696.1:293276-298276 GCA_016801955.1 Conus betulinus | reverse complement strand
CCCGCTCCACCGTGTTCCCTTTGCCCTCCACATACCCCCACCCCCCACCCACCGGCTATCACCACCTCCCCCCGCCACCCCCCCCCCCACACACCCCACCACACGTTACCCTATGCCCGAGCAATAACGGAAGATCGTTTTCACCATCCAATAGCGTACACTGGAGCTAAACAGAGAAAGTAACAGCAGAGATTAAACGAATCTCTTAGGACCCAGGACCCAGCTCCTACGACCCCTCAACCAAAATGACCAAGGACGGTCCGATTTCTGAGTCAGCCAATCAGCGTCCACGTGGGGATCATCACTCACGAGTTAGACGTGGTCTCTAGCCACTGATGTCCACAGTGAGCGGGCTTGGACGGCCCATTAGGTGCCGTGCTTTGGGAGGAGGAGCTGGGTTCGTTCAACACATCGCCTTCTTCATTTCCGACCGTAGGGAATATGGCGGTGTGATGGATCGTGGTCGCTGGCCTCGTTGTGCGGACGTTTATGCTGTGTGGAAATCTTGAATGCGTGGTGGCCGTTAGGTTAGAGCAACTTTTGAGCCATCTGACTGGCACAATTCGCTTGGGAACAGCACAGTTTGAGCTATGTTCTGATCTTCCATACCCATGGAAAGTGCGCTTATGTGTAGCGTGTATCTTTCAAGTTAATATGGTGGGGGGGGGGGGGGGGGGGGGGGGTTGAGGGTGGGCTTCAAACCGTTCTACACAGAATCATCCCTCTCAATGGCATGAACCCGTCAGAAGTCAATCATTTATTAATTAAAGAATCTGTCACGCGCGGGACGTTGCACAGCGTGTTGTTCCTAAATAAACGCGCAGCATGGTTGTCTGACATAGAATTACAACAAACAGGATTCAAAGCTATTTTGCGCGTGGACTCATATCATGATGTGCCCTAGTCTGGCGAAACACGTGACATTTCTTGGCTGTCGCAATCACGAACCGGTGAACGCTGCAGCTGACAGACAAACATCTGTGCCTGGCAGACCAATGTCTGTGTTTGGCGTGGCCATCAAGGCAGACAAACATCTGTGCCTGGCGTGGCTATCAAGGCAGACCAATGTCTTTGTCTGGGTGTGGCTATCAAGGCAGACCAATGTCTGTGCCTGGCGTGGCTATCAAGGCAGACCCAATGTCTGTGCTTGGTGTGGCTATCAAGGCAGACCAATGTCTGTGCTTGGTGTGGCTATCAAGGCAGACCAATGTCTGTACCTGGCGTGGCTATCAAGGCAGACCAATGTCTGTGCCTGGCGTGGCTATCAAGGCAGACCAATGCCTGTGCCTGGTGTGGCTATCAAGGCAGACCAATGTCTGTGCTTGGCGTGGCTATGAAGGCAGACCAATGTCTATGTCTAGTGTGGCTATCAAGGTAGACCAATGCCTGTGCCTGGTGTGGCTATCAAGGCAGACCAATGTCTGTGTCTGGTGTGGCTATCAAGGCAGACCAATGTCTGTGCCTGGCGTGGCTATCAAGGCAGACCAATGCCTGTGCCCTGGTGTGGCTATCAAGGCAGACCAATGCCTGTGCCTGGTGTGGCTATCAACGCAGACCAATGTCTGTGTCTGGTGTGGCTATCAAGGCAGACCAATGCCTGTGCCTGGTGTGGCTATCAAACAGCAGCCATAAACCGGACAGCCAGCCCTTAACCTCTTAATGAAATAAAACCTGTTTCCAGAGAACCAGCAAGGTCACACATATTGTTCACTTTGCACGCTGATTGAGCCGTCGATGGTGTAGAACAATGGCTCAGAAAAAAGTTAGTTTCGAAATACCATTGCTCAAAACTACATGGGCCTTTTCAGGTAAGGTATTTTCACCTTGACCCACTGTCCTGTGACATATGCTTGACACCCATTGATGTAAAAACTCACTTAATATCGTTGTACGCATAATCGAATGTAAAATTGCTGTGAACCGTCGAACTTACCCATGCATTAACATTTTTAGTAAAATATATCTTAATTTTAACATAAACAAAATATCGTGTAAGCTCGGGATCTCTTGACCAGACATCAAAACAGAGAACAGTGGATGGGCCCTATTATGAAACAGGAAAGAGAAAAGAGTGCAACAGCTGAATTTCACATTTCAGACACCGTATTCATATAATCATACAGATTACAGTTAATATGCTTCAAGAACTTCAACACATGTCCTGTGACTACCGGATTTAAACAGGTCACTCAGCTAGGAAAAGCACTTACTTGGAGCTTTCGACAGACCTCCGTCCGTCTTCTTCAGCGGTGGTGTTGCTAACTTCAACACCAGTATCAAATAAGTGTTGTTAACCAAGTTATGTCGGACTGGAAGACTGATTGAATTCATCTTCGAACAGATGTGTATACAACGGTTGTCAGAAACACAGCAAATAGAGGATACATGATTTGACGTGGTTTGCTTAATCAGCTTTCCTGTTTTATCAACCTTATTCAGGTTTCCATGACGGAGACGTTGGATCCTATTTCCAGTGTTGACCCGTCAGTTGCCAAACAAAAAACGCCGACATTCCCTACATCGGCGGGGTAGTCGAAGGTTTGCCAACCTGACAAGTGTTTCTCATATGAAGTTGCGTGTTACACTTCAACATTTTGTCCTGCTCACACAATGTGATATCGTCTCTTCACATAACGTGATGTAGTTCATTCACATCTGTTGATGTCGAATTGTGTGTGTGTGTGTGTGTGTGTGTGTGTGTGTGTGTGTGTGTGTGTGTGGTGTGTGTGTGTTGAATTCGTTCGTTCGTACTTCTGTTTAACGTCTGTTCACTTTGAGTGATATTAGACGTGAATGAAAGAAGAGAGTGTCTGACTGACTGAATGATTAAATGAATAAGCTGTGTGTTGTGTAAGCATGAATGTAGGCCTTTGTATGTGAGTGTGTACGTGTATGTATTTGTATAATGTGTCTAAACTGAACAACAAACATATCAATAATCTTAAAAACAACAAATTAGCGGGAAAAAAATAACATATAGCAAGAAAACACAAATCCTTCACTATCTTAAACAAAATGAGTTAGCTCAAACTATCTAAACAAAATGAGTTAGCTCAAAACTATCTAAATAAAAACCCCAATCGGACTATGTATTAAGTATTCAGCAATTTCGATCAGCAAAGAATGATTCGAAAGTAGATCTTGCAAGTTTTTTTTGAAAAAGTATTGGATCGTAATGATGTTGGTAAGAAAGCAGTCAACTTGTGACAATTGAACAAAAATGTGTGTGTGTGTGTGTGTGTGTGTGTGTGTGTGTGTGTGTGTGTGTGTGTGCGTGCGTGCGTGCGTGCGTGCGTGCGTGCGTGCGTGTGTGTGTGTGTGTGTGTGTGTGTGTGTGTGTGTGTGTGTGTGTGTGTGTGACCTGGTTACAAATACAAAGTTCACCATCCATGATATTTCACCTCATGTGACCCGTTTTTCCACAAAGAAGACAGCCGAATTCTGCCACTGCAAAATGATCTGAATACAACACCAATATACGTGTGTTTCGTCTTTTGTCATGCATTCCATCGACTCACACCGGCCGGGATTTGGCACGCGTGCAACGCTACTTGGTTGGTTTAATGCATGCGTTCGTTCTTACCGGGACCTCAGTTTAAAGTATCACCCAAGGACTAGGAAGACACTGGAGACTGCACAAACTGTCTCCGAACAAAAACAAATTTTCTCAACCTTCTCTCCTCCAAGATCAGTCACAACAGGCAACCGAAGACAGACGCAGAGACACAAGGATGCGGGACATCATTCACCAGTCGACCCATTACTTCTACGGTGAGCTAAGCCCGACTACCTTATTTACTTACCCTGCTGAAGCAGGAGTGGATAGGACCGCTGAAATGTCTTTCTTTACGTTCCGGTACCAGACTTGTGTGGGAATGTAGGGAGGCATGGTGGTTGAGAGTAGAGCAGTTGCATGCAACGGAAGTTCCAGTCTCTAAGCCATCTTCGTGGTTCGTCTTTGTGCTGTTTACGGAAAGAGAGAAACCTCACGGTACACTCAAGTACCCTTCTCAGTGGTAGCCTAGTTTACACACGTCAGGGAACTCTTTGTAGGCAGTGGCACACGCAATCTGGAACCAGCATCCTAAGTCAGCTTTCAGGTCACTTTAGCAACTTCGGCACCAGAACAAATAAACTTAGAAAAAAACCTTGTGAAGATGCAAACTCCTGAAATCAATTGAAATGATGAAATGCTGTATGAAAGCAATGTATGGTGACTATTGTTCTTCTGTTCATATCATTGACATTATCAGCTACGTGAAATTCCATATTCGTGGAAATTACTGGAATATGCTTGGGTTTAATGTGCCTAAGTTGCTATTCGTACCTGTTTGACTTTTTTGTTCTATTTTTCACAATACCTGGAAATATTTATGTATTATCAGTTTAATATATGTGTGAAAATCTCTGCGCACTGTCCTCTTTATGCTCATATGTATTTCTCCGGTTAGCTGAATAAAGCGTATTTCTCTGGGGGGAAAAAAACTTAGAGAAAAGGCCTGTTTGTGGTATACTGTCGTCCTTCTCGTTTAGGGCAGCCCAAGGTTTCCTTATCTGACTTATGCTCATCCCATTAGGATTTGCCCTCCCTTTCCATTTGTCTGCGAGACAGATCACAGTGTACTCAGGGGGGTCAAATGATGTGACTGACTTCCCCATTAATCGACACAGGATTTGCACATAAATAGCTTTGTTATACATAATTACCACTTGCATCGAAATTTCAAATGTGCATAGACAACTGCTTATCTGACTGTTCATTCTCTTCCAGTCGTACAATGCTAATCATATTGACGTTATTTGCTGAAAGTATTTAATTTTCCACCCCATCCCATACATATCTGTCTGTCTCTCTGCCGGTCTGTCTGTCTCTCTCCCTCTCTCTCTCTCTGTCTGTTTCCATCCCTCTTTCTCTCGCTCTTCCTCTCGCTCTGCGCGCGTGAGTATGTGAGATTGGACAAACACACACGCACGCACGCAGGCACGCACGCACACACACA
>JADBJO010000696.1:283276-288276 GCA_016801955.1 Conus betulinus | reverse complement strand
GTTTGCAATAGTTTTTTGTTTTGTTTTGTTTTTTTTTTTTTGCTGTCCCAACCTCTGCGCCACCTCAGAGGCATTGCACCCACGCCGCCCATTCCAACACCCCGTCCACAGCCACAGCCCGGTCGGCCCCACCGCAGCCCCGGCACCGGCAATCCACAGGAAGCAGTCAGTGTCAAGTCGTCAAGAGGCAACCCACCGGAGGAGACACTGCACTGCCGCCGAGTCACTTCGGTGGTGTTAGTGGCGTCTGTTTCTGATCTAACATACGCAGAACACCACCTACTAAGCCCCCTACTGACGACAATAATTGCTTGGTCGCGAAACCGGCGTGAGTTAGCTCTCCCTCCGGAGGGCGCCACCACGTCCGTCCAACGACAGCCCGATCGATGAGAATGAGGATGATGAAGATGATGCTACGGATTTGCATTTCGGTCTGAGACTACATGACAGGGCTGTACTCTAACGCTTCCTTTCATAATATATCCCGGCGTCAACCAGGCCCGAGAGATACAGACACCTGCAGTGTTGGTCAGGAAATTTGAGCAACACTCTCAGAAATGCATCCATTAAGCGGATGAAACTCGACTATGTGGTCCCAGTCTTCCCAACTGAGTCCGCAGCAAACTCAACTCTGGGTAGGAGCCGGTCGGGGCAGAAAAAACCCACATGACTCTGATGGGATTCGAACCCACGGCCTCCCAGCCGGCAGTCCGCGACGTTAACCACTTCGCCGCGGCGGCTGGTGCAATTGCAATAGTTTGTCCACAGTTGTAAAGCAACGGATAACAACAGTTGTGCTCACTTTCAGGCTGCCCTGACGGAGCAGTTTCAACCTTCTGCCCATATGTGGCAGAGGTTAGGTGGTCTCCCCACCCACCACCCCCAAATATGTGTGACTGACGATCGTTCTTCTGCCCCCACACACTCTGCCCCGTCTTCAAAACCAGTCAGGAAATCTGCTTCGCTGGGAGAGTGTATTCCATCACAGAAACAGACCCCCAGACTTCCACTTCACTCCAGTCCATAGCAAACACCAGCTGAAACAACAACAACAACACAACAACAACATCAACAACAACAACAAACTTTCTGTCTCAATGAAAAAACAGTTTGCGACAAAAAGCAACTCGCTGCTACTGCGCATTATTTGTAGTCAAAATTATGATAGTAAGCAACGAGTGTGTATATGTTATGATGAATCTTAATCGGGTGATCATACAACCGTGATCTGTAAACTATCAAAAAGTGCTCTACATGTGTTACCACTAACATGAAGTAGCAGAGTCCCGTACATGACGCGAACGTTAAGATGAAGGCAATCAAAATGTGTCATTCATTCATAAATGACAAGTTTCGGCCAGCTAGCTGCGACTGAAGGAACGTTATAAATGGTACAACCACGTTGAACACGTGCACTCATTGGATAAGGATGCGCTGAGTATGTCGACTTGTTTTTGAAATCTCTCTCTCTCTCTCTCTCTCTCTCTCTCTCTCTCTCTCTCTCTCTCTCTCTCTCTCTCTCTCTCTCTCTCTCTCAGACATTGACTGTAACGGCACTGTCATTGACTGTAACGGCACTGTCGATCATATTTAAAGCTCTCTCTCTCTCCCTCCCCCCCCCCCCCTCTCTCTCTCTCTCTCTCTCTCTCTCTCTCTCTCTCTCTCTCTCTCTTTACAGACTAGAGTGTAAGAAACGTCCTTAGGGCCCCCGGCCAATAAGACGTAAATACCACCATTATCATCGCCCTCATCTCTCTCTCTCTCTCTCTCTCTCTCTCTCTCTCTCTCTCTCTCTGTCTCTCTCTCTCTCTCTCTCTCTCACAGACTAGTGTGTAAGAAACCTTGTCCTTAGGGCTTCCGGCCAATAAGACGTAAATACCACCATTATCCTCGTCGTCTTCATCTCTCTCTCTCTCTCTCTCTCTCTCTCTCTCTCTCTCTCTCTCTGAGTGACTCTAACATAATGAAAGGGAAGAGAAGCACGTCGAAGGGGGGGGGCAGAGTGAGTTTGCTGCGGACTCAGTTGGGAAGACTGGGACCACACAGTCGAGTTTCATCCACTTAATGGATGCGTTTCTGAGAGTGTTGCTCAAATTTCCTGACCAACACTGCAGGTGTCTGTATCTCTCGGGCCTGGTTGACGCCGGGATATATTATGAAAGGAAGCGTAGAGTACAGCCCTGTCATGTAGTCTCAGACCGAAATGGAAATCCGTAGCATCATCATATATCATCCTCATTCTCATCGATCAGCATAAAAAAAAAAAAAAGTCTCAATTCTGTGGCCCTTCATGCCCTGCTCTCATGGTGACCTCAGTTTCGATGTCCTCTCCACGTCTGTGGCCTTTTGGTTCCGTCGGGGTCACCGGTATCGGCGAGTCCATGGGGGGGCTGTCGTTGGACGGACGTGGTGGCGCCCTCCGGAGGGAGAGCTCACTCACGCCGGCTCTCCGCGACTAAGCAATTATTGTCGTCAGTAGGGGGCTTAGTAGGTGGTGTCCTGCGTATGTTAGATCAGAACAGGCGCCACTGAACACCACTGAAGTGACTCGGCAGCAGTGCAGTGTCTCCTCCGGTGGGTGCGGCGGGGCCGATCGGGCCGTGGCTGTGGACAGGGTGTCGGGAATGAGCGGCGTGGTGCACTGCCTCTGAGGTGGCGTAGAGGTTGGGATAGCAAAAAAAAAAAAAAAAAAAAAAAAAAAAAAAAAAAAAGTGTGACGCAAGAGAGAGAAAAAAATTATGAGTGCTGCTCTCTCTCTCTCTCTCTCTCTCTCTCTCTCTCTCTCTCTCTCTCTCTCTCTCAGTGTGCCGGTCTGTCTATCTGTCTCTGTCTGTCTGTCTGTCTATCTGTCTGTCTGTCTGTCTCTCCCTCCCTCCCTCTCTCTCTCTCTCTCTCTCTCTCTCTCTCTCTCTCTCTCTCTCTCTCTCTCTCTCTGAGTCACATCGACGTGACGGTAAGAAATGATAGTAAATTCAGGGAACACTGAGGGGACAACCAGCTAAATCTAAGAACGCAATACGGTATAGATGTTGAGGGGTTAAAAAACAAGAAATAGCAGTAACAGCAAGCATTAGCTCTAATAGGCACCTTTCAGTGTGTTTCTGACTGGAGTTCTGCCTTCACACTATTTACGCTCGGCTTCCTAGCTTTACGCACGACTAGACAGCGTTCAAATGCACGTTACTTGCTGAAGACGAGACGGCTTTTCTTCCAGTCTACTTGTGATTCCTCAATCCCATTCTGTCACCAGTTTGCTTCAATACTCTCGGGCTGTAGCTCTAATCAAAGTAAGTGAGGGATGGCTTATCTAGTTGGAACGGACCATCGATCCATCGCGGAAGAATTTCAGACAATCAAATTACCCAGAATGTGTTGAAAGACGTAATAAAAAAAAAAACACCTGATGCATCAATAAATAGAACATTTAGGGGAAAGCAACTTCAAACCGAGCGCGGATCGTGCCTTAGTGTGTTTCATTAGCCGAGGAGTAAATGAAGTCTAGTCTCAAACTGAGTTACTTGGATTTTCGGCCCCCTGAGAATTCCGAGGACTCTTTCAGAACAAATTGTATTCCCAGCCTTGTGGACGTTTTGTCTGCGAACTTCCCCACGTCTGGCACTCTCGCTGACTTTTTTCCCCGTACCTTTGTAGTCCATCCAGTTGTGTTTGATTGTTTGTGTGTCTGTTTGCCTGCGTTGTTGTGTTTTCTTTCCCTGAGAATCGTGATGATAACTGTCGACAAAGCAAACACCACTTGGTCAGATTCATAATTAGAAGTGTAATAACAAAACAGACAGTGATGGGTCAGAGTAATAATGATAACTGTATTAACAAAGTGTACATAAACGGATCCTAATTATATTGACAACTGTACTAACTATAGGTCATGATACGTCATAATCAAATAGGTTATTCTAATAGGTCTTAATCATGATGATGACCTACATTGACGAATTACGCATGACCTGGTCGTCACTATAATGATAGCTGTATTGAAAAAGTACACGTTGTTACGTCTTCAATCATATACGATGACAGTATCGACAAAGCCCATAGCACAAAATTAGAATCGTAATAATGACTGTACTGACGAAGCACACGTTACTGGGTCACAATCTGCACTGACTGGCAAAGCTTGCACTGCCAGGTCAGAACCGGACGGACAACTGTGTTGACAAAACACACTTTACTGGGTCAGAATCGTCAGAATAGCTGCTATGACAAAACACATTTCACTGGGTCAGAATCGTCAGAATAGCTGCGATGACGAAACACATTTCACTGGGTCAGAATCGTCAGAATAGCTGCGATGACAAAACACATTTCACTGGGTCAGAATCGTCAGAATAGCTGCGATGACAAAACACATTTCACTGGGTCAGAATCGTCAGAATAGCTGCGATGACAAAACACATTTCACTGGGTCAGAATCGTCAGAATAGCTGCGATGACAAAACACATTTTACTGGGTCAGAATCGTCAGAATAGCTGCGATGACAAAACACATTTTACTGGGTCAGAATCGTCAGAATAGCTGCAATGACAAAACACATTTCACTGGGTCAGAATCGTCAGAATAGCTGCGATGACAAAACATATTTTACTGGGTCAGAATCGTTAGAATGACTGCGATGACAAAACACATTTCACTGGGTCAGAATCGTCAGAATAGCTGCGATGACAAAACACATTTCAGCTGCGATGACAAAACACACATTTCATTGGGTCAGAATCGTCAGAATAGCTGCAATGACAAAACACATTTCACTGGGTCAGAATCGTCAGAATAGCTGCGATGACAAAACATTTTACTGGGTCAGAATCGTTAGAATAGCTGCGATGACAAAACACATTTCACTGGGTCAGAATCGTCAGAATAGCTGCGATGACAAAAACACATTTCACTGGGTTAGAATCGTCAGAATAGCTGCGATGACAAAACACATTTCACTGGGTTAGAATCGTCAGAATAGCTGCGATGACGAAACACATTTCACTGG
>JADBJO010000696.1:273276-275776 GCA_016801955.1 Conus betulinus | reverse complement strand
CTAGGATCTTTTTATGTTGTTCTTCTTCAGGATTGGGATGATCACGGCTTCCTTCCAGATTGGGGGCACGACTCCTCTTCTCCAGCTTTGGTTGAAAGATCTGAATCAGGACTTGTCTGGAGACAGGACCAGGTGCTTCAGCATGTCACCAGTAACGCCATCAGAGCCAGAGGGTTTCTTTGACTTCAGCTTGCTGATGCTTAGCCTGAGCTCCTTCATGTTGAGGGCGTCCTTCATGCAGCTGTCGTCTGCTCCGGATGGGTCTCAGAGCAAGACATGAGTTGTTTTTTTCTTCTTTTTTTTTTTCTTCGCGAGCCTGCTTGATGTGCTTTCTGGGCATGTGGAGTGTACTGACTTCTCTGTACAGCTCTGCAAAAGTGTTGGCTGCTACTTTTCCTGTCTTGAGCTGTTGGTTCTTGTCTACGACTGTTTTTCCTCTGCTTGGGTTGTCATCGTTCAGATATTTGGCTAGCTTCCAAAGACCACGCATGTTTGTTTCCATAGTCATAGGGGCTGTCTTTTCATGCCAGCTCTGACGGGCTGTTCGCAGTTTTTTTCCTCGTGAACAGGGCTTTGGCTCTACTATGGGTTTCTCTGTTTTCATTATTGGGGGAGCTTTCCATCTTGTCCCTGGCTTGGTCCAGGGTCCTGTGCAGGGCGTCAAGCTCCGATGTCCAGTAGTGCTTGTGATTTTGAGCCTGCCTTCGGATGGCTGCATGTGTGTGCTGCTTCAAGCACAGCCTTGCTGAAATTTCTGGCATTTTGTTGACATCGTGGTGTGACAAAACTAGTGCGGATGTTCTTCTATCTGCTTCCTGTCTGAAGAGACCCCAATTTGCCTTCTTGTAATTCGAGCTGGATGGGAGTCTGGGGGAGTGGATTTCATACTGTTTCTGAACTATGATGATTACTGGCTTGTGGTTGCTTCCCCAAAGTTGGTTTGCACCATCCGAGCGATGCTGGAAATGTCATCCGTGCCAAATGCCAAGTCAGGGGAGCTTGTAATCCGCCAAGCCCTTGAATAGCATGTGGGTGGATCGTCGGGTCTGTTGATGAGGATCAGTTGGTTGCTGATGACCCAGTTTTCAGTGTATCTCCCTTCCTATTGAGGTCCTGCTGGCCCCAACTGGGACAATGGCTACTGAAGTCGCCTAAGATGACCCAGCTGTTAGAGTCAACAAGGATGGAGTCGAGCTGTACGGGGACTGTCTGGAGGTGAGTAGACATTGAACACTGTCACTGGCTGACTTGGTAACGCCAGCTTGACTCCCAGAAACTCTGTGTAGTGATCGGCTTGACCATAGCTTTGGATCTCTACTGCTGGGATGTTGTTGCGCGCTATGTGATGAGGCCTCCCTTTGCTCTGTTGTTTCTGTCTTTTCCAGAAAACCTTACAAAAAAAGCGATGGATGTTCTTTAAATGGGTCTGTTGAATACAACAGACATCTACTGCATTTCTCGGAGAAAGTGTCGGAGTTCAGCTTTCTTCCTCTACATTCCTTCTGCGTTCCAATGCGCAGTCCGTAATGCTCTCTCTGTGCATTCCTCTCTCTGTGTGTTCCCTGTGTTGACTGTAGAGAGTGCCATTCATGGTCGGTAGCTGTGGGTGGCCCTTTGAGGCTCAGGGACCAGGATCGTCCCCCTTCCGGCCACGGTCCAGGAAGACGACACCGCAACGGTCCAGCGTGATCTGCTTAGCCGTGTGTCGTATTGTGCGGGTTGAGCCGAAGGTTTCAAGCCCAGACCCCCCACCCCCACCCCGTCCCCCCTGGGGACCACTGAAGCTCCGACTTTGGTGGGCTTGTGCTCCGGTGACGGCTTGCACATGGCCGGGTTTAGTATTTGAGTTTTCCTTCTTTCCTGCATCCTGCTCTGGGAGGAGGGATTGATTAGCCAGAGGTCCCACCCTGGGAACAGAGGTCATAACGCCTCTCTTGACTGCATGATGAGCCCGTCATAGGACACAGGGGGTATTTCACTGTTTTAGTGAGGACAGCAGTGCCACCTGTTGACCCACCCTATCCTGATAGGACCATCGCCATTGGTCCAGGGCTGCTGATTCGTCTAGACAAGCCGGGCTGTTTTCACAGCTAACCTTCATATCTGAAGGCCGTGTCGCCATCCACCACCTGCTACGTGGCTAAGATGGGGATAGTCGCCCACCACTTAATGTGAGTAGTATGTCCCACATGTGAAACGCCAGTTCCACTCACATTTAATGCACGTGCTAACTTATCGCAGGGAAATCTGCAGAACTTGGCATTTACCATAGCCTGACCTATATGGCCATATCTAGAAACAAAAAGATAGAGCAAACACGTAAGGAAATAAACAATACGAATATTGTAAATTTCCACTCTTGCGACGGACGCGAGGTAACAATTTATTTCCCTTGCCAAGACACTTTTTTTTTTCAATTTTACGACTCTTAATCCAAACATAAAACCCAATTACTGCATATCAGTGGAAAGGACCTTTCAACTGATACCAAAGCACTATT
>JADBJO010000696.1:263276-265776 GCA_016801955.1 Conus betulinus | reverse complement strand
GTCATCTGAATATTTAATGTACAAAGTTGAATCACTTCCTGAACAATCATTTGTGTACAGAGTAAAAAGCACTGGTGATAAAACAGTACCCTGGGGTGCGCCAGTTGAAATGACTCTGGAAGACGAAACAACACTTTGATATCGAACAGACTGTGTCCTCTGTGTAAGAAAATCAATTATCCAAAGAATGAGCTTGTTACCCACATTTATGTTAATGAGTTTCTTTGCCATCAGATGTGGTTGTATGGTGTTGAATGCTGATGAGAAATCAATAAAGAGAATGCGTACAAAGGGCAGGTTTTTCGAGGTGTGAAAAAGCATGATGGAGAAGTGTGAGTGTGGCATCATCTGTTGATCTGTTCTGTTGGTATGCGAACTGAAACGGGGTCTTGGTACTGTGTAGTATCTTTTAAAACATAACCGAGGACAATTCTTTCAAGACATTTCATTGCAACAGATGTGAGGGCAACTGGTCGGTAATCATTTAAACAGCTTGGGTTGCGTTTTTTTTTTTGGAACAGGACATACAGTGGCATTTTTCCATAAAACAGGAATTATACATTCTCTAAGTGACCAGGTAAACAAACGACTGTAAACATAGGAGAGCTGAGAAGCACACACCTTCAACAATTTTCCACAGATATTATCAGGGCCCATTGCCTTTCTCACATTTAAACGTTTGAAAAACAACTGAACATCATTTTCCTCAATCACAACAGAATCACTTCCATCAACATCGTTTTTAACATTGCTTTGGAGTTCTTCCTTCACTTCCTTTAATTCTTTACTAAAATCTTTATCATCAAATCTACAGTAAAAATCGTTCAGCTTTTCTGCAAATTGCTTCTGTTCTTTTGCTGTTTTTTTTTTTACTAATATTTTGGTTTGAACATTTTCCTGAACCTGATAAAACCTTTATTCCTTTCCATGCATCTCGCATATTTCCATTCTGGAACATGTTTTCAACTTTTCTCTTGTAAGCTCTCTTTGATTCTTCAATCTCCGTTTGCAGTTTTTTTTTGTACAACCTTACGATCGCTTTTATTGCCTGATTGAAAAGCTCTTTTTTTTCTCATTTAGAGTTATTTTTTCAGAGATTTTGTAACCCAAGGTTTGTTGTTGGGAAATATTTTGATAGTTTTAGTAGGTACAATCATGTGTTCACAGAAAGAAATGTAGCTGGAAATAACATCGGTGGCTTCGTTAATGTCAAAACTAGAATTCAAAAACAAATTCCAATCTGTACATTCAAAACATCTGTCTATTTGTCTATCTAACTATCAATCTTTATATCCACCTATTGATCAGTCGGTCGATCTGTCGGTCCGTCTGTCTGTCTGTCTGTCTATCTATCTATCTAATTACATAAAAAGTAAGCAATCACTTTATAGTGTTTAAATCATCCCTTCAGTAAGGGCCTTTGGCCTAGCACAGAATAATATCGTAATTGTGCGCCCATTCGTATTGGTAATCTCTCTCTCTCTCTCTCTCTCCTCCTCTCTCTCTCTCTCTCCTCTCTCTCTCTCTCTCTCTCTCTCGCTCCTTAGTTCTGTGTATACTGAAGGAAAATAGGAGAGAGAGAGAGAGAGAGAGAGAGAGAGAGAGAGAGAGAGAGGGAGGGGGAGGGAGGGAGGGAGAACGATAGAATTAAAGGAAACATGTTTTTAGAATGGTGAGGGTGTAGGACTTTTTGGTGAAAGAGGAATAATGAAATGGATGCCGTCGTAATGTTTTGACCTTTCGTTTGTACCCGTGTTTGTTTTTCCTCGTGACAACGCGAAGAAAGCGCCGGAGATGCTCCTCCCGTTCCGTGCATATGACGATGTACTACAGTGGAGTGACCCAGTACATCGCTCTGAAGCGGATTACACGGCACACTGCATGAAAGGAGAGCGACCAAAGGGACATCAGTCATCAAATAACCGGATAACTTCCTGTCCGCCTCAACCTGCCCTGGCGGAGTCAAATCACGTTAGCTGATTGGTACGAAGCTGGGTAGCTGTCTGTAACGACAATGAAACCGGTTGATGGATCGTCACTTTCTGGAGCAGATCTCTCTCTCTCTCTCTCTCTCTCTCTCTCTCTCTCTCCTCTCCTCTCTCTCTCTCTCTCTCTCTCAGTGGATGTGAGGTGTGGCTGCCCTTGTAGTTCACCCTAGGCATCAGTCAAGGCTGACAGGTGTGTCCGAACTCATTGATTTGCCAGGCAAAGTTCTGTGAAAGAATACACGGAATTCGGAGGTCAAGAGAAGCGAGGCGAGGTTTCTCTCAAAACGTATGGATGTCTTTGTTGTTTGATTGTTATTGTTGTTTTTATCTTTGCCTTTTATTTTTTTTTCAAGTATTTGTTGCTTTTTTTTTTCCCACTTCGTCTCTCCTCATCCTCTTTTTCTCTCGTTTGCTTTATTTATAGTCCTGATTATTTTTTTTTAAGGAAAGGCTAGATCTAAAGAAAAAAAAAAACACTGCCGACCCACAAGGACACAATCATATAAGCTCCG
>JADBJO010000696.1:245776-255776 GCA_016801955.1 Conus betulinus | reverse complement strand
ACGTTTCTAAAACTAAAGGTTGAGAGAAAGGAAATGCTCTTCTCGTAAGCACCAAAAAAAAGTAAGAAATGTAATATGTCTCTTTTTCTCTGAAGTTAAAGGTTAAGAAATACATTGCCAGTTCTCTACGTCTAATGGTTCGGAGACAAAGTGTCTACTTCTCTGCGCTTGAAGATTCATACACGAACCGCCTCTACGTCTCTATAGCCATATGTCCAAAAACAAACTTTTTTTTTTTATTTTTGGGCACTTAAAATTTCAAGACCAAATATCTGATAAAAAGATTTTTGACCGCTGAACAATCGAACAAACTATCGTTGAGGATGCTCAGAAGGTTTGAAAATTAAAAAAAAAAAAAGATACAAAAAAGGAGAAAAAAAAAAAAGAAAAAAAAAAAAAAAAGAGAACAAAAAAAATCTCCAACGTTTCGATCATAGACCATCTTCGGGACTTCTGACATAAAACGAAAGACAAAAAAAAATACCTATAGGCAATGACGTATGAAAACATACACGTAAACGGACGAATACGTGTTTAAAACTCTCTCTCTCTCTCTCTGTGTCTGTGTGTGTGTGTGTGTGTGTGTGTGTGTGTGTGTGTGTGTGTGTGTGTGTGTGTGTGTGTGTGTGTGCCCGCGCGCGCGCTGCAAAGGACAACATTCCCTTCTTCCAAATTTTACGTCTCCGACACCTGTGCAGTGATGACCATGACTTTGAAGGAAAGGCACTGGACATGGCATCCTTTGTCGAGACACGTGGATATCCACATACCATTGTGCAAGAGGCTCTTGTTTTGAGCAAGCTCTGTCACCTGGGCAGAAGCCTTGATGTCCAAACCTGAGAAGACAACAAAGACTGTATTCCATTGACCTTATCTACCACCCCCATAATGTCCTGTCAAAAACACCCTCTTACGCCATTCCCAAATCTTACAATCAATCCAAAGTTGAAATCGATCTTCCCCAAACCTCCCCTCATCGCCTACAAGTGAGACGAAAACCTTCACGACCACCTGGTACGAACCAAGTTCACTACAAACACCAACCCCTCAGCCAGAGACTACTACCCGTGCAGTAGACCTGGAGGTAAAACCTGCACTTTCATTGCCAACACCCACAGCATCGTGGCCCTCAAGGAAAATTCAATGACCAATCCCATCTCACCTGCCAGTCCACCAACTTGATGTACGTACTGGGATGCAGCCTCTGCTCAAAGTTGTACATCGAGAAAACATAGTGTACCCTCAACGAACGCTTTGTGGAACACCTCCGAGCCATCCAGTCGTCTCATCCAACACCAGTGGGGGATTCATTTCACCGCTGATCACCACAGCCAGACCCATACTTCCGTCACTGCTGTCTGGCAAAAAACCACTCCTCAGGTCCAGAAAGAACATTCATGGAGTCAAGGATCATCTCTTGCCTTGGCACTACAATCCCTGACGGACTCAACTCCCACATTGGACTTTTTTTTTTTTAGTTTGAATCATTCCAGCTCTTGCTCTCATTTTCCTTTCCCCCAACCTTTCCTCCATCCCTTTCTCTCTACAGCCCCTCCCTCAGTTTCCCCATCCCACCATATTTACATTTACACCCATGTATATGTATAGCGTATTTATAACATAACATGTGGAGCATAATATGTACACCCCAAACACTATCTCCACCACCCAGGTATGCATACTCGTATGCACATGCACGTCCATATGCACCCATTTTTTTTTTTCCTTTATAGGAGTTTTCCACCCAACTCCCCACCCCCGCACACACCCCACACTTCACCGGTGTTTTGTAGTTGGTGGTAGTGGTGGTGTTGTCATCAACATACCCTCAGGCGCCCCCTTCAAAGCATGACTCCTGCTCTACCACTTTCCCATTTTCTTTTTCTCTATCTCTCTGTTTCTGTTTGCCTTTCCCTCAATCTGCCTCTCTCTTTCCTTTTTTTTCCATTACACACCCACCCACCCACACACAATTAATCACGTATTCGTCCGTTTACGTATATGTTTTCATACGCCATTGCCTATACGTATTCATTTATCTTTTGTTTTTATGTCACAAGTCCTGAAGACGACGGTCTATGGCCGAAACGTTGAAAGATTTTTGTTCTGTTTGTTGTTGTTGTTGTTGTTTGTTTGTTTGTTTTTTTTTTGTTTTGTTTTGTGTTTGTTTGTCCACTACTTTCAAATCTTCTGAGCATCCTCGAAGATAGTTTGTATAAAACAACTGATACCTATCTGCTCTTTAGGGTACAGGAACAAGCTGACTCTATTTCATAGCACGTAAAGGATCGGAAATAAACCGTCTTTACTTCTCTGTTTTGACAAATTCAAAATCGAATTGTCTCTGTCAGTCTGCACTAAAGGTTCAAAAGCAAACTGCCTCTACTTACTTCACTGAATAGTTCAGCAACAAACTGATTCGATTTCTCTGCACGTAAAGTTTTAAAGTTTGTCTGTATGTCTCTGTGCTTACAGGTTCAAAGACGAAGTGCCTCTACTTTTTTTTTGCTCATAAAGGTTCAGAGCCAAACTATTTCTATCTCTACGCACTGAAAGGTTCAGAAACAGAGTGCTTTCATTCTGCATTCAAAGGTTCGGGAAAATACTGCGCCTACTTCATCGCATTTAAAGGTTCACAGGAAACAAAAAAACTGCTTGTACTCCTCCGTACTTACAGGATTACAAAAGAAAATAAATCTCTCTCTCTGCACGCAAAGATGAAGACATCAATTGCCTTTAGTTCAGTGCACTGAAACTTTCAGAAACAAAACTCTGCTACATCTCCGAACTGGAATCTCTAATTCCCTTCATGTAAAGGTTCATACACAAAATACCTCTTCTCTGCGCTTAAAGGTTCCGATGGGAAGCTGTGTCTACCTCTCCATTCTCGCAGGTTCAGCCATAAACTGCCTCTGCTTCTGTTTTTACTTAAATAGCGCTAGGAACAAGTTGCCTTGACGTTGCTGCACTTCAAAGCTCAGAGACTAAATCTTCTATTCTTCTGCATGTCAAGTATGAAACCGTATCTACTTCTCTGTAGTTAAAGCTTCAAAAACTAACTGCGTCTCCTTCTTTTGGTCTTAAAGGTGTAGAAAAAAAAAAAAAGCACCTGCCTCTGTTTTTCTGCCCCGAAAGGTTAAGAAAATGTCTTATGTCTCTGCCTCGATGTTTCAGAAATAGAGTCTACCTCTCTGTAGCTAGTTGTTCAAATACAAACTGTCTGTACGTCTCTGCGCCTATAGATTCAGAAACACAACGTATACGTCCCAACCCTTAACGTTCAAGAAATGAACTACCTCTGTTAGCTTCAGAAACAAAGTGTGTCTTATTTTCGACACTCGGAGAAAATTGCTTTTCAATTCTATCGGTCTTCTTCCATGTACTTTCACAAGAATTGCAAGGCTCACCATCGGAGAGATGTTTACCGATGTAACCGCTTTTTTAATCTAACAGATAAGCTGGCCATATATCGACTTTGGGGATGATTTCTGAATGCGACACCAGACATCTTAAGTTTGTGTGTGTGTGTGTGTGTGTGTGTGTGTGTGTGTGTGTGTGTGTGTGTGTGTGTGTGTGTGTGTGTGTGTGTGAGGGGGAGGTGGGGTGTAAATGCACAACTAAAGTTAATTCTCTCTCTCTCTCTCTCTCTCTCTCTCTCTCTCTCTCTCTCTCTCTCTCTCTCTCTCTGTGTGTGTGTGTGTGTGTGTGTGTGTGTGTGTGTGTGTGTGTGTGTGTGTGTGTGTGTGCGCGCGCGCGCGCGCGTGCTTGCGTGTTTCTGTCGGCCAACCCGTCCACACTATGACATACTGTTTCACAAACGATAGAATAAAATAAACGTGCATTCAACTTTTGTTGCATGTTTGTTCTGAACGCACGAGCTCGGACATTGAGTTTGGGTTTCAAATCCCATGGGAAGGTCCAGGAGAGAGCTGAAGTCTGCCCTAAGGTTGACACTGGAAAGAAAAGCTCATCCTAACTGGGAGTTTCAGGTGGGGATTGAACAAAAAAA
The DNA here is from genome assembly GCA_016801955.1 of Conus betulinus. NCBI lineage: Eukaryota > Metazoa > Mollusca > Gastropoda > Neogastropoda > Conidae > Conus > Conus betulinus. The sequence goes on along the minus strand of JADBJO010000696.1, from coordinate 251,767 downwards.
AAAAACTTTCATCAGGGCGATAATGATGTATCCACTGGGCCATGCAAGCCTGCTGCCGTTTGTCTTAATTGTGCTTGCCTGTGCTCAACTGTTCTTATCGTGATGAGGCAGGGAGTAAACCAATGATTCATCTAGAAAACAACGATCAAGAAATGTAAATCGTCCTCCCGTGATCGGGCACATACACGCTCAAAATTCTAAATGAATGCTGATTGCGGCATCGATTCGTCTGGCACAAATGCAGACAGAAAACCACGCTGAACAAACAAGGATTCAAACTAGAAAACAACGTTCCGTGCTCGCCCCTAATCCGTGTCTGACGCATGCGTACAGCAATAACAACTTCACACACACACACACACTCACACACTGACATTATTCACTACTGGTATTGCCCTTTAATCTCGAAGAAACAGTAGAGTAGAAAGAAATACTGGTGGCTTTGGTTTGATTGATGTTAAAGGAAATCTTATAGAAGGCAAGGAGCAGCATCAGAAAACACGAAAGAGATGGGCAATTCCTGCTTCCATGATGAGAGAGTTACACACAAAATACTCCAAACTTGAACCTCATTTAAGATATCCTCTGATTTACTCAGAAATATGGCTATGCGCAGACGTTAAAGCGACAAATACCCAGCAAATTCAGTGGAAAAGACTAGATATGTACAAAACTCCGATCTTTCATTCAATTGGTCAGACTCAAAGTATGTATGACAGCCACTTATTCTGGCACTGCATCCTCTTCTCCTGTTAGCAAATTGCATTCACAAAAACAAATAACGATTTTCTCCTGCAGCTGTTAGTAGGTTTGTCTGTAGAAAGATTAACCATCCCATCGCCGCTACCCCTTTACCCCCCCCCCCCCCATCTCCCCTCACCTCCCCCCACCCCCACCCCATCCCCCCCCCCCAAAAAAAAAAAAAAAAAAAATTACAGAGCCAATTTTCAGGAAATTTAATGTGGCTCAAGGAGTAAGGCATGAAATTTGGGTGTGGATCTATAATACAGATCTGAATCAACAGATTATTGATCCAGGATCTATGCAGCTCTTTCCGGAGTATCCATGTAGCTTTTATTATTGCGATCGCATCGTTTGATTAGAGAAAAAAGAAAAGAAAAAGAAAACCTCAACACACAATCGTTTTTCAAAGTCCAGAAGAGCGCTTATGAGTTCCAGATGAGACAAAACAACTAAAAACTATACAACGTGACAATTTGGATCTCTCTCTCTCTCTCTCTCTCTCTCTCTCTCTCTCTCTCTCTCTCTCTCTCTCTCTCTCTCTCTCTCTCTCTCTCTGTGTGTGTGTGTGTGTGTGTGTGTGTGTGTGTGTGTGTGTGTGACCAGAGACGCGTGGATGGGGGTGGGGGGAGGTGGGAGGGGAGGGGTGATGAGAGGTTCAAGGGGCGAGATGGAAAAAGAGGAAGTTCTGAGATGATCACGAGTGTGTCTTTTGTGCATGCCATGCATCATCTCTATATTTCTGCAAAACAGTGTCGCGTGCCTGTCAGCGAGAATACAGCAACACATTCATGAAGCATGGGGCTGGACACTCGGAAGTGTGCACTTTCAATCTCCCTGAGGATGTGGTCTCAGAGCTCTCACCCATCACCACCAGCCTTTCAAAGACCAACATGGCATCCACTCCAGCCCCCTCTAACCCCTAACCCAATTCTTTCCCATCTTAGCACGCCTCCCTCTTACCCCCCCCCCCCCCCCCCACACACACACACACACACTTCACTTCACATTTTCCCTTTTTTACTGCACTTCTTTCTAGCTTCCTCCATCTCCTCTGATTTGGTTCTGTGGTTGTTGTCTGGAGTTGCCCTCGTGGTTCGGTCAGTCTAGTGACGTCAGTGTGGTGTTAGGCTAGTCACCGAATTTTTTTTTTTATCCTTCTTAGCAAAAGCCTGCGTATTGAGATCAGCTAACCAATATTATGAACTCCATCTTGGGGTTACCAGGCTCCGTGATGGTGCTACTAAAGCCCTGAATGAAAGGAGAGCAGGAACGAAGTTAATCTAGTTGGCTGGATAAACGTTCGCTCCTCGCGAATTGTTCCGCCCAGTTACTGTGACGTTTTACATAGACTTGCTCTTAGCGTTTTACGTCATCTTCAGTCAACGACGTAGCTTGTAGATAATTGTCTTGCTATGGCCACTAAAAAGTAAGTAAATTCATGTCTTCATTGAAAACTGTACGTGAACGGGGAAGTAAGTGTACAGTTTATATACATCATGGACATTCAAAGGGGGGAAACACACAAAGAATATGCCTTTCCAAAACTGTAAGATTGGTTTCTTGTAGAAATAAAACCTAGATATACCACCTGGCTACATTTTTTTTTCTCAGGGGACTGTTTTAAATAAACAATTGAATCCTAGATCTAAAGCAAGTGAACTCTAGATATCTACATGATTAAAAAAAACAAAAAATGTTTTCAAAAATGTAAGAATCTTTCTCTCATGCAACCATATGCGTCTCTCTCTCTCTCGCTCTCTCTCTCTCTCTCTCTCTCTCTCTCTCTCTCTCTCTCTCTCTCTGTGTGTGTGTGTGTGTGTGTGTGTGTGTGTGTGTGTGTGTGTGTGTGACTGGAGACGCGCGTGGTTGGGGTGGAGGGAGGTGGGAGGGGTGATGAAGAGGTCAAGGGGCGAGATGGAAAAAGAGGAAGTTCTGAGATGATCACGAGTGTGTCTTTTGTGCATGCCATGCATCATCTCTATATTTCTGCAAAACAGTGTCGCGTGCCTGTCAGCGAGAATACAGCAACACATTCATGAAGCATGGGGCTGGACACTCGGAAGTGTGCACTTTCAATCTCCCTGAGGATTTGGTCTGAGAGCCCTCACCCATCACCACCAGCCTTTCAAAGGCCAACATGGCATCCACTCCAGCCCCCTCTAACCCCTAACCCAATTCTTTCCCATCTTAGCACGCCTCCCTCTTACCCCCCCCCCCCCCCCCCCCCACACACACACACACACACTTCACATTTTCCCTTTTTTACTGCACTTCTTTCTAGCTTCCTCCATCTCCTCTGATTTGGTTCTGTGGTTGTTGTCTGGAGTTGCCCTCGTGGTTCGGTCAGTCTAGTGACGTCAGTGTGGTGTTAGGCTAGTCACCGAATTTTTTTTTTATCCTTCTTAGCAAAAGCCTGCGTATTGAGATCAGCTAACCAATATTATGAACTCCATCTTGGGGTTACCAGGCTCCGTGATGGTGCTACTAAAGCCCTGAATGAAAGGAGAGCAGGAACGAAGTTAATCTAGTTGGCTGGATAAACGTTCGCTCCTCGCGAATTGTTCCGCCCAGTTACTGTGACGTTTTTACATACATAGACTTGCTCTTAGCGTTTTACGTCATCTTCAGTCAACGACGTAGCTTGTAGATAATTGTCTTGCTATGGCCACTAAAAAGTAAGTAAATTCATGTCTTCATTGAAAACTGTACGTGAACGGGGAAGTAAGTGTACAGTTTATATACATCATGGACATTCAAAGGGGGGAAACACACAAAGAATATGCCTTTCCAAAACTGTAAGATTGGTTTCTTGTAGAAATAAAACCTAGATATACCACCTGGCTACATTTTTTTTCTCAGGGACTGTTTTTAATAACAATTGAATCCTAGATCTAAAGCAAGTGAACTCTAGATATCTACATGATTAAAAAAAAACAAAAATGTTTTCAAAAATGTAAGAATTTCTTTCAACCATATGCAACCATCCTGCGTCTCTCTCTCTCTCTCTCTCTCTCTCTCTCTCTCTCTCTCTCTCTCTCTCTGTGTGTGTGTGTGTGTGTGTGTGTGTGTGTGTGTGTGTGTGTGACTGGAGACGCGTGGTTGGGGTGGAGGGAGGTGGGAGGGGTGATGAGAGGTTCAAGGGGCGAGATGGAAAAAGAGGAAGTTCTGAGATGATCACGAGTGTGTCTTTTGTGCATGCCATGCATCATCTCTATATTTCTGCAAAACAGTGTCGCGTGCCTGTCAGCGAGAATACAGCAACACATTCATAAAGCATGGGGCTGGACACTCGGAAGTGTGCACTTTCAATCTCCCTGAGGATTTGGTCCCAGGCTCTCACCCATCACCACCAGCCTTTTCAAAGGCCAACATGGCATCCACTCCAGCCCCCTCTAACCCCTAACCCAATTCTTTCCCATCTTAGCACGCCTCCCTCTTACCCCCCCCCCCCCCCCACACACACACACACACACTTCACATTTTCCCTTTTTTTTTTTTTTTTTTTTTTACTGCACTTCTTTCTAACTGCCTCAGTCTCCTGTGATTTGGTTCTGTGATTGTTGTCTGGAGTTGCCGTCGTGGTTCGGTCAGTCTAGTGACGTCAGTGTGGTGTTAGGCTAGTCACCGAATTTTTTTTTATCCTTCTTAGCAAAAGCCTGCGTATTGAGATCAGCTAACCAATATTATGAACTCCATCTTGGGGTTACCAGGCTCCGTGATGGTGCTACTAAAGCCGTGAATGAAAAGAGAGCAGGAACGAAGTTAATCTAGTTGGCTGGATAACGTTCGCTCCTCGCGAATTATTGCGCCCAGTTACTGTGACGTTTTACATAGCAGACTTGCTCTTAGCGTTTTACGTCGTCATCTTCAGTCAACGACGTAGCTTGTAGATGATTGTCTAACTATAGCCACTAAAAAGTAAGTAAATTCATGTCTTCATTGAAAACTGTACGTGAACCGGAAGTAAGTGAACAGTTTATGTACATCATGGACATTCAAAGGGGGGAAACACACACAAAGAATATGCCTTTCCAAAACTGTAAGATTGGTTTCTTGTAGAAATAAAACCTAGATATACCACCTGGCTACATTTTTTTTTCTCAGGGACTGTTTTAATAAACAATTGAATCCTAAATCTAAAGCAATTGAACTCTAGATATCTACATGATTAAAAAAAAACAAAAATGTTTTCAAAAATGTAAGAATTCTTTCTCATGCAACCATATGCGTCTCTCTCTCTCTCTCTCTCTCCTCTCTCTCTCTCTCTCTCTCTCTCTCTCTCTCTGTGACTGGAGACGCGCGTGGATGGGGTGTGGAGGAGGTGGGAGGGGTGATGAGAGGTTCAAAGGGCGAGATGGAAAAAGAGGAAGTTCTGGGATAATCACGAGTGTGTCTTTTGTGCATGCCATGCATCATCTCTATATTTCTGCAAAACAGTGTCGCGTGCCTGTCAGCGAGAAATACAGCAACACATTCATAAAGCATGGGGCTGGACACTCGGAAGTGTGCACTTTCAATCTCCCTGAGGATTTGGTCCCAGGGCTCTCACCCATCACCACCAGCCTTTCAAAGGCCAACATGGCATCCACTCCAGCCCCCTCTAACCCCTAACCCAATTCTTTCCCATCTTAGCACGCCTCCCTCTTACCCCCCCCCCCTCCCACACACACACACACACACACTTCACATTTTCCCTTTTTTTTTTTTTTTACTGCACTTCTTTCTAACTGCCTCAGTCTCCTGTGATTTGGTTCTGTGATTGTTGTCTGGAGTTGCCGTCGTGGTTCGGTCAGTCTAGTGACGTCAGTGTGGTGTTAGGCTAGTCGCCGAATTTTTTTTTTTATCCTTCTTAGCAAAAGCCTGCGTATTGAGATCAGCTAACCAATATTATGAACTCCATCTTGGGTTACCAGGCTCCGTGATGGTGCTACTAAAGCCGTGAATGAAAAGAGAGCAGGAACGAAGTTAATCTAGTTGGCTGGATAAACGTTCGCTCCTCGCGAATTATTGCGCCCAGTTACTGTGACGTTTTACATAGCAGACTTGCTCTTAGCGTTTTACGTCATCTTCAGTCAACGACTTAGCTTGTAGATAATTGTCTTGCTATGGCCACTAAAAAGTAAGTAAATTCATGTCTTCATTGAAAACTGTACGTGACGGGGGAAGTAAGTGTACAGTTTATGTACATCATGGACATTCAAAGGGGGGAAACACACAAAGAAATATGCCTCTCCAAAACTGTAAGAT
>JADBJO010000696.1:218276-228276 GCA_016801955.1 Conus betulinus | reverse complement strand
AGACCACCAAGCCAGGGGTTAAAAGAGAAAATACCCCATCAGAAAAAACAAACAAAAAAAAAAAAACTTTTATGTTTCTTTCCATGAAAAAAAACGACAGTCCTGACATTTCAAACTTCAGGACTCATCTGCCGTTCTCATTCAACTTTCTGAGAGAGAGAGAGAGAGAGAGAGAGAGAGAGAGAGAGAGAGAGAGAGAGAGAGAGAGAGAGAGAGAGAGTGGAACCTATTTTCTGTTTGAAGGTAAGAAAAAAGGATCAATCTGGAAATGTCGAAAGAAATTCGAAATGTGAACCTGGTCTAGGGATCAAAATGTCATTTTACTGTCCACAGAATCAGGTATATCGTGAGACACGTTACGTCCGTGCCCCCCCCCCCCCCCCCCCTCTCTCTCTCTCTCTCTCTCTCTCTCTCTCTCTCTCTCTGTGGGGTGAACTTCCGGTTTGGAAAACGTAAACAGTGTGTGACAAAGGCTCCCATTTATTAGGGGAATGTTGCGGTCTGCGTGAGTTATTTTGATATTATTGTGTGCAATCATTATCCTGCAAGCATCCCATATATTGTTTCGGTCAGTGTGTGGACTTTTATGAGGTTTTTTCTTTCTTTCAAGTTTGCACGTGCTGTGAGAAAGGCAGAATTCTTCTGTAAACAAAATTCGGAAGCAGCAGGACGGTGTTGCGATGTGTTTTGCTCTTCTCTCTCTTTCTCCATAGACTATTATTGCAAAGATGTGGTGATGTTTGAACTGAATCTCGAACGTACTCCCAGCACCAAGGCGGACAAGGCAGATACTCTGCGACAAACAAGGCTGAAAAGTGCAAGCGACACATCAGCCGCCTCCAACCCCCCCCCCAGGTCGGATCTGTGCGGAACCAACTCTAAAAGACTTGATGTCATGTATGCGAGATCCAACCAGGACGTTCGATGGATGACAAACTTACTTTGATGGAATGAAAGAGGACATAAAAAAAAAATGAACGGTGCGTGTGCGGGTCTGCGTGAGGATGTGTCATCATCAAAACGTGAAGCATCTGAACTCAAACGAGGAAACGAAAAGTTAACAGTACAAAATGACAGACTGAGTGAGAAGGTCTTACAGTTAGAAACTGAAGATTGATGATTTAGAAGGACACAGACCAAGAGGAATAATAGAATAATTCATGGTATACCGAGAAGAGAAAATGAGACTAGACAGGACTGTGAGGGGCTGGTTCAGGATCTGATCATTGGCCAACTCGAGCTGGCCAGTGACATTCAGTTTGACAGGCGTCACTGGCTGAACAGTAAACAAGACTCACCCATCATTGGCTGTTGTACCTTCTATAAGGACAAAGAGCAACTACTGGGTGCCAGACACAAGTTGCAGGGACCGCGCGTATACATTGGTGAGGACTTTAGCCAGCGTGTCAGGGAGATAAGGAAAAAAAAACACAAAAAAAACACGTTCCTCATTGAAAGCCCCCCCCCCCCCCCCCTCCCCTCCAAAAAAACAACAGCAACAACAACAACAACAACAACACACAGCGAGAGAAAAAAAAAACGCCAATAAAAGGGTTTTGTGTGACTTTTTACCATCGTATAACTAATGGTCAAAAGAACTACGTAGATCAGGCAAACTTAAAACATGTCAGCTAAGGACACGGCCGGTCTTATCATAAATATGTAACTTCATTACAAATAAAAAAATCCAAATTTATGTCCAAGAAATGTAAACGAAGGAGAAGGGAACGCAAGTAGTCTGACACCGGCAGTGTGTTAAATCATCCGAGAAAAAGCTCACGTGCAGGTCGAACGTTGGCAGGTTACACGGGGGTGTCGTGGCGGGTGCTTGTGGCATTATTCACACGGGTAATGTTAGCATCAGTAAACGCGCGATCAAAACACAGGCAGATGAAATGAGTCATTTTGATAAATTGACTACAGTTACGTAGTTCGTGATGGAATCCATCTCCGTTCTGACTGCTCTTTTATGGCCGCTTGGTCTAACAAAGTAATTGTTTCTTTTTATTGATTTACAGCTCTTCGTCTGTCTGTTTCATTTGTTTGTCCAGAAACGTCTGGAAGCAATTCTGACTGTCTTTATTACCATTTTGAAAGTGGGAAAGGTCAACATCATGTGCGAGATCATAACCACGTAAACAGAGCAGGTATGAGTGGAAAACCCATACTGTTTTACATCGCAACGGTAGTGGTTTGCTTTCCAAGATTGTTAATGAAGATTGTGTGTCCTATAAAGTTTCTTTCGATTTTATGTATTTTGTCGAGAAATTTATGGTTGGTGTTCAATCTAGTGTGGATAGAAATTATAAAGTGTTCTGTAAACGTGCTACTTTACAAAATAATAAAGGGGCTCTGGTGGGGGTTATATCTCTAGTCGAAAAGGAAATTTGCCATAAATTAAAGAGGTGGTGTACTGATAATAAAAAACGTCTTATTTCCTTATTTACAAGAGTCTTGTTGGTTTATCAAAGGATATGTTGTATGTTTGTGCTTATGTGCCACCAGAAAATTCACCACATTATTCTTTTTGTTCTATTGAAAATGGCATTACTGATCTAGAAGCCTTCTTTGTTGATGCTTTACAGGCTTTGCCTGAAGTGTTCTTACATCTTTCTGGACAGTAGAACATCTGATGTTCCACAGGATTTGAAAGCACATGACATTGTCAATAATTTTCTGTTAAACTACACACCCGAGATGAGTAACCGATATTCTGAGGATAGATGCTTAGACAGATATGGTAAGTTGTTGTTAAAATATGTGTATATCACTGGGTCCATGTATTTTTAAATGGTGTACATGATGGTGACTCTCAAAGTCATTTCACATTCACATCAGAAACTAAAGGTAGTGTGAATGACTATTTCATAACACCCTTTGATCCGTTTGCTGTCATCCATCTGTTTCGTAAACTTTATTTAGCTGAACAAATTGATTCTGACCATTTACCGTTGGAGTTTAGCATTGGTTCTCTTCAAAGCAATAAAAGATAAGACATGCGAAAACAAAAAGCCCACCATGTTGAACATTTCTAGTGGCAAGATAAACATGCTGATTCACTTAATGAGCAAGTATGAATAGCAAAGACGCACTGTCATTGATTGGACGAGCCATTGCTCTTGTGAACGAGGATGTTAATGCCGCTCTTTATACTTTCAATGAATGTATTATAAAACAAACTTAATACTTGAAAAGACGTATTAAATGGATGATAAGAATAAAGACAATGATTGCTTTGATACAGAATATACTGGTGCTGGATTAAAGGCAAGAATACTTTTGCGGATATACAGGAGAAAGCTAGATAAAGAAGATAAAAAAAATTGTCTTGCACGAACAGAATAAAAATAAATGATTGAGATGGAAAAAAAGAGAAGAAAATAACAATTATCTACTGTGTAACCTCGTAAATTCGGTGAATGACCAGCAAGAATTTTTGAAGCACTTTCGTAGAACATCTGTGAAAAGAGTACATTTATCAGATGATATAACTAGTGATGAATGGTTTTCCTCATTTTCATAAACTTCTTGAAAATGGTTTTCTCATTTTCATAACCTTCTTGAAAATGCTGAAACCGAAGAAAATGTTATTGATGCGATTGAATTAGTAAATATGTCTGAACATAATACCGAGCATTCTTATTTTGATCGTATAATTTCAAGAGGGGAGATTTTTTATTGCGATGATGAAAAGGCTCAAAAACAGAAAATCTGCAGGGCCAGATGGAATCATTGGAGAATTACTTAAATTTGGTGGTGATGTTACAATTGATTTTTGCCACGTTCTTCAATACACTTTTTGGTAATGGGATATTTCTAGTAAGATGGACAGAGTCTATAATCGTGCTACTGTTTTAAAGTGTGCAACTGGTGTCCCTGGCAATTATAGAGGTATATTTGTTGTGTGACATCAGTAGTAAGGTACTTAGTTCAATAATCAATTGCAGGCTACAAGAGTGGATACGACAAACTGACTTTACAGGTGAGCATCACGGAGGGTTAAAAAAAAAGCTGCTCAAACTGATGACCAGATGTTCACACTCTCAGAGTTAACACAGAAACAATTTTCACAGAACCGTAAATTATATGTTGCGTTTATTGATTTCGAAAAGTTTTCGACTCTGTATGAAGATTATTACTCTGGTTGGTACTCCAAAAGAATGGAATTAAAGGAAAGCTCTATAAATGTATCAATAATATGTATAGTAGTGTGAAAACACAAGCAAACTGGCTGAGGACCGTGCACAGTGGAGCGCCTTGACTGCCTCATGCATAGCAAGACATAAAAGCATCTAAGTTAGTAAGTAGGTAAGTAATTAAGTGTGAAAGCGAGAGTAAGATCTGAAGCTAGTTTTACCGACTACTATATCATGTGTGCAAGAGGGGTAAGACAGGTGATGCATGCAGTCCTGCACTTTTCTCTTTGTTTATAAATGAGCTAGCCCTGGAAATAATAGAGAAAGGACAGCACAGAGCAACATTTGATTCCCGATTTTTATTGAATTATTTATTTTCTTATTAGCGGATGACATTGCCTTGCTTTCTGAAACACCAATTAATCTTCAAGCGCAAATGAGTAATTTATGTAGTGCATCTTCAAGAATTCAGCTCAATGTTGACATTGAAAAGAGTAATGTTGTATTAAGGAAAGATGGTTATCTTGCAGCGAGAGAAAGGTGGTTTCTTAACGGAGAGGAAGTGAAAATTGTCAACTGTTGTAAGTAAGTCTTGGTATATATTTTTTCACTAGACTTAGCGTTGTATTTGCTTCTGAAGACCTTGCACAATGAGCAAAAAAAAAAAAAAAAAAAAAAAAGCCTGCGGTGTATTGTGTACAAGTTGTACATGCTTAAGAATAATCTATTTACAATAATTTGTAATAAGGTTCTACCTATTGCTACGTACGGTGCTGAATCATGGGGATTAGATAAAGCAGTTGCTCGTATTGAAAAGTCCACTTATTTGCAATAAAGAAATTTTTAGGGGTACAGCTTTAATCGGCCAATGATTTAGTGTATGGAGAGACAGAACGCCACTTTGTTTATATTTAATGCGTGTGTTCGGTGTATTAGATATTATCTTAAGGTATTACGTATGGATGGGAAAAGCTTACGTGATACTGATGTGACTAGACTCACATGGTCAATATACATGGGTTTCCAGGATTCGAGAAACATTATATCAGAATGGATTTGGAGTGGTATGGTTAAATCAAGGGGGTGATAATGTCAATGTTTTTCTGTATTTTGCCAAAGGATTATTGATTGCCGATGGCAAAACTGGAATAAATGTATCCAAGAAAGTGACCGGTTTTCTTTATATAGAACAATCAAATCATCTAGGAGCTGTGAAAGGTATCTTTTAATTGACATCGACAGACATATTGAATTTCATTTAACAAAATTGAGATTCGGATTAACTTTTATGGTAATACATCGGGACCGTTGTAATCACATATCAACTAATTCTGTAACATGCCCTTTTGTGCAGAGATGCAAGTACATATTTTTGCTTTGTTGCCCAAGTGTCGGTGAGCTTGAAGCAAGAATACATCCACGAAAATTTCTTATGCAAATCCGTGTCTATTCAATATAGCCTTGCTGATGGTTAACAGTGCCAACAACAAAAGATAATGAAGATTGTGTGCGTGTATCTACATGAGGCATTTACAAGGTGTGCGACTGCAGTTGAAGGATGTGAAAGTTAATATTGAAGCATGTATCTGTTGTACTCTATGGTCAAAAGATGTTGGAATTTGTCATTATTATGTTGATGCATCCTTACTTATCCTTGTCGTTTTAAGTGCCATTCAAAATAGATCCCCCCGTCTGTGGGGGCTGTGGCCCTAACTTGAATAAACCATCTCTCTCTCTCTCCTTCTCTCTCTCTCTCTCTCTCTCTCTCTCTCTCTCTCTCTCTCTCTCTCTCTCGCTCTCTCTCTCTCTCTCTCTCTCCCCCCTCCCCCCCCCCCCCCTCTCTGTGTTAAGGTGGTGTGGGGGTGGGGAGGAAGGAAGGATATCTCTCTCTGCAACGAGGAAGCTATGGACTACGCAAACACACACACACACACACACACACACACACACACACACACACACACACACACACACACACACACACACACACCACACACACACACACACACACACACACACACACACAGTGAGAATGAGAATGTTATGGACCTGGCAATGGCAGATAATATGTTGCTGGTAAATGATTTGATATTTTCATTCTAATAATGCCCTCTGATTATCTCTTTGATTTCTTTGAAATGCTCCCCATCTCCGCGCTAAACCCTTCCCACTCCCGCCCCCTTACTCTCTTTTTTTTCTGCCACGTTGTTTTTTTGCGTGCACTTATTTTTCTGCCAGTGCGTATTTGGTCAACGTGAATCTATTTCATATCCAGAGAGAGAGAGAGAGAGAGAGAGAGAGAGAGAGAGAGAGAGAGAGAGAGAGAGAGAGAGAGAGAGCAGACAGACAGACAGACAGACAGACAGACAGACAGACAGAGAGACAGAGAAACGGAGAGATGTTGTATCAACACAGCCCCGCCTCCCCAATTCCCTCTGAGTCTGTTCGTCTCTCTCTGTCCACAACGCCACAGCACCAGCAAAACAGTCGGTATGGTTTCACGAGCTGTTTACCAAAGACTACCCGGATGATCGGAGGAAAGAAAGATGGATGAGAGGGAAATGTGGGCTCAGGAAATGGAGCTGCAAGCTAGTGTAAGCAGTCAGTGACAGCGAGAGAGAAGAAGGTGAGATGACTGAGGGAAGTGTGTGTGTGTGTTGGGGGGGGGGGGGGGGGGGAGCGATGGAGCCTCAAAACAAAGGATCGGTAGCGAAACCTGACAATTAGCGAGGAAGGGGAGGGGGATGGAAAAGGGTTAGTGATTGGGGGAGGGGGCGGGGGGGGGGGGGGGGGGGGGGCGTATGCATGACTACTCAGAAACACTCAGCTGATGAAAAACTGACCGCTGGAGCGAGGGATCAGAGGAAAATCAGGAACAGAAGGCAGAGTGAGGAAGCAGGAATGTTAACATGCATCCTTCTTTTTTTACACTCAAAAATCCTAAAATACAACAAAGGTAAGTAACATTTCAAAACACACTATTTCATTATTATCTTGCAAAAATTATAGATATGTAGTTAGATTATAGATACGTAAGTATAGTCACATAGATGCGTGTACAGTTCTCACACCCCTCGTCCACCCGATGACATAATATTCTGCAATGGATGGAAACACAATCAATATGTGTTAAAGGTTTCCTGCATTTCTGTGTTTAACGCATGAGCGTAGACGTTGAATTTTGTTTTCAAGTCGCACCCAGTCTTTACTGGCAGTTTTTTTAGGTGGGGACTGAACCAAAACTCTTGAATCCTAACACCAATGCCATAGGCACTGGGCCACGCACATCCGTTGCCTTTCGTCTTTATTGAGCTTGCCTGCACTCTATTTCTGTAATGTTCTGATGCAAGGAATAAATGAACGATTTACCCAGAAACTTGCGATCAAGAGGGACAAATCCTGCTCCCGTGATAAGGCAGATACACACACACACACACACACACACACACACACACACACACACACACACACACACACACACACACACACACACACACACACACACACACACACACACACACACACACACACACACACACACACACCTCAAAATAAACGCTGGTTACGGCATCAATTCTTTTAGTACAAAGTGCAGAAAATAAACACCAGAACAAACAATGAATCATCCCCCAAGCTTGCGTACACACCTTGAGCGCGACGAACTCAGGTTGACATTGATTTAAAACTGGCATTACCGTTTCGTCTTGAACATTGTCTGACAGCACAAACAATAGAACAGAAACAAATGCAGAAACATTCGATTAAAACTGACAAGAAATGAAATCCTAAACTAGGCGGGTAACAGTATCAAGAATAACACGCTAGAAGTGTACCTCCAGCTCCTAGAGGGTAACAATTACACACATAAAGCTCCAAGCGTCTGCCTCATTTGAGATTTGTTCTGAATTACTAAGAAATATGACTAAATGCAAATGATTAAGCGATAAATGACGAGTAGACCCGAGAAGCAGGTGTATACAAAGCTCAGATCATCCATTCAAACAGTAGGGCTCTCAGTCTGCCATACTAATGACGTATTCGGACACTGACTGATTCGCTGCAAGTAACATGTGTGTCGTCAGCTCACAGTAACATTGCTTTCACAAACACGGATTATCTTTTGCATCTGTTGGTTGAATTTTTCAGTTAAAGAGAATACCCACAAAACTACGGAGCCAATTTTCAGTTATATCTAATGACAACACGGAATATGCCACAAGTACTAGGTGATTACGTTTTAGTAAGGATCTATGGTATGGATCTTGTTCTGGATGGATCCGGGTTCTGGGCAGCCTTTGCTGTCAGCTCTCGTCGGTATGTCTGTTTAGTATCATCATTGTTATCACATCATTTGATCAAAAGCAGAACCTCAACTCAACAAACAATCGTTTTCAAAATCCAGAAGAGCACTCATGTCTTCTAGATGAGACAAAACTACTAAAACCATGAATAGTGACGATGAGACGAGGATCTCTCTCTCTCTCTCTCTCTCTCTCTCTCTCTCTCTCTCTCTCTCTCTCTCTCTCTCTCTCTCTCTCTCTCTCTCTGCATGTCTCTTTCTCTGTCTGTCTCTTTCTCTTCTGTCTGTCTGTCTGTCTGTCTGTCTGTCTGTCTGTCTGTCTCTCTCTCTGTCTCGCTCTCTCTCTCTCTCTCTCTCTCTCTCTCTCTCTCTCTGAATTATACAGAACGTATTGCCATTTACACTGTTTACCAGTTTATATGTCAACGAAAATAGACAAGCATTTCAAACACATTATTTCGATTCGGTGTGTTTGATATTGCTAGTCAATACTGTCGCTATAGATAGCTATGCGAAAGATATCTGATCTGTCCGCTGTGTCGAAATGCAAAAGAGAACGAAGTTCATTTTGTGCTGGTTTTCCCAATGTTAAGAGATCTTAGAGAACAATTCATCCCGTAAAAGTATTTTAACTATCCTTGTCTGTTCACAGTTAACGTTGTTAATGTCATCATCGAATGAAAGCACCGTATAAAAAGTTAGCTATTTACTTATACAAGGCTTTTCAAAAGGAGAAGTGTTTCTACAACATGAAAAGACCATTATTCATGTGAGATGTAAAATCCCCTTTCTAAGGGGCTATGGCCTTTATGAATAAAACATTTGAGTCTTGAGTCTCTCTCTCTCTCTCTCTCGTCTCTCTCTCTCTCTCCTCTCTCTCTCTCTCTCTCTCTCTCTCTCTCTCTCGACCGACCAAAGAAGCACGTTGCTGAAAATGGGGGTAGGGATGAAGAAGTGAGGCGGAAAGTGAGGACTTTGTTTTTTTTAATAATCATGAGTGTGTCTCTCTGTGTGTGTGTGTTGTGGTGTGTGTGTGTGTGTGTGTGTGTGTGTGTGTGTGTGTGTGTGTGTGTGTGTGTGTGTGTGTGCCATGCATCATCTCTATATTTCTGCAAAGTAGTATGGCGTGCCTGTCAACAAGAATACAACAGCACACATTCATTAAGCATCGGAAACGACATTCGGAAGTGTGAAATCCCATCCCCCTGTGGAGATGGTCTCTGTCCCCTTTCCCTTCCCCACCCCATCCCATCACAGCCAGCACCTCTTCACCCCCTCCACCCCCCACGCCCGTTCTTCCCAACCTCAACACTCGTCTCCTTCAACCCCCCCCCACCTCCCCCCCACTCCCCCCTATTTTCTTCCATCTCCTCTAATGTCTTTTTGTGGTCTTGCGACTTTTGTCGTGTGTTTCGTCTACTTCATTCAGTCTAGTGACGTCGAGTAGGTGTTAGCCGCCGAATTTCTCCCCTCTCTTGGCAAAGGTTGCGTAATGAGAACACGTAACCAATGTAAACTCCATCTTGAGATAAGGAGCCTCCTTATGACGACCCCAGACCAATAA
>JADBJO010000696.1:208276-215776 GCA_016801955.1 Conus betulinus | reverse complement strand
AGATAGATAGACAGACTTAGGAAATTAATGCATCACAGTTCCATACCACGTACTTTGCCAGATTGTTCAAGTTACTTGTGCACGACCTTTCTTATTTTGCTCTTCCCTTTCTCATGTTTAACGGTAGTGACGCGATGGCTTTTCATGTGCCACTCAAAACGCATCGTATGTATTTGTCACTCTCGGCTGGTCTTACTAACCCCAAGCACGTTGCGTCACGTCTGTATTTCTGAAAAGGTCAGAGGAGTATCGGATTCCTCTCTTCGTTGGCGTCCCAGGATGAAAAGTCTCTCAGGGTTATGACGAAGTACACCGACAACTGGTTGGTCAGACGGGCGCGGACATTATTGACAGCTTTGGTGAATAACAGGGCCAGGAGATACCATCAGACTGACGCGACATCTGAGTGGAGATCGCCAGGTACTTTCCTGCTAACTGTGGTGGCCAGTTTTTCTAAAAAGGTTGGGTCTCTTGTCCTGTCATTTATTGTTTTTGACCAGAGAACAACGTTCGTGGCGATGCCTGTCGAGAGATTTATTTCTGCACGTTTCCCTTGATCTATGTGGTTCTCTTGCATTTTCTTTTCTCCTTTCCTCCTTTTTTTCTCTCCTTCCTTCTTCCTCTCTTCTTTTTCTTCCTTTCTTTTCTTTTCTTCTTTCTTTCTCTCTTCTCTTTCTCCCCTCCTTTTTTCTTTTCCCCCGTCCTTTCTTCTCTTTCCCTTCCTCCTTCTTCGCTTCTTTTTTCTTCTTCTTTTCCTTCTCTCACTTCTTTCGCCCCTTCGCTTCTTTCTTCTTTTCTTTCTCGTTCTTTCTTCTTCTCTCTCTTCCTTCTTTTCTCTTCTTCTTCCCTTTTCTTCTTTCGTGTTGCGTGTCTTCTTTCTCTTCTTCGTTTCTCCTTACTTTCTGCTTCCTTCTCCTCTCTCTCTTCTCTCTTTTCTCTTCTTCTTTCTTTTCCTTCTCCCCTCTTCCTTCTTCTTTGTCTTCCTTCTCTCTTCTTTCTTCTTCTTTTCTCTTTTTCTTCTTTTAATTCTTCGTCCTTCCTTTCTTCCTCTTCTTTTTTTTCTTCTCTCTTTCTTCTTCTCTCTTCTTCCTTTTTTCTTCTCTCTTCCTTTCTCTTCCTTCCTTTCTTTTTTTCTCTCTTTCTTTTCTTCTTCTTCCTTCTTCCTCTTCTTTCCCTTCTTATCTTTCTTCTTCTCCCCTTCTTCTTCTCTTCTTCTCTTCTTTCTTCTTTTCTTCTTCTTCTTCTTCTTCCCTCCTCAGCAGACCCGCTTCTTTGTCATCGTCGTTAACATCTTCATTATCCTCGTCTGCTCCTGCTCCTGCTTCTTCCCTTCCTCCTTCCCCCCTCCCCACGCCTCCTCCCCTCCTCCTCCTCCTCCTCATTATCATCGTCGTCGTTCTCCGTGCCTACCCAGTATCCTAATTTCATGCCTCTTTCCTTCCCCATCCCATCTCTTACATCTTCTCCAACTCCTTTCTCTAATCCATCCTCCATGCTACCTTATGCTTTGTTTTCCACCATACATACTGCGTTCTCGCACTGGCAAATGCGTCCATGCCATTCGCAAACTTTCACATCTAGGGACAAACGCTCGTTCTTTTGGTGTACCAAGCAGTAGCAGTCCATCTTGAACTTCAGTACCAGGCCGACACAACAAGGCAAAACCCCCGCTAGAGAGAAAGAAACGTTGCTGCTGCTAAGCCACACGTGGTACAATTTCTACCACTCGCCCTAACGATGACGTAAATGGCTTACCCTTTACGCCTCCTTTACCATAAGCTTGCTGCCAAACTCGTGCAGTGTGCTTGGAGTAGTAGGATGGCGGTGGAGAACGATAGTAGGGCATGAAGGCGAGCCGTCAGTTGCTATGAAATCAATGTCAGGGATGGGTGATGCAGATTCAGTTCCATTTTCATTTTCCATTTCAGTTCCATTTTTCATTCCATTTCCATTTCCATTTTTCGCGCGTGACTTTAATGAGTTCTAAAAACACACACCCAAAAGTCCGTAACATAATTCCTGCACAATGCTGGCATCCGTCTGTACAGAGCCCCCCTTCACCTGACCCCCTGGGACGACCCGTCTCCCTCGTTGTCGCCTGCCCTTTTCAGCCTCCCATTCCATGTGTTTATTTTCATTTGGAGTATAATGCCGCCGTCTTCCTTTCCCTCTTCCCTTTGTGCCCTCCTTCCTCCAATATTTTAGATCGTCATTTTTCTCGCCTCCTCTTTTCCTCTCGCTGTATCGTGTCTCTGTCTGCTCTGGTCTGTCTGTCTGTCTGAGTCTGTCTCTTCTGGTCTTCTGCCTTTCTTTTCTGTCCAAATGTCCTGTCTCTCTGTCTGCTCTTCTTGTCTCCTGCTCCTCTGTCTCTCTGTCTCTCTCTCTCCTCCTCGCGATCTCCTCTCTTCCTCTCCTCGCTCTCCCTCTCTCCTCTGGCTCTGTCTGTCTGTCTTCCAGATGTATTCCCTCTCCTCCTCTTTGTCACGGTCCTGTCGTCCATCTGTCTGTCCCTCTGGTCTGGCTGTCTGTCTATCTGTCTCTCTCTCTCCTCCACCCTCCCTCCCCTGCATCCTCCCTCTCCTCTCTCCCCATGAATTTGCTCCCTCTATCTCCTCTCTCTCTCTCCTCCTTCAGCTCTCTCTCTCCTCTCGGGCCTCCTCCTCTCTCGCCTCAACTCCTCTCATGTCTCTCCTCTTCTCTGCTCTCTCCCTCCTCTCCTCCTCCTCCTCCTCTCCATCCCTCTCCCTCCTCTCCCCCCTCCTCTCTCCTCCCCTGCTCTCTCCCCTCCCTCTCTCTCTCCCCGGCCCTATCTCCTCTAGCCTACTCGTCATCTCTCTCCTTCGCCCCTCTCTCTCCTCTCCTCCTCATCTGTTCTCTCTCCCTCTCTCTCTGCTCTCCTCTGTCGCCTCTCTTCCCCCGGGGTCCTCTCTCCTCCTCCTCCTTCGTCCGCCCTCTCTACCAATCCCTCTCTGTTCTCCCTCTCTCTCCCCTCACTCCTCTCCTGGAACCTTCTCTCATCTTCTTGTCTCGTCTCTTCTCCCTGTCCTCCCTCCTCCCCCTCTCCCTCTCCCCTCCCCATCTCTCCCGCTCTCTCCTCCTCTCCTCAAAATCCTCTCTCTCTTCCTCCCTCGCTCTTCCTCCCTCTCTCTTCTCTCTCACCCTCCTTCCCTCTCTCCCTCCTCTCCCCCCTGTCTGTCTCCTCCTCCTCCAGATCCCCCTCTCCTCCTCTCTCTCCCCCTGTTCCCTGGTCTCTCCTCTACCCTCCCCCCCTCTCCTCCGCCTCTCACTCTGCCTCTCTGTCTCTCCTCCCCCCTGTTATCCTCTCACTCCCCTCCTCTCCCCATCCTCCCTCCCGCTCTCCTCATCTTCTCCCTCCACCCTCCTCATCTCGTCGTCTCTCCTCTCCCTCTCCTCCCTCCCCCCTCTCTCCCTCTCTCCTCACTCTCTTCTCGCTCTCTCATACAAAAACTCCTCTCCACAACAACTACGCTGTCTTTCTCTCCCGATCTCCTCTATCCCTCTCGTCCCTCTTCCCTCTCCTCAACTCTCTCTCTCCCTTCATCCCCTCCTCCCTCTCCTCGTCTCTCTCTCTCTTCGTCCCCTCTCCCCTCCCCTCCCCTCCTTCCCCTTCCGCATTTTTGTATTTTTCATCTTTAGCCTCCTGAGAATAATTGGACCTAATTTCCGTTACATTTATACGTTTGAAGTTTTTTTTTTTTTTTTTTTTTTTTTTTTTTTTTACCCTCAGCTAACACGGTGAAAGGCTAAGAAGCCACGGCAGTGCGCCATCCAAAAACTAGTTTTGAAAACGTCTCCTGTGTTGTTGTCGAACACCGTAATAGGAGAATACTACAGTGTGCTGTCTCCGTGTTTACTGTCTAAGACCATTATCTGATTGCAGAAATCCTTCCTCCACCTGTTGTCCAATGGATAAGGCTGACCATTCCAGGTGGTCCGTGTCTGGAGCCAATGGCTTGAATGCCAGACGGTTTAGGATTTCTCTAAAATGTCTTTTCTACCTTTTTTTTAAAGGGGTGTCGGCGTGGCCACTTAAGCCAACTTCCGCTTTGGGGTTTTAAAAATCCTGTGACGGAGCCTCGTTTGGAAAAGTGCATGTTTCAAATAATTTCAGATAATAAGCGAAACTCTTATCACCCTCCCCAGCCCGAGACTTCTTGGTAAATGAAATAAAACGAAATAAATCAATGTAGAAATGAATGCATAAATAAATGAATGAATGAAAGAATGGAAAATGAAGAAAGAAAGAAAGAAAGAAAGAAAGAAGAGAAAGGAAGAAAGAAAGAAAGAAATTTCCAATTCTCGGTGGGAAAAAAAAAGCCAAATACTTCTTGTTTTTCCTGCCCTGCCCACAGAGAATTAGCTGTATATTGCTGCTCCCCTGGTGAAGTTACTGTGGTCGACTGGCCTTCAAGTGACGGACACAGCATGTCTTGTAGGATGTTACAACACAGAGGTATGAACAGTGCTAACTAGCTGGAAGGGCAACGATCGCGGACTTCGTGAACACAGGGCTTTTGACTTTTGGGCTAGAATCGCCGCACCAGTACGGCTCCATACAAATCATGTCATCTTTTCTCTCGAGAGTTTCATCATACCGTCCTGTCCATTGGTGCTGCTTGTCACAGTCACTGTTTGCCGTACAACTGGATAAATCTGTCTGACATTCATTCGCTGAATCGTGTTTTGTTTTCGTTACGTTTTTTCCCACCCATCATTGTCCATAACTTTATTTAATGGTGACCGCTGAGGATATAAATGGTCAAAATGACGATATGAGCTCTCGTTGTGGTCTGAAACGACATACTACAGCTGTAGTTGTAGGCTGCCTTTCTTTTTATACACCGCTGCATCGAACATTCCTGAGGATTACTGACACCATCTGCAGCATCCGCCAGGAAACTTTGAGCGTGTGCTGCACGTATTTCTTCAGTGGATTATACCCCGAAAGTCTCTCTCTCTCTCTCTCTCTCTCTCTCTCTCTCTCTCTCTCTCTCTCTCCTCAGGACTCTCTCTCTCCTCTCTCCTCTCTCTCTCCTGTGAGTGTGTGTGCGTGCGTGCGTGCGTGCGTGTGTGTGTGTGTGTGTGTGTTTGTGTGTGTGTGTGGTGTGTGTGTGTGTGTGTGTGTGTGTTTGCGCGTGCATGCGTTCGTGCGTTCGTGCATAAAAGCTTGCCTGTGTGAGTGCATGCGTGCGTGCGTGCGTGCGCGCGCGCGCGCGCGCGCGCGTGTGTGGTGTGTGTATGTATGTGTGTATGTGTGTACGTGTGTGTGTGCGCGTGTGTGTGTGTGTGTGTGTCTCCGTGCGTGCGCGCGCGAGTGCGTGCGTATGTGCGTGCATGCGTGTGTGTGGGTGTGCATTGGTGCGTGCGCGTATGTGTGGGTGTGCATTGGTGCGTGCGCGTATGTGTGGGTGTGCATTGGTGCGTGCGCGTATGTGTGGGTGTGCATTGGTGCGTGCGCGTATGTGTGGGTGTGTGCATGGTGCGTGCGCGTGTGTGTGTGTGTGTGTGTGTGTGTGTGTGTGTGTGTGTGTGTGCGTGTGTGCAGTCGTGCGTGCATGCGTGCCTGCGTGCTACGTGCTTGTATATCTGCATCTGTGTGTGTATGTGTGTGCGTGCATGTGCGTGCATGTTTGTGTGTGTGTGTGGTGTGTGTGTGTGTGTGTGTGTGTGTGTGGTGTGTGTGTGTGTGTGTGTGTATGTGTGTGTGTGTGTGTGTGTGTGTGTGTGTGTGTGTGTGTGTGTGTGTGTGTGTGTGGTGCGTGGTGTGTGTGAGTGTGTGTGTGTGCGTTGTGTGTGTGTGTGTGTGTTGTGTGAGGAGAGAGCGAGAGAGAGTGAGTGAGTGAGTGCGCGCGTGTGTGTGTGTGTGAGTGAGTGAGTGAGTGAGTGAGTGTGAGTGTGTGTGTGTGTGTGTGTGTGTGTGTGTGTGTGTGTGTGTGTGTGTTGTGTGTGTGTGTGTGTGTTTTTACTTGCGTGCACGTTTCCTGCGGATCTGAAACCCACAACTCCTGGCCAAAAAACTGTGACACCACTGCTTATCAAAAGTCGTTCTGGTTCTGTCCCCACAACTCTCCTCTTTCTCTTGCCCCCCCCCCCCCCCTCCCCCTCCACCCCACTCCCCTCTGGTTTTTCCTGCTTTTCCTGCTGGTTTTTGTTTCTTCTTCTTAGGCATCAATCCCGTTTTCATTTTGCTTATTCCCTTTGCTCCTTCCTCCTTGTCTGTTTTAGAGACACCACACACACACACACACACACACACACCTATCACCACACACACCCACACACCACACTCTCGCTCACACACCCCCCTCTCCTCTCTCTCCTCCTCCTCTCTCTCCCCTTTCTCTTCCCTCCTCCCCCCTCTCTCTGTCTCCTCTCTGTCTCTCTGTCTCTCTCTGTCTCTCTGTCTCTCTCTCTGTCTCTCTGTCTCTGTCTCTCTGTCTGTCTCTCCTCCGTCTCTCTCCTCTCTCTCCTCTCTCTCTCTCGGCTCTCTCCACTCTCTCTCACTCTCTCTCTCTCTCTCTATCTCTCTCTATCTCTCTCTCTCTCTCTCTCTCCCAAAGCCGCCGAAACCAGACACAGTCCTGACAAGGAAATACATTTACTTTGTGGCTGCTGAAGTAATATTGGATGTAATTTCGTCTGACGTTTGAACGTTGGGCGATTTTTTTTTTTCTCAGCCAGTAAGGTGAAAGACCCTAACTAGCCAGACACATTCATTAGGGCCATCCATTCGAAACCATGCCCCCTCCAAAAAATCGAGTTTAAGAAATATATACCTTTGGTGTTGTCTTGAAACATCATCATTGGAGTCGTTAGTTTCTGTTTCCATTTTTTTTAATCTCCATTTTATTTCTATTCAAGAGTATCATTTACGTTCCTGTAATAAGTGATGTCTGTATTGGACGAATGTTGTTGTTGTTGTGTTGTTTGTTGTTGTTGTTGTTGTTGTGTTGTTGTCGTCGTAACTGGCTAATAAAAAAAGCTCCAGGGATCATCCAAACAGCCGAAGCATTTTGAACACTATGGTACAAATGCATCAGCTGGGGATGAAGAACATTACGTGTGTACCGTTTTTGATTACCCCCGCCGCATGGGCAGCCACCACCCCCGACTTCGGGGAATTTGGGAGACTGATAATGTTATGCTAGGCCCTTGTCGCAACCGAAGACCATCCCCATGTAACTATGTAGAGCATAGACCATGTTGATGTAGCGTTGGTGTTCTAGCTTATGTCAATCGGTGTGACACAGCCTTAAGCCAAGGCGGTCTTGGACGAATTAGGCTGGCCATTTTCCTTTGATCCTTGTCCCAAGCAACTGACCTGAATATCACTGCAGCTGACAGTTTTTTGTTTTCAAATGCCTTTTTTTTTTTTTCACCTTTCACAGGGCATGTCGGTCTATACACTTCAGCTAGCACCCAGGAGCGGATACATTTGATTATCCCGGAATTGAGCCTCATTTTCAAAAAGACCTATTT
>JADBJO010000696.1:185776-193276 GCA_016801955.1 Conus betulinus | reverse complement strand
GTCTGTGGGGTGTGCTCGACTGCTGGAGGGTGGTGTTTTTCGCCGGTGGGTCTTCTGCAGTCATGAAATACAGGCTGGTACACACCCATGGGGATGCTACTTGCATCCTGTAGTCTGATTTACCTCTGTTCAGGAGCAGTTATGTCCCTTGATATCTTAATGGAGTGTCCTGCGCGTGCCTGTACCCATCGTCAACACAGCGCAGGTCTCCAAGGGTGGTACAGGACTGCTCTAAAGGCAGGTGAAGACAGTGCTTCTCTGGGTCCTCCCCAGCACCTTCGGGTGTTTCTTTTTTTTCCTCTCTCTCTCTCTCTCTCTCTCTCTCTCTCTCTCTCTCTCTCTCTCTCTCTCCTCTCTCTCTCTCCTCTCTCTCTCTCTCTCCCTCTCTCTCTCTCTCTCCTCCCCCTTGAGCGCATCAATGTACATCCCCGTGCATGCACGAGCATTCGTGCATGTCTATATGTAAGGTGGAGAGATAAGATAGTGGAAACCAGCTCTGTGTGTTTGTGTGTGTGTGTTCGCGCGCTCATGCGCGTGCGTGCGTGCGCGCGCATGTGTGTGTGTGTGTGTGTGTGTGTGTGTATGTGTGTGTGGTGTGTGTGTGTGCGTGTGTGCGTGTGAGGATGAAGGGGCTGATAAGGAATCACGGTTGAATTAGTGGTATCAGAATGATACCATTGAAATACCTCATCCTTGAGTGGTTCTGAATCCAACAGTTTTTTCTGCTGCTAAATCGGAGAGGAAGAGGCATTCTTCCGGATGAGAAAAATGAATGAAAAGGAAACATAACAAAACAAAAAGACCGAAAGAAAGAAAGAAGAAAGAAAGAAAACAAGAGAAAGAAAAGACACAGAAAGAAAGAGGAAGAGGGGAGAAATACAGTACGAAAAGCAAAGCACAGCGGCTTTGGTTCTCACTGGGTATAGATATGACCAGATGCTATAACCTGCATAAGGAACTTAACAGAAAAGGACACAGGGCCTTAGTAAACGAAAGCAACGTTGCTATCACCAGACGGGGGGTGCTGTAATGCAGTCCACACACCCAGTGTCCCATGGTCATTCTGCAACGCTGTGATTCTGAGTGGGTAAACTCTGTGCTACGGAACCGGGGTCTGGAACGAAATTAAACAATGAATGAAATCTATGATTGTCTCGCAGTGTTTTTTCCCCCCGTCTGTCTACCTCGCTCATCCTTCTCTCTCTCCCCAATCGTCTCTCTCTTCTCTCTCTCCTCTCTCTCTCTCTCTCCTCTCTCTCTCTCTCTCTCTCTCTCTCTCTCTCCTCTTCTCTCTCTCCTCTCGCTCTCTCTCTCTCTGTCTCTGTGTGTGTGTGTGTGTGTGTGTGTGTGTGTGTGTGTGTGTGTGTGTGTGTGTGTGTTATGTGTCCGTGTGTATTACATTTATTCTGTTTATATATATGCAAACATTTTTCTTGTTCAATCGTTTCACTTTTTTTTCACTGTTTGTGTTTTTTTTTTCTGCTTTTTTCTAAAGCGGGAGAGCAACGGACATAAACTCTTTTCTCTACTATAACCGTCGTTTTCTTTGTGTGTATCGGTTTATATCTGCACCATCTTCTCTTGCACGTCTTTCTGTTTTTCCTCTTCTTCCTCTTCGTCGTCATCGTCGTCGTTTTTACAACTTTAATGGAGACATAATAAAAAACGTAATGCTTAAGACTTTCTTTTTGTGGGTGTGTTTTGTGTGTGTGTTTGTGTGTGTATTGTGTGTATATAATTGTATGTATTTGTGTGTATATGTGTGTGTGTGAATGAATATATATATATATATATAATATATATATATATATTTATATAGATATATATATATATAGATATATATATAATATAACGATAGATAATAGATATATAGATCCTATCTATTTTGCCGTTATATCCTCTTTATACCTATATATATATGTATGGTTATTTTCTCTCTTTGATGGTATTTCCTCCGCCTGTGTGCCTTTTGTTCGTCTTTGTTCTGTGTGGATTTTCTTCTTCCTTCTTCTTCTTTCTCTCTTCTTCTTCGTCATTTCCTGATCTTTTCCTGATCTTTTGATGATTGACCTACTAGTTCTTCCATTCTTCTTATTCTTCGTTTTGGGAAATCTTGACGAAGACAGGATTTTTTGCTGATCTTATCTTCCCTCTTTGTCTAATATATTTCCCATGGTTGATGATTGACTACTTTATTCAAATATTCTGTTTATTTTACTCGATTTTGTAAATCGTTTGACAGGGTCACTTAGACCTGATCTTATCATGATTTTTGGGTTTCATTGTCTAATATGTTTCACCATTGCATTGGACCCCAGTCCTCGTTTTCAAAAGTTCTTTGGCCGATCGTCACAGCAGGTCACAGACAAACAGGGTTAAGAGAAATGACAGAACGAAGAGACCATTCCTACCTACGATTTCTTTTCTTCTTCTTTTTCTTCTTTTTCTTCAAAGGTTCTTCTTACCCTGTTTTCAACGTTAGAGGACTTCCAGTTCTCTCTTCTTCCATTCGTGACCGTCGTCCTCGCAGGTCAAAGTCCTCCTTGTGCTTTTCCTGACAGTTTTCTTTCCTCCCTCCTTCTCCTCACCTTTCTTTCCTCTTCTTCTCTTCTTTCTCCTTCTTCTTCTTCTTCTTTCTTCTTCTCTTCTTCTTCTTCTTTCTCTCTCCATCTTCTTCTCTTCTCTTCTCTTCTCCTTCTTCCTTCTTCTCCTCCTCCTCCGCCTCCTCTTCTCCTCCTCATCTTCTTCTTCTTCTTCTTCTTCTTCTTCTTCTGTCTCTATCTGTCTATCTGTCCTCTGTCTCTGTCTGTCTCTGTCTGTCTCTGTCTCTGTCTGTCTGTCTGTCTGTCTGTCTGTCTCTCTCTCTCTCTCTCTCTCTCTCTCTCTCTCTCTCTCTCATCTCCTCTCCCCTCTCTCTCTCTCTCCACTTCAAAGATTTTTGAAGACTAGATTTTTCCAAGCCCACGCTTAAATTGAGTGTTGTAACACGAGAAAGTTTCAGAATTTGAGTGGAAATCGATGGACAGTTGAAAGAAAGTGAAACAAACAAACAAACAAACAAACAAACCCAGCACTTCGGTAAACATATCAAGTCTGATTTTGCTGAATATTTAGAGTGACAGACCTGAAACGATTTTGTGTTGGGAAAAGTGGAAAAAGGAGTGCTGCATTTTTTCTGCCAATAAGAGTCCACAGTTCGTTTGTGCTTCTGTTAGACCATATACGTGAAAGTCATTCTAACCATACAGCTTCAGTGGATGTGTAGACACATAGAAAGATAGATCGATCAATAGATAGATAGATAGATAGATAGATAGACAGATAGATAGATAGATATGCATAGCATAGATACGTACATACGTACATACTACATGCATGCATGCATGCATACATACATACATGCATGCATGCATGCATGCATGCATGCATACATACATACGTACATACATGCATGCATGCATACATACATGCATACATACATGCATACATACATACATGCATACATGCATGCATACATACATGCATGCATACATACATACATACATACATACATACATACATACATACACATACATACATACATACACATACATACACACATACATACGCACATACATACTAGATATACACATACATACATACAAAGGGAATTAAGCTTTGATAGTCCAACGAAGTGGAAGTGGACAAAGGGCGGACGAGGATAGCAAGGGGAGCGTAGGGAGATATCTGAGCTGAAATGGAGTAAAGGTAATCGGAATAGGAAGTGAAAGGTAATCGGAATAGAGTGAAGGTAATCGGAATGGAGTGAAAGGTAATCGGAATGCAGTGAAGGTAATCGGAATAGAGTGAAGGTAATCGGAATGGAGTGAAGGTAATCGGAATGGAGTGAAGGTAATCGGAATGCAGTGAAGGTAATCGGAATGGAGTGAAGGTAATCGGAATGGAGTGAAGGTAACTGGAATGGAGTGAAGGTAATCGAAAGGGTAATCGAATGTGAGGGTAATCGGAATGGAGTGAAGGTAATCGGAATGGAGGGAAGGCAATCGGAATGGGCGGAAAGTAACTGGAATGGAGTGAAGGTAATCGGAATGTAGTGAAGGTAACCGAATAGAGTGAAGGTAATCGGAATGTAGTGAAGGTAACTAGAATGCAGAGAAGGTAATCGGAATGGGGTGAAGGTAATTGTAATGACTGGACTGAAGATAATCGGAGTGGATTATATGTAATTGAAAGGGAGCAGAGGTTAAGGAGTGGGGCGAAAAGAGTGAAAATGGTGGATTTCTCCCAAACTACGCACGAATAGGGGGAAGCCCAAAGGCTAAACTGGTAGTCCTTCTTTTATATCATAGCATAAGACAGGGGGGAAACGGTGCTTGTAAAGACGCTGAATAAATCATTCCAGTAACATGGCTTCTTAAACTGCACATGAAAACGTTCAATATGGCAACTATAAAATAGAAATATCAGAGAGCTGGAAGCAGTGATTTTGATTTCACTCAGATGGGCGTGTCGCGGAGTCTCAAGAAACGAGAATAATTCTCAGTGGAGGACAAACATTATAAAAACACAGACACAACTGATCATGTAAAAAACTGAGCATTCACAGCGAAAGAGGTTATGTGAGACTACGAACAAATGACCATCAAGTCCAGTCATTTTGCAGCGCCAACAGGCATGGGGTTAGTGAGAACTTGTGGCGACGATTTGAACTTTGAATGTTCTATTCTGGCAACAAAGCCAGGCTGTGTCTGAGCTAAATAGCTCAGTTTCGACCGCCGTTCATCGGTCGGTCACTGTGTCGCAGTGAGGTAGGAACCGAGATGAGAGAAGAGAAGTCATTGAGAAGCGGGAGCAAACCAGGACACCAACAGCAAGGGAGAACACAAAGGACGGCGACGATTTGAACTTTACAAAACGCCACAGGAACAGACAAGCAAGGACGGTGGGTCTGAGCTAAATAGCTCAAGACCGAGGAGAGAAGAGAGAGAGGGAAAAGAGACAGAAGAGACGAGTGAGTGGGAAAGGAGAGAAGATAAGAGAAGCTTGAGAGGTCTGTACCAGAACGGAACTAGAAGGAGGAAAAGAGGGGAGACAGAATGAGGAGGAGAGAGAGGGTATTTGAGAGAGAGAGAGAGAAGGCGAGGGAAGAGAAAGAAGAGTAAGAAAGGAGAAAAGGAGCGGGGAGGGAGGAAAAAATGCTTGGGGAGGGAAGGAAAGAGAGAGACAGGGTGGGGTGGGAGACGAGAGATGAACGAGAGAGAGAGGCGGAGAAGACGATTGGACCGAGGGGGAGACGAGCATTACGAGAGAGAGAGAACGAGAGAACGATTGAGAGCTAAAACACACCACACACACCCACACACACACACACACGGCACACACACACATACAAACACGCACACCCACACCACCACACACCCCACACACACCCCCCCAGGACCCCCAGGAGAGAGGAGGCGAAGAGCGGAGAGAGAGGAGAGAGGAGAGAGGAGAGAGAGAGCGAAGAGAGAGACGAACCACAACACCGACAGACAGACATAAAGACCGACGGGTAGGATAAGAGGGGTTTGAGGTTAGCGGGAAGGAAGGAAGGAAGGAAGGAAAGGAGAAGGAAAGGACTGCAGAACACTTAAGTGACATATAAGCCCTTTCGTTGCTCTCAATTCCCGTTGCAGAGAAGGCATTTAGGAACCCGACTGAGATTCATTTCTACTTTTTGCCGGGCACGATGATTCCCAGCATAAAAAAAGGCTCCCCCCTCCCCCCCCCCCCACCCCCCCCCCCTGTACACAGGGTAATACTGGTGTTCCGTGCGGCGCCAGGGCCATCATTTGTAAACTGTATCCTAGGCCCGACGGGTCGTGATGTGTCGGTGTGCATTTAGGTTTCAGAAAACACACACCCTCACCCACTCCCCCCCCCCCCCCCCCCCCCCCCACCCCCCCCCCCCCCCCCCCCACCCCCCCCCCCCTATGACCTGCCCCAATCTCCTGTATCCACATACCCCTGTCAAACTCCAGGAGAGAGCGAGAGAGAGAGGGTCGACGAGGAGTAGGTGAGAGAGGAGAGAGAACACACACCCTCCACGCAGAGGAGGTGAAGACACCTATGGACAGTGACAGAATATTTCCTTTACCACATCCAGTGACTGTCAAACTCCAGGAGACAGAGACGAGGGGGAGACAGGAGAGAGAGAAGAGATAGAGAGGAGCTGAGAGAGGAGAGAGAGGGAAGAAAGCAGACAGACAGACAGACAGACAGACAGACAGACAGACAGACACTTCAGACAGAGAGACAGAGAGACAGAGAGACGAGAGAGACAGAGAGACAGAGAGGACAGAGAGGACAAAGAGACAGAAGAACAAGACAGACAAGACAGATGACAGACCGACAGACAGGCAGACAGACAGAGGCAGAGACTGAGACTTGAGACAGAGATAGACAGACAGACAGAACGATGATGATGGTGAAGAAGAAGAAGAAGATGATGATGATGATGATGATGATGATGAAATGCGTTTCTGTCCAATACGGAAATATGCGAAGAGAGAGAGAAGAGAGAGAGAGAGGAGAGAGAGGAGAGGCAGGATTACAGATAGAGGAGACAGACAGAGAAAACAGACAGAGCGACAGGACAGAGAACAGAGAGAGACAGAGATAGAGAGAGGGAGAGAGAGAGAGAGAGAGAGAGAGAGAGAGAGAGAGAGAGAGAGGGGAGAGATAGAGGATGAGAGAGCAGAGGAGAGACCGAGAAAGGAGAGGACCGAGAGACACGAAAGACCGACCGAGAGACCGACTGATCGACCGACAAACGAACTGACAGACAGACAAACAGACAGACAGACAGGCAGACATGGCAGATAGGCAGACAGGCAGACAGGCAGACAGAAAGAGGTGCATCATTTAAAAAAAACAAAAAACAAACAAGCAAATCACAAACGATATGTCTAAAAAAGAGCCAACGACTATCCACAACCGATACCGTCCCTGACATTGCGCTCGAGACCCCCCACTAACAGATAGTCTGAATACCACAGAAAGGGCAGTTTGCCTCTTTCATTTACTGATCAGACATCTTAAGGCAGAGAGAGAGAGAGAGAGAGAGGAGAGAGAGAGAGAGAGAGAGAGAGAGAGAGAGAGAGAGAGAGAGAGAGAGAGAGAGGGGGGGGGGCAGGGAGGCAGGGTAGGAAGGAGGAAAAAAATAGGCACACAGACAGAGACTGACAAAGAGTTAGACAGACAGACAGACCGACAGACTGACAGATAGACAGATAGATAGATAGATAGATAGATAGATAGATAGATAGATAGATAGATAGATATACAGATAGAGAGAGAGAAAGGGAGAGATAGACAGACTGACTGACAGACTGACAGACAGACAGACAGATAGACTGACAGACATAGACAGACAGACAGACAGACAGACAGACAGACATACATCAAGATAGGGAGGAAAGGGATGAGGACAAAGGAGGAAGAGGGAAAATGGGTCGTGCG
>JADBJO010000696.1:135776-140776 GCA_016801955.1 Conus betulinus | reverse complement strand
ATATATATATATATATGTGTATGTGTGTGTGTGTGTGTGTGTGTGTGTGTGTGTGTGTGTGTGTGTGTGCGTTATGCGCAGAGAGAGAGAGAGAGAGAGAGAGAGAGAGAGAGAGAGAGGACAGACAGACAGACAGACAGACAGACAGACAGACAGACAGACAGAGAGAGCATGCCATTAGCGTGGTGCACTCAGCCAAGCTCCGGGGTAATGACCAGTCTGGCGATGGACGATAGCGGTCAAGAAGTGACAACTCACTCACACACTCTCCTGACGTTGTCCATTCAACTGAATGGAGAGAGAGAGAGAGAGAGAGAGAGAGAGAGAGAGAGAGAGAGAGAGAGAGAGAGGAGAGAGAGGAGAGAGAGAGAGAGAGAGAGAGAGAATGATTGTTAAAAAGAAAAAAATCGTCGCGCGGAATAATATCAGACACAAAATGCAAAGATGATGATGACGACGACAACGACGACGACGACGATGACGACGACGACGACGATGATGATGATGATGATGATGATGATGATGATGATATGAATGAGAAAAGAGGAAGCATTAGCATTTCATCATGAGAAGAGGGGGGGGGGCATATAGAAAAGTATGATGGAGTCGATGGCAGTCTGCAACACAGAGAGAGAGAGAGAGAGAGAGAGAGAGAGAGAGAGAGAGAGAGAGAGAGAGAGAGAGAGAGAGAGAGAGATTTTATGAAAAATAGCCTAATTCAGAGTAATTGCTTGCAAAATACATGACCGTGATGATAACGATGATGACAGCGCTCTTGTGACAGAATGAGGAGGAGGAGGAGGAGGAGGAGGATGAACAGAAGGAGGAGGAAGACAAAGAGTGGGAGGAGGAAGGAAGGAAATGGAAAACGAGTGAATGAATGAGATGAGACTCTCTCTGCCTTCTTGTCTCTTCGTCAGTTTCATCTCTCTCTCTCTCTCTCTCTCTCTCTCTCTCTCTCTCTCTCTCTCTCTCTCTCTCTCTCTCTCTCTCTCTCTCTCTCTCTCTCTCTCTCTCTCTCTCATCCACTCCTTTCATCACCTTCTTAAGAAACATCACCGCAAAGACAGGTTTCAAATGGATCACCAGGCACTTCCATTGTCTACAAGTTGCGTAAACGGAATGGTGACCCCACGACCCCACCCCGTCTCCCTCTCCAACTTCCCCCTTTCCCTCTCATCCCAGTTAGTCCCCCAACCCATCAACCCACCCTATTTCCTCACTAGGAACGAGTGCGCCTGCACTTCGATTGTTCTGGAAGTCATCAAACAGCCTATGAGGACCCTCGACCCCAGGCCATCACCCCCCCCCCCCCCTCACCTCCGCTGCTCCTCGGCTAACAAGTGTCCCCCTGCATAGAATATCAGCTGGTACAAATGAGTTCTTTGACCAGTGACACCCCGTTCGTCCACTCTTCCCCAGCGGCCTAGGGACTATTCAGCGGCTGGGTGTTGTTATTCATCGTGTGGATTCCGTGGTGAGTGCTTGAGTTCTACAGGGAATGGTATAATTTAGTTGACTTCTTCTCTTTCGTTCCTCCCTTCCACACCCTTTTACCCCCCCCTCCCCCCCCCCCCCCCCTCCTCCCCCGTGTCTTTGTGCAGTTGTATAAATGATTTTCTGGTGACAAGAACCGACAAAGAATGGATGTGGTGCCATCAGGAGAAAGGGGAGAAGAAGAAGAAGAGGTTTAGAGGGATGGGGATGTTGCTGTTACGATTGCAA
The DNA here is from genome assembly GCA_016801955.1 of Conus betulinus. Lineage (NCBI taxonomy): Eukaryota > Metazoa > Mollusca > Gastropoda > Neogastropoda > Conidae > Conus > Conus betulinus. Next base: position 139,051 of record JADBJO010000696.1, on the reverse strand, counting down.
TGTATCATTCCTTGCAGGTTTTTTTTCCACGAGAGAGACTGAGAGAGAGAGAGAGAGAGAGAGAGAGAGAGAGAGAGAGAGAGAGAGAGAGGAGAAGAAAGAGAGAGAGAGAGAGAGAGAGAGTGTGTGTGTGTGGTGTGTGAGCGTGTGTGTGGTGTGTGTGTGTGTGTGTGTGTGTGTGTGAGTGTGTGTGTGTGTGTGTGTGTGTGTGCGTGTGTGTGTGTACAAGTCAGTACAACACTATGACAATCTGACAGTAAATGGTTTCAGTCAGTCAGTCAGTCAGTGTGTGTGTGTGTGTGTGTGTGTGTGTGTGTGTGTGTGTGTGTGTGTGTGTGTGTGTGTGTGTTGTGTGTGTGTGTGTGTTCCACGAATGAGAGACCGTTTCTTAAATCGCTGTCGTCGCGATCGGTGTTTACACCGTGCACTTGCATGAGATATCGTGTTCAGAAGCGGGTTTATTGGCCGGTAAGGTAAATATTCTGGTCGAGTTTGGTACAGCTGTACATTTGCGGGCTCTCTCGACACGATTTCTCCCCCCTGCTGTCGGAAATTGGCGTTTTGGCTGGTGATACAAAACATATGCAGTTCAATAAAGGCACATTAAGGTTTATTAGTACGCTTGCCTCATACTTTTTATTTTAGCTGATTTATAAAGAAAGAAACAAAACTTTACGATCTTCAGGGGGAGAATTTGTGTGTGTGTATGTGTGTGTGTGTGTGTGGTGTGTGTGTGTGTGTGTGTGTGTGTGTGTGTGTGTGCGCGCGCGCGCGTGTTGTGTGTGTGTGTGTGCGCGCGCGCGCGCGTGGTGTGTGTGTGTGTGTGTGTGTGTACGCGCGCGCGCGTGTGTGTGTGTGTGTGTTTGTTTGTTTGTGGTGTGTGTGTGTGTGTGTGTGTGTGTGTGTGTGTGTGTGTGTGTGTGTTTGTGTGTGTGTGTCTATGTGTGTGTGTGTGTGTGTGTGTGTGTGTGTGTGTGTGTGTGTGTGTGTGTGTGTGTGTGTGTGTGTGTGTGTGTGTGTGTGTGTGTGTCTGTGTGTGTGTGTGTGTGTGTGTGTGTGTGTGTGTGTGTGTGTGTGTGTGTGTGTGTGTGTTTACACAGAAGTTAAAGAAACAAAATTTGTCAGCATAAAAGTACGGACAGCTACGGCCCTTTACTTGACTCAAATTCCGCACACACACACACACACACACAAAGATTATAACACAAACTAAAATGTGTTGTGTTTGGAAAGGTACTTCTTATTTTGACAATCTGACGGTCACAAAAGCCACCAGATTACTGTTCAATACCAGACCATACTTTTCCCTCCGTAGATTCCAGCCATTAATTCGAATGGAAACTGACAACGTTTGACCAGCACAGATGCATACGTTGTTCTAATCGTTTTAGAACAAAAAGAGAAGCACTTACCCTTGATGTGTACATCAAAGTGGTGAATGGATACCAACATTCCTACACAAAAACACGAGAAAACGTTTGCTGGATCTGGCAGGAGAGAAGTGTCATAAGAACAAGATAGCATTCTCTCTAAGATAAGGTACCCTTAGGTCCATTCCCTTGACTTGCAAGTGCAGGCTTTGAAGTTGCGTTTAAGCTGCCTAAAGTGTCATCAGGATGACAAGTGAAATTCGCGATCACATCGGAGTTGCTTGAAGCATAGTTTTAAAGTGATGTTTGCTCCTTTTCATTTTTTTTTGTTTGTTTTAAATGTTGTCAGTGTCTTGTACAGTTTGGTCCAGTTTTTCTGGTAGTGAATATACGCTGATAGCTCAGATCTGTCTTTGGGAGCCGGAATAGCTCAGCTTTGGTAAAGCGCCTGACTCGTAATCTTGGTGATCCTGGGGTTGCGGGTTCAAATCTCCGCCGGGCCGTTTCGGTACAGGGGGATTTTTCCTTCGGAGTTAACATTGGTTCGGACTCCATTTTCCATACAGTCCTTTTGAATGAGACTATAAACCGAGGTTCCGTGTGTGAACGCACGCATAACATCTCTGCATTCACGTCAAATCCCATCACCAACTTTCGGAAGAGTAGGCCAGTTTGGCCGTTGGTATGGATGATACGTTACACGTAGCATGCACTCTGCGTGAGAAATGAAGGAATGAAGGAAACTGAGTGCACGATGAACGATATTGACTGGATGACACGGAAACGACTGAATGATGCGCCGGCAGGCAGCTCTTTAGTCCGCACTACCCAGGTAGGCAGCCCGTTGTGTAAACGAGAGTGTTTATTACATTATGTGTAAAGCGCTTAGAGCCCTAATCTTTAGAGAATAGGTACTATAGATTAACATTGTTATTATTATTATTATTATTATTATATCGTCATAAACATTCATGCTTTCTACTAACGACTGAGCGAGTTTAATGCTCACCCCCTTCCCCTCCCCCATCCTCAGTCCTACCCACCTAACCCCCTACCTCCCGAAAAAAAAAAGTTGCTAAGTTTATTTCAAACTATTAGAAAAAAAAAAACGTAAGCGGGTCTACTTAAAAGAATCGAAATTCGTAATGCTATCTACTCTTTACAAATCATCCAAATGCAATGCAATGGTCTCTAACTTCTTTTAGAAATGCAAGGAAACAGAAAAAAAAAAAAACAATTGCTGTTGAAGTTAGTGACATGCTGGCGATACACAGAAAGGAAAACATGTAGTTTACGGCTAACACAGCGACGGAAGAAGCAGGTGAAATTACTCACAATCATGCAAGCACTGTACAAGACAAAATGACAACGAGAATGAGAGGGTGTGCTGCTTCTGAGCTAGACATAGGCACTGGCTTTTCTTCTGTCCTGATTCCTGTCAGAAAGAGTGGACACATTAACGGTAAAAGCAGACTTAAATAAAGTGAATTGCCAGGAAAAACAGGCTTAGAGACAAGTCGAAAAATAGACACTTTAAAACAGAACTTAAATGTAATTGTAGGGAAAGGATATCGACGACACAGACTTTAAGTGAATAAATATTACGGGCTGCTTCCCATAGAAACTGGAATGGAGACAAACACACCACCAGACCCCTCTGATAATACTGCAAGTGGATAAAATCCCTCGGTGTGCTCCAGTCACTGGCATTGAACAGTGGTTTTGATTTGTCTAATTTTGTCTAATATCCCCGACACACCACCACACACACACAGAGAGAGAGAGAGAGAGAGAGAGAGAGAGAGAGAGAGAGAGAGAGAGGAGAGAGAGAGAGAGAGAGAGAGAGATTTTTAGGGGTTTTTTTTTTTCTTTAGGTTTTTGTTCGGGTTTTTTTTTTTTTTTTTC
>JADBJO010000696.1:100776-125776 GCA_016801955.1 Conus betulinus | reverse complement strand
AATATTTAAGAGTTTACAATATCTATGTGTATAAAAAAAAAAAAGTGTGGGAAGAACATATTCAAAGCGAAGATAAGACAGAACATGAAAAACTGATTTTAAAAAAAAAATCTCATAAATCTCTCAGTCATGACTTTGTCGTCCATCATCCCTCTCTGAGCATCTCCATCCAACCATTCTGCACTAAACTACGCACAACCTTACAAACCCGTGCACAACCCACTCAAACAAACGCTTCTACAGGCGTCAGACGCATTAGAAACCAGCGCCACCCAAACAATATATGTGAATCCAATCATCAGCCACAACATCGAAACCAAATACAAATGTCGAAGCATGCAACAGACCTTTGGGCTCCTCGGTGGCGCAGCTGGTTAGTTCGTTTTCAAGTCTTGCACGTTCGACTCGCTGTGACGTATAGCATAAAAAAAATGATTTGCATTTTCACGACCTATGTTAATGTGTTGTCGTTCTGGTGGTGTTGTGTCATGGAAGAAGGGTCCCCTCCCCCTACTCTTCTGATACGGGGATCTTCCGTCGGTCAGATCACGACAGATGAGTGTGAAGATCAGATTGGAATGTAACTGGCAGATCGTCATGTGGAGATCGCATTGATAAAACCTCCACGCATGAGAACGCGCGCGTGAGTGTGTGTGTGCGTGTGTGTGTGTGTGTGTGTGTGTCTGTGTGTGTGTGTGTGTGCGCGTGCGTGTGTGTGTGTGTGCGCGCGCAAGCGTGCGCAGGCGCATTAAACTGAAATTTGCATTCGATGTTTATGAGCCAAGAATTACTGAATAGACCTATTAGGGCAATTGCCGATGCAGATAAATTAAAAATGTCCTGTATTCTATTTGACGATAGAATTTCATTTGTTGCTATCCTCCGAAGTCGGAGTGAGGCTGCCCATGTGGCGGGGTAACCAAAAATGGTCACACACGTAATGTTCTCATCCCCAGCTGATGCATTTGTACCACAGTGTTCAAATGCTTCGGCGGTTTGGATGATCCCTGGAGTCTTTTAGCCAGGATATGACAACAACGACGACAACAACAACAACAACAATAACAACAGCAACAACAACAACACACAACAATAACAGCAACAACAACAACAACGTTACCAGCCGGCGGGCGAAGTGGTTAGCGTCGCGGACTCCCGGCTGGGAGGTCGTAGGTTCGAGTCCCATTAGAGTCATGTGGATTTTTTCTGCCCCGACCGGCTCCTACCCAGAGTTGAGTTTGCTAAGGGCTTAGCTGGGAAGACTGGGACCACACAGTCGAGTGTCATCCACTTAATGGCTGCGTCTCTGAGAGTGTTGCTCAAATTTCCTGACGAACACTGCAAGTGTCTGTATCTCTCGGGCCTGGTCGACGGCGAGCTATATATATATGAAAGGAAGCGTAGAGTACAGCCCTATCATGCAGTCTCAGACCGGAATGGAGGTCCGTAGCATCATCTTCATCATCCTCATTTTCATCGATCAGCATAAAAAAAGGGCTCACATTCTGCGGCCCTTCATGTCCTGCTCTCATGGTGACCTCAGTGTTGATGTCCTCTCCATGTCTGTGACCTTGGTTTGGTTCCGTCGGGGGTCACCGGTATCGGCGAGTCCATGGGGGCTGTCGTCGGACGGACGTGGTGCCGCCATCCGGAGGGAGAGCTCACTCACGCCGGCTCCGCGACTGAGCAATTATTGTCGTCAGCCAAACCACGTCCCGCATCCTATCAACCCACAAAACAGCATCGGATGAAACTGAACACAAACAATTCTAAAGCTGACCGTGTTCTGGAAAAAAAAAATAAAATAATAAAAAAAATTCTGTTGCACAATTTAGTATGCCTCTGCTTTCTTGGCTGTGTTTGTTGCCGCTCTTCTTATGATGGCTTTTTAGCCCTACATGGGCTGAGGAGGTGTTGATCATATTGAGAAAGACCTCAAGGGGGGCCATTCTTAACGAAGACAACGAAAGCAAAGGAGTCTTCTCATTAACTTGTCCGTTTGGGTGCTGGTTTTTCTTTACTTTTTTTTTTTTTTTTTTCCTTTTTCGACATATTTCGTACGCAAAATTTACTAATCACCCGTCATGCTATTCCCTTTTCCCTCGATGTCGTCCTAAAAAATCTACATGAATAAGAATCAACAAACGTCACATTAATAACAATAATGACTAGAATGATTGTTGTCATAATAGAACATCAATGATTTATCGTATTATAATCTGAAAAAAATGTGTGCTCTCTCTCTCTCTCTCTCTCTCTCTCTCTCTCTCCTCTATATATATATATATATATATATATATATATATATATATACATAAATAAAAGTAGAGAGCCAGCAAGAACTCTAAAAACGCTCAACCGGGAAGGGAGCGACATAAGTTTACCAAGCCACAGTAACAACTGATAGTGACAAAGAAACATACATAGGGATTACTGCAAACCATTTCAAAACTAGATATGCAAACCATAAACAGTCCTTCAAAAATGAAAAATATAAAAACCAAACAGAACTAAGCAAACACATTTTTGGAAACTTAAAGATAAAAAAATAGACTACAATTTATCATGGAAAATTATAAAAAGAGCAGCACCATACAACAATATCTCTAAAAAAATGCAACCTATGTTCTACTACAGAAAAGTGGCTGATATTATGCAAACCTCATCTAGCAACTCTGAATTCGAAAGTTGAGATCATAAACAATTGCAGGCACAAATGGAAATTCTTGTCAACACACCATTCCTTAACACACCCTCCCTGAACGGACCCCCCCCAAAAATAAAAAAAAATCAAAATTGTAAAAAGATACAGGCCACGTGAAACACATGCAGAACTCACGCTTACACACACACAATATATATAACACCGGTAGCGTGCCCAAAATGAACACCCTGAAGAGAGCAGAGAGCTTGAAACAAGTTTGTTGGTGTTTTTTTTAATCTCCTTTTTAATCATATTTTTAAACTTATATATATACATATATATATATGTTGTGTTGTTGTTGTTGTTGTTGTTTTTTGATTGATTCAGATTTCCATAATCAGGCACCGCTCCACCGAGGAATCTGTTCAAGCAGACAATGCTCACAATAGTCAGCATACACTTAAAAGAAATCATTAAGATTTGAACTGGGCTGCATTTTAACATTTATTTCTCATAAATTTTCGCCCTGTTTTTGGGCTTCCTCAGACAATTGCAATCACTTTGCGCTTACAATTGTTTAAGGAAGCCCCAAAACAGGGCTGTGATCGCATTTGTCTGAGGAAACCCCAAAAACAGGACGAAAATTCATGAACGATAAATGTTAGAATGCAGCCCAGTTCAAGTCTTAAATATAGATAGATAGATAGATAGATAGGTAGATAGACAGATGTGTGTGTGTGTGTGTGTGTGTGTGTGTGTGTGTGTGTGTGTGTGTGTGTGTGTGTGTGTGCTCTTTGTTTCGTAGTATTTGTGGTACTAGGGGCAGTAGTAGTAAACGTATCAAATTTTGATGTTTAAGTCGTGTTGTTTAAAGCAATGGGAACGTGATCCTACAACTTGACCCTTCGTAACGTGTTAAATGTTGATTGGTAAGTCGTGTTGTTTAAAGCAACGGGAAAATGCCCTCCCCCCCCCCCCCCCCTTACTTGACCCTTCCTGATCCAACTCCCCCCCCCCCCTGTTGTCCCTCCCTTCATCACACCCGTCTGTCCGTACCCTCCATCCCTCCCACCCCCACTCCTCTCTCTCTAAACGTTTATTGCATTACCATTACCCTCCATCCCTCCTATCCCCACTCTTCTCCCTAAACGTTTATTTATCAACATTCTAGGAACAATACAAGTTTTACTCATTTCAAACCGTAGGTGTTCATTTCTGTCCCTCCGAACCCTCCCCCCCCCCCCCCCCCACCCCCTGCTTACCTCCTTTCCCAATTATCACCACCACATTCTCTGCATCTCTTCCTCCTCCTCCCTCCTCCCTCCTCCCTAATCCTGCCGGCATTTCGCTCATTAAAACACAAAAGCGCGCTTGCGCAATTCTTGTTGGGGTCGAGGTCTGTTACGTAGTGTTTTTCTAAACCAGTGTCACTCACAGATGCACGAACACCAAAACGAAATGTCACTCTAGACCACTGCACATGAAAACTGAAATTTGCATTCGATGTTACGCGCGCTAGAATGTTGGACAGGCCTTTTACGGCCCGGGTATTAACAGGGCAGGGCAATTGCCGATGCCGATTAATGAAGAATACCTTGTATTCTGTTTGATGACAACATTTTGATACGCTTGATATATTTTGAACCCGGACCTCAGGATCTGTATATGGATGACAGGACTGTAGCAGTAAGTAGGCGAACTCATACGAAGTATATGGTGCAAAATGTATGGATGTGTGGTTACAGTTGATAAAGTTCTGACATCATATTTATCGTACAAGTCACAGACTATTAATATTATAGACTGGCTATTTATAATCTAAACTGAATTTATGATTTTCTTCCTGTCACGACTTGCCTCTAAATCCCTCAAGCAAATTTACTGATCCATCGGCCACGAATTGATCGAATGTTGTTTTCCATGGAAACAGAATATGGGCAGTTTTGTAAACGCTCTCTCTCTCTCTCTCTCTCTCTCTCTCTCTCTCTCTCTCTCTCTCTCTCTCTCTCTCTCTCTCTCTCTCTCTCTCTCTCTCTCTCTCTCTCTCTGCCGTTGTCCATTGTAAATTTGAAATGTTTGTCAATTGCATGAGTTCTTTTTCTTTATATTTCATGTCTTTATTGATGCCTCTTAATGCAGTAATTGTAACACCCCTTGTCAACAGGGCTTACTTGCTAATAACAATAAAAGTGTGTCAGTGTCACTCTCTCTCTCTCTCTCTCTCTCTCTCTCTCTCTCTCTCTCTCTCTCTCTCTCTCTCTCTCTCTCCCACGATGATGTGGTAAAAATGAAGACCGGCTGCAACGAAGCACAGGCCACTCAAGCACAGTCCATTGGTCAGTGCTGTGTTAATCATCAGCCGCCCTACCTCCGCTCTGTGATCGCCGTTAGCATTTCTCATGTATTATCCTTGGAGGCTTTCCACCCCGTCCATGGTGTGGCTGTAGATTACTCGTGTTGTCACACCGCCTGGTTAATTGGGTGAGTTCCAATGCCAAGAGCAAACGTTTCGACGCATTAATTATGCACCGTGGCGAAACTTGAGAAGCGAGGATGTCCTTGAATTATTTATCGGTTCGGAAGAGAGCTTGCGTGATAGGGTTGATACTCACAGTGAATCACCCGTTCCGTGCGTGACGGAAGCTGATGGCGCTTCAGAGCTTACTGCCATTATAATCCGCAGCTAAGATACACATCTTATTTCTTAAGTGTATCCCCTAAGTGGCGGCTTGGTTATTCTGATCGGCTTCGAAAAATGATTTCTGTTGTTGTTGTGTGTTTGCTTTGCTCCTTTTGCTTGATTCAAGAAGTCACATTGTCAATAGGAAAACCATGCTTTCAAAAACAGCCGGCTATAATGCTCCCACATCAGAAGCCTGACGAGGCCTAATAGCACTTGGTTTCCTGCCTGTTTTCCTACTGTCGAACTAGCAAATTAGCCAAAATACCATAACTGGCAATTTACTTTCCTTGTGAACATCAGGACATAGTCATGACATTTTACAACTCAGACGTCTTCAGCTGGAGAGGACATGAGAGGCTTTATGTTCCTGCCTAATTATGAACGGTTCTAACCAGTCAAATAGCCCTAACACCGGAACTGGCAATTCAGCTCCAAGTCCGAAGGACAAGCGTATTGGACCTGCATACTACCCTCGCCCCCCCCCCCCCCCCCCCTCCCCCCCCCCCCCCCCACACACACACACACACACACACTTTTTTTTTCCTTCCTCTTAAAGAGTTACACTCTACTTTAACGTATAACGCTGCACGAAGGCATGGCGTCACACAAAATGGGCAAAGAGAGCAATGTATTGATCGTAGCAAATAGTGAACGAGTGTGTGTGTGTGTGTGTGTGGGGGGGGGGGGGGGGGGGGGGGGGGGGGGGGGGGACTCCAAAACCAAGAGGAAAAAGACTCAGAGCACGAAAAGGGTGGCACATAAATTGGTCTTAGGAAAGAGCTCCTCAGGTCATAGAGCAAACCAAAGTTGTTAAGTTAAGGTCGACATCAAACCGCACGGACAGCAAATACTGAAGTTAGGTATAGAGAAAGCCCAACGATAATACCAATAAGGTCTTTGCGCTAAAAAAAAAAGGCCAAGGTAATTTCAAATTCATCATAACAAAAGACCTAATTACGAGGTGAATCTACGACGGTGATATCTACTCAATATATATATATATATATATATATATATTTCAGTCCACAGCAAAATAATCAGACGACTGGTAGAAAAAAAAAGAATGATCGAGAATTAGGCAGAAAGAATGGAACAAAGACATAAAACTGTACGTATAAACACGATGCCCATGTCCATGGTCAAAGGCTTCAGCACAAGCTTGAAGCCAATGAGGAGATTGGGAGACCAGCCAAATAAACAAAACATAGTTTAAGTAAAACAACAGTAAAAAAAAAAAATGTTACCGATGGTCAGACAGGAAAAGAACTCTGCCCAGAAAACTGGGAAACACAGAATGCCAGAGTGTGCCACTGGTGATCAAGGAAACTGGTGTAAGCCGAAGTTTTTGCCAGTCTGCCATCAAAAATGTAGGCTCACAATGCTATAAAAAAAACATAGGCTCACAATGCCCATAAAAAAACATAGGCTCACAATGCCATCAAAAACACGGGCTCACAAAGCCATCAAACACATAGGCTGACAATTCCATCAAAAACGTAGGCTGACAATGCCATCAAAAACGTAGGCTGATAATGCCATCAAAAACACAGGCTCACAATGCCATCAAAAACGTAGGTTGACAATGCCATCAAAAACATAGGCTCACAATGCCATCAAACACATAGGCTCACAATACCATCAACAACGTAGGCTGACAATGCCATCAAAAACACAGGCTCACAATGCCATCAAAAACACAGGCTCACAATCTTTTTACATCACGTGTCCTATTCATAGTTTGAACGACTTATTTCCATCGCAGGCGTGGAACGAAGTCTACAAGTAATCCTTCATTACAGCATAAGTATGGTTTCTCGGTTGTCCTGATGGCGTGTGTTATGAAAGCTCTGCTAGAGCTGAGACGCTATCAGTCAGTCTGGAAAAAAAATGAAGAAAATAAGGAGGAACTTCCGATGAAATTCTCTGTTGTTTACGCTGTACTTCTTCTCACGTATATTTTGTTTTATTTCATATCTGTTTTTTTTTAATTATCATTATTTTCTGTACATTTTACAAAACTTTAGACAACTGCTGGGTTTTTTTCTGTCTCCCAACTACCCTGTTCCCATCTGATCCCCATATCTGTCTTTCTAAAACAGGCATAAATATCAGGTACTAGTTTCTGGAAACGAGCTGAGCAGAGTCAAGGAACGTTTGTGTACAGTACAGTAGTAGTAGTAGTAGTAGTAGTAGTAGTAGTAGTAGTAGTAGTAGTAGTAGTAGTGTGGTGGTAGTAGTAGTAGTAGTAGTAGCAGTAGTAGTAGTAAGGGTAGGAATAGGAGTAGGTTTTTTTTAGCAGTTTTGTTGCTATTGTTGTTGGTTTTTTTATATCAATGGTTGTTGCTGTTGCGGTTGTTGTATTATTATTGATTGTTGTTGTGTTGTTGTTGTTCTTCTTCTTCTTCTTCTTCTTCTTCTTCTTCTTCTTTCTTCTTCTTCTCTTCATCATCATCATCATCAACATTATTATCATTATTAATATTATTATTATTATTATTATTATTACTATTATCATCATTATTATCATTATGATCAACATTGTTATTATTATCATTGCTGTTGTTGTTAGCGTTGTTACTCCGTTTATGGCAAAGCTTCTCTGAGTGGTAGCAGTCATGACAATACTAGCAATTGTAGCGGTCGCAGAGGTAGTATTTTACATATGAATTGACATTTTCTTTTTCTACAAAGACATGGGTGACCACATTCCTTCTGACCCCCCCCCCCCCCCCCCCCCCTCCTTCTTCTCCATTCACCTCCACCCCACACTCTCCACCACGTCTCTCCATCCCTCTCGTCCATTCCACCCCCATTGTCTTTCTCTCGAAATGTTTAGTAATCATTTTAATCAAAACATCTAAGTTTGGTTTGTTTTAAGCCTTAGATATTTGATGCTTTCTGTCCAGTGTAGAGCAGCCTCCCTACTCTGCCTCAGATACTTTCTCTGATTGATGAACATACACGTCGACGTTATGACTCGGGTCTAGTTGAGGGCAGACACATCACAATCATATCCAGAAACATCTATTCTCTCAAATGTCAGTACTGCTCATTCTGCTGTAAAAACACTTCAAACTGAGATTGACGTTAAGCCTTTGGGAGCCGAGAATGTTAATTTTCATATTCAAATATTCATTGAGTACTTCACAAGGCCTATCAATTGAGACAAAAGAGCTCGACTTCGTTGATACTTAAGTTCCGATCTCATATTTTGAATATGGGAAAAAAAAAATTTAGCTAGATCAAAAAGAAAGAATATGGAAATACAGTAAGTCGTAACAAACATTATGGTTCTCTTTGTGCCACGAACTGGCTTTAAAACGTAACCTGTGTTATCATTCCTTCACCAAGAATTAGTTAAATGCTATTCTGTGATGAAATGGACTATGGGCTGTTCAAGAACATCATCATCATCATCATCATCATCGTCATCTCTCTGTCTGTCTGTCTGTCTGTCTGTCTGTCTGTCTGTCTGTCTGTCTGTCTGTCTGTCTGTCTCTGTCTCTCTCTCTCTCTCTCTCTCTCTCTCTCTCTCTCTCTCTCTCTCTCTCTGTGTGTGTGTGTGTGTGTGTGTGGTGTGTGTGTGTGTGTGTGTGTGTGTGTGTGTGTGTGTGTGTGTGGTGATGTAGCGAGAGGAAAACCGACGTCACTGAAGCATGGTGTTGTCAAACACACCCCACTGGTTATTTCTGTATTACAGGTCTGCGACCATACCTTAGCTCCGTCATTGCACGCGCCGTTTCTTATGTCACATTCCCAGAGACTTTTCAAGCATTCCATCACATGGGTATAGAATATTCCTGTTTTCACACCGCCTCCTTAATGAGACGAGTTCTAATACCAGCAGCCAATGTTCAATGCATGAGCCATGCATTGTGCCAGAACTGGAGAAGTGAGGAAGCGCTTAGATTATTCATCGTTTCCGAAGCGAGCTGGCCTGGAGATGAGAATAATGCTCATATTGGATTGCCTGTCATTTGGGTGATGGTGGTAGACAGGGTTCAGAGTTCACAGCCGCTATTGTCCGTCCGCTTTTGGGATGACGCACAAATTGTCATCCCGTTTATGTGTGCCCCTGTCAGCTGAGGTGTCCTTTGCTTGCTTGCATGCTTGCTTGCTGAGAGAGAGAGAGAGAGAGAGAGAGAGAGAGAGAGAGAGAGAGAGAGAGAACGAGAGAGAGACAGAGAGACAGAGATAGAGACAGAGAGAAAGGAAGAGAGAGAGAGAGAGAGAGAGAAAGAAAGAGAGAGAAGAGAGAGAGAGAATGTGTGTCTGTCTGCCAGTCTATCTGTCTATGTTTCTGTCTGTCTGTGCGTGCGCATCTGTGTGTATTCCACTCTAGAAATCACTACTATTAGTAAGACTTCGCTTTTCTTAAAACTGGCCTGGAAGTCGTATCACAGCTCCAACGTGACAATACCGAATGAGAGTTTCTTTGCTGTCTTTTTTCCTACTCATAAACTACTACAAAAAGCTAAAATACCGACATCAGCAATTGAGTCTTTCTTTCTTTCGAATCAGCAGAGGAGTCATACTATTTGATTATACCCATATTTTCAACTGACAAGTCTTAGGAAGTTGTCTTCTTGCCTATGTTTTTCTTGTCTTTTAACGGATGTAAATAGCCAAAATATCGGAGTGGTAATTAGCCTGCAGCTAAAAATCAGTACCCAAGACCAGCAAACATAGGAACGGTTTCTTTTTCATTATTTAATGTGTTGCACCAATACATACATACACACACACACACACACACACACACACACACACACACACACACACACATATATATATATATATATATATATATATATATATATATATATAATGCTGAACAATTAAGTAGTGGGGGAAAACAAGTGCAGGTTTACAATTCTTCCATCATTATAATAATGACTTAGCAAAGATTTGAAATTGAGAGGAGAAAAAAAAATTTTGAAGATGAAGTAAATTGGAAAATGTATATCATGAATATTAAAACCCTTCACTAGCTGCATGAGGAAACTATCGCAATCCCTCTCGAAGACAGATCTATATGTATCGCCTGCTCCGAGGCCTTTCGTCCGCTGGATCGGACTCATCAGGGAGACACGGCCGATTGTGTCTGTGTTCTTGGAGTCAGATAGAGACACACCACAGTCCATAATTCTGTAGTGTTCCGACTGCCAAGGGTTCGAAAAAAGAATCCAACAGCATCCCCAAAAGCAGCCAGCGAAAGGCAGAAGTATTAAACAAAACGAAAGTGTGGAGAGGAAAAAAAGTTGTTGAAAACTAGAAAACATTACGCAAACAGTACAAAATGTAAGGGACAATCTTTGAGCCTATATATTTGAGCTAATATATATATATATATATATATATATATATATATATATATATATATATATATATATTAGCACTTTCCGTGGTCACTGAGGGGAAACAATCAGGTTTCGAGACGCTGCTACCTTACCAGGATGTTAGTGAGTTTCCTCCCCTTTGGAGATTGTCTCCCCCTTGGAGACCATAACCTTGCTGAAGGCTCATTTTGAGAAGCATTTTATTATTCCCCATTCACCCACTCAAGCGCATACTGTTAGTTAGGCAGAATCATCTACCACTGCAGACAGGAATGCTTATGTCCCCCTATTTCTTCAGTCTAAGACATAAGAGCAAGCTTTGTTTATAATTGAATACACACACACACACACACACACACACACACACACACACACACACACACACACACACACACACACATTCCACACAATGGACAAAAAGGACGATGCATCGATCACGAAGACCACGCGAAACGAAGACGAGTTCCCAAAACAGGAAACCTCCGAACTTGAAAGCGTGTTATGTAACCTGCTCTCTGGGGTGAGTCCCCGATGGCGCTTAGCAAATCTACGCTGTAACTGAAGTTGTCATCAGCCTGCATGGACAATTCCTGGTCAAGAAATCATAAAAGAACTGAAGGTATAGGCAGAGGTAATAGAGATAGACACAGTCAAGCGTAGTAGGGTAAGCGAAACACTAAAGCCAATGATCCTATTTTCAAATATCGCCTGGTGATATGAAATTCACCAGCAAACCCTCATATAGTAAACACGAAGGTATGCGTATCAGTATTTACAGTTCAACTCGCAACAAAGTGATGAGGACTATAATAAAAGAGAGACTGTTACGAACTGAAAAAAGACCCAACGGAACCAATAAACAGAAAATGAAGACACAGATACAGACCTACGGTCAAAAACTTCTTGACAAAGATGAGGCATCGATGCCAATCTAGAGGCTATTCCATAATAACCCCAAAAGTTTGAAGAGAATAACAACGTGATCGCAATGATACAAACGCACTCACAGCTTGCCAAACAACTTCTCACACTGGTTCTTGGAAGTAAAACAATATCCTAAGGGTGCAGCAGAAAGCCAGAGCGGATATATACCCCCCCCCCCCCCCCCCCCCAAATGAATGCTGGGAAGACAAATCCTCACAGTGTGCTTCTGGTGGCCAAGATAAAGGGGTGTAACCCATCTTTTCCGGTTCACCGATAGGGGGGTTACCACTGTTAGATTGTGATTGCTTTCCCCGTGGAAGTGGGAATACCACTGCTGAATTATTATTATCACACTAATATTGCTTCTATCCTCAGAAACCAGGTTCTACGCGCTTTGCAGTCTACACTCACACTTACGCAACTGGCTGTCTCTCTGAGTGGTGTCGATTGAAGAGCTGCCTGCTGGCGCTAATGAATCGTTTCTCGTGGCATTCAGTCGACTATTAGCCACTCAGACGTTCGCTGGCTCGTTCAATTTACGGAGAGTAAATGCTAGATGTGTGCATCTCATCCATACCAGTGGCCAAGCTTGCCTTCTCTTCCGAAAAGTTGGTGCTGTGATTTTACGTGTGCGCAGGATGTTATGCGTGCACTCACACGCGGAAACTAGGTTCATAGTTTGCTAAAAGGACTTTAGGGGAAATACAGTCAGATTTATATTCACTCAGAGGGGAAAATCCATCTAAGTCGGAACGGCCCGGCGAAGATTCGAACCGGTAATTCTAGAATCACGAGCCCGACGCTTTAGCAACTGAGGTGTTGTGAGCTAGAGGTATGTCTCTGTTATTCTGTGGGTGGACCAGTGTTACCAGCCTGGGTCAATGACAAGTCTTGTCGAAGAGACGAAAGTTCACTGTAAGCAGGTTTCAGTTCACAACATCAAACAGAC
The DNA here is from genome assembly GCA_016801955.1 of Conus betulinus. Lineage (NCBI taxonomy): Eukaryota > Metazoa > Mollusca > Gastropoda > Neogastropoda > Conidae > Conus > Conus betulinus. The sequence continues at coordinate 113,237 of JADBJO010000696.1, read as the reverse complement.
AAAATACAAAAGTAATTCGAGATGTTTCGCATGCTGTCGTGAGTAACAGATTTAATATTCATAGTCGATGACGATGATGATGGTGACGATGATGATGATGATGATGATGATGATGATGATGATGATGATGATGATGATGATGATGACGATAACGATAAGAAGAAAACGTACAGCAGAGGTAGACATTTGTGTGTATTACATGAAATAATGATAACAATGATGACAATGATGATGATGTAACAAAAATGATCATCATAAATAACTAGAGGGCTTGTTTTTGCCTTAGAACTAACATGGGAGGATTCCCACTAAACACACACACACACACACACACACACACACACACACACACACACACACACACACACACACACACTACATGTGTTAGACTCTGCCCTGTCGGAAATGTAATGTGTGTGTGTGTGCGTGTGTGTGTGTGTGTGTGTGTGTGTGTGTGTGTGTGTGTGTGTGTGTGTGTGTGTGTGCGCGCGCGCGCGCGCGCGCGCGCGTGTGTGTGTGTGTGTGTGTGTGTGTGTGTGTGTGTGTGTGTGTGTGTGTGTGCGCGCACGCATATATGCATGAGTGTTTGTGAATGCACACATTGTGTCGCGTGTGTGTTTTAGTGTGTGTGCCCGCATGTATGTGTGTCAGTGCATGAGCCCCCCCCCCCCCCCCCCCTCCTCTCTCTCTCTCTCTCTCTCTCTCTCTCTCTCTTTTCTCTCTCTTTTTTGCGTTTGTGTCGGCAGGCACACACACACACACACACACACACACACACACACACACGCGCGCGCGCGCGCGCGCGCGCGCGCGCACTTATGGTTTGCATTTTCGGTTCGTTATTTAACGTATATGTTGCAAATGTAATGTTATGTAAGTGTTCTGAATATCATTCCGGTCTGTCCAACCGCTTCGGAGTTATTCAAGTTTCAAATTAGGCCGTTTTGGCCGGGTTTTTTTTTTTTTTTTATCTCGGCCAAAAAACGGCCAATTCATTTTCTAAAAAAAAAGCCATTTGCACATGCCCACAATGCCCTGCAACTTTCCCGAAAATTTCAACACGACTGGATGAAAAAAAAGGGTAAGAGAAAGAAAAAAAAAAAAGAACATTTTACAATAGCAATAGTATTCCCCCAGAGAGGCCTTGTGTTTGCCTCAGAACAAACATGGGAATTCCCCCTTCAATTCACTTTATGAAACTTGCCTATCTATGTTCACCGTTGAAAATTACATCTATCCACCATTACTGGCAAACGTTGATGCATATTTACCAAATAACGGTTTTTAACTGTCAAATGTGAAAATTACTGTATGAAACTAATGTTTTCATGTTCAGCGCTCAAGGTTACATCTAGCCACCAATTTTGGTCACAATTGATTCTTATTTGCAAAATAACGGTTTTTTAACGGTTTTTAGGTGTCGGATATCAAAATTGCTCTCGTAAACTTAAATATTCATGTTCAGCATTGAAAGTAACATGTAATCAGCAAGTTTTGTTAAGATTGACGCATATTTGAAAATAAACGGTTTTTAACGGTTTTTTTTTTTACTGTCGAGGTGTTTTGTAACATAGATATTCTTAATCAGCATATCAAATTACATACATCCGCCAATTTTGTTTTGGTTTGAGATAGTTTCAAAAATGAAAAATAACGATTTTTAACGGTTTTTAACTGTCGAAGTGTTTTGCAACATAGATTTTTAAAATAAGCATATCAAACTGCATAAGCAACCAAAAGTTTGGTTTTGTTACTTTGTTAGTCATTGAGCTATTAAATATTCAAATTTCGCCTTTTAAAGCGTACCTAAATTTGCATAAATTTAAATAACTGCCAAACCCTTTAAGATCTCAATACCAAACTCCTTTCTTCACGGGCCATAGCTACAGGAACATTTTTCCGTAGATTAGTTTTGTGACGTCGTTTCCAGTTTTTGCTGTTCCGTGAAACAACTAAAATTGACCACTGACACTGTCAGGCACTTCCGGTTTGCACTTCCGGTTCGTTATTATAACGTATATGTTGCAAATATAGTGTTATGTAAATGTTCTGAATATCATTACGATCTGTCCAACCGTTTCGGAGTTATTCAAGTTTCAAACTTGGCCGTTTTGACCGTTTTTTTTTTTTCCCATATCCCGGCCAAAAACGGTCAATTCATTTAAAAAAAATGCCATTTGCACATGCCCACAATGCCCTGCAACTTTTCTGAAAATTTCAATACGATTGGATGAAAAAAGGGTAAGAAAAGAAAAAAAGAAGAAGAAAAAAAAATTACAATAACAATAGTACCCCCCCCACCCCACCCCCACCCCCCCCTCCCGAGGAGGAATCCTAATGATGATAATTATGACAACAGCAACAATAATGATAATAATAATAATAACAATGACAATAACAATACCTACAACGGATTCAAGAAAATAGAAAATTTTCTTTTGTATTAATTTGAAAGAAAAACAGACGAAGCAACCAGCGGTGAAAATAACACAAAGCACTAACATTCACACCCATAGCCACGTGCTGCTAGCTTCAGGGCAAATGTAAAAGAACAATTCACCACGACAGACGAAACGCAGAGCTAAAGCGGTGGAAGAGGGCAACAATGAGCGTGCTGCCATGTGGGCCAAGGTAGGATGAGAGGAGTAGGCAGAGGAGAGAGAGAGAGAGAGAGAGAGAGAGAGAGAGAGAGAGAGAGAGAGAGAGGAGGGGGGGGGGTAAACAGACAAGAGTAGCTGACTGAAACCTCCACCCCACCCCCACCCCTGCTCCCGTTGTCCCCCACAGGATTTTTTTCCCAGTCATACACTTATTCAACGGGGGGGGGGGGGGGGGGGAGATTTCGGGGGGGGACTCTCCTAGTTCACACTTTGGCTGGTGTCTGTGTATCCAAAAGAGATTTCGCCCTGGCTAGTTCATGTGTAATCTTGACTCTCCTAGTTCACACTTTGGCTGGTTTCTGTGTACTGTTGACTCTCCCTAATTCAGACCTCGGTGGTTTATGTGTACTCTTGACTCTCCTGGTTCAGACCGCGGCAGGTTTATGTGTACTCTTGACTCTTCTGGTTCAGACCTTGGCTGGTTTTATGTGACCTCTTGACTCTCCTACTTCAGACCTCGGATGTTTAATGTGACGTCGTGACTGTTTTTTTTTTTTCTACCTTACAATCTTTTCGGTCAGATTCTGACGTCCACCATCCCGTGATTAGTCCAGCTCAGAGGCTCAGCAGGAGGTTAACAACACAGACGATTAGAATGGTAAATGTCATCAGAGAAAATCAGAACGGGTAATGTCATCAGAGCGCTTACAGGAACTGTTCTCTTTTCTTCTGTCAACGAGCTTCTAACGAGCCAATCAGGCTTTCAATCTCTCAGAAGCACACGCGCGGGTTTATGACAGACAGGACTGGTCAAACAACCACGCTCTGACGGCAGAGATGGCAGAGGACGCGGCAAATTGGCAATTACCCTCCTTCTCCACGGCGAACTTGTGTTGACGTTTGATGTACCCTCCCTCCACTCCACCCCATTCCCTTCCACTCCCTCCATCTCTTTAAAAACGGGGGTCTGCATAGCTAGGACAAGGATGCTGACTGTCAGTCTTTTTTTTCAGATAAAGGTCTGGGTTTCAGCATTTCACACAGGAGGTTGAGGGGGGGGGGGGGAGGGAAGGTGTGAATGGGGAGGACAGGCAGATAGATGAGGATGCTGTGGGAAAGGTGCAGGAGCCAAACAGTCGACTGAATTCACTGCAACCCCCACATCCCTCCTTATCCCTTCTCTGGTTTACCACGGCAATCACCCTAAAATAGCACCCCAGACCGTTTTGTTTGTGTCACTTTCTAAGGTTACAACTAGGAGGAGTGCCGAGGGACTTTGTCCAGTATTCAGACATGTGGACCCATCAATATAATCGTGAAGGGGACTGGCTTGGGACAGCACTTCAGTGGTTCTGTGTGCGTCGTTGGGATAAATGTCAGTCGATCTAATCAAAACATAAGATTCCATGTATACAGACCATGTCCACGTCGGTCTCTATCTACAGATTTCTTTTGCATGTAATAATAATTGTCCATCCAAGGCTTTTTTTTTTTTTTTTTTTCCCCTGTTTGAACCATTCGTCTCTACCTGTGACCTGAACCAAACAGTGAGATGTTACTCAGTGGATGTTGGGTTACCTTGCTCTGTGTTTTAGTAAGCTCAGTTTTCTCGAGTTATCCACTGCAACACTGACCCCAGAAGTGGTTTGTTGTCGTTCTGTGGGTAGTCGTGAGGGGGCCGAGGAAATGCGCTATGAGGGAAAGCAGTTAAGCAGCAGTCATTCACGACGGTATCACCAATCGTTCCGTTAAACCTCCTAACTTTACGATATAACAACCATGTTGACATGTTTGTGTTGCCTAAAACTTGGTGACTGAGCCTACGCGATCTGTATGTCAAGGCTATTTTTTTTTCGTTCTTCCCTCGTTCTGGTTTGAAAGGAAGTGACACTGTTTTGCCTCTGGATGCTTGAATTTGATCTCTTTTGAGTGTGGGTGAAGTTAGAAGTGTGTCTACAGACTGCTCCCGTCATTTTGCCTTTTCTGTATTGACTGCCAGCAAGTAAAGCTGACAAGCTACATAAATCACTTTACAAGGTGAGCCGCCAGCTTGTTTACAATCGTGTATATTGTGATTCTCCTGTCTTGGGGGTTAAAAGTTTAGGACGATGTTGGTGGTCGTGACCAGAGGAATCAACTTCAACGTCTGCAAAATGATCTGTTTTCCCTCTTTAGTGTCCTCCTGATGGCATTGGTTCTGCTCCTGAACCAGAAGTCTCTCGCTGGTGAACAGCATCTTATTATGGTCCAGAGAGAAGCTTAAACTGACACGTAGATTCTGATATGTTGCACTTGAATAACGCTAAACTCCATTCAAAAGAAAGTTGATCTTATCCTGTTTGAGCAGATTAGATTGTGTGTGTGTGTGTGTGTGTGTGTGTGTGTGTGTGTGTGTGTGTGTGTGCGCGCGCGCGCGCGTGTGTGTGTGTATGTGTGTGTGCATATGTATATATGTATGTGTGTGTGTGTGTGTGTGTGTGTGTGTGTGTGTGTGTGTGTGTGTGTGTTGAAAAAGAAAAACAGGTCGTGGTTTCATTCACCCGGGTTAATGACGTTTAGTGAGACTGATTCAGTGAGAGTTGAAAAATCTCCAGCATATTCTCGCTCTTCTCTGGTGTTGCTTAGAGTGGATGAAAGTAGTATGAGTGAAGTCAAAGTGAAACTCAAATCGTCAATGATGACTTTTTGCATAACGTGATCATAATACGTCTGTCAAGGGAGCGAAGTCTCTCACAATGGGCCTTAAACGTGAAGCGTGGTGGAGAACTGTGTAATTTGTTCTTACAGCAGTAGTGCCTTCACCTAGCGCATATGTTCAAACTATGCAAGAAGGCTGTATAGGTCAGGTAACTGTCACGTAACAGTTGGCATCCAAGGCGTGGAGGATCGTCCCGAGATCAAACCTTCCCGATAGCAAAAGGGAGACAAATTCATCCACCATGACCTCGGAGTATTACGTGAGCGCAAAAGGCTCAGTCAACTGAAGTTGCTTAGTAATTCACACAGACCTTGAAGAACAGGAGTCTTGGGCTTGTTCAGTCGTTATTGCTGTAAGGCACTGTGTTGATGCTTGTCAGGCTAGCTGAATGCGTATGGACGTCGTTGTCGTAGCTTTCTATTGAATAACTACTGTGTGAAAGTGGCCGTCGTAGATTTTAAGTGTCCATTTGCAGCAAAAGGGGTTGCTTGCTAAGCTATTTTGTAGGGATATGTGTAAATGCTGATGTGAGGATTAATGCAGCTAGAGGAGAATCCACTGTGCATGTGACCAAGGTGGTAGAGAAGTAACATGGACAAAGGCATGCCCGATGGGATGTCCTTTGTGTCCATCCCTGTATACACTGACGGGAGGGTAGGAGACCTACACCATGATAGACAGAAGAAAGAATAAGAGAGAGAGAGAGAGAGAGAGAGAGAGAGAGAGAGAGAGAGAGAGAGAGAGAGAGAAGAGTGAGCAGGACAGAGTAGGGTCGAAAGAAAGGTGGTCTGGGCGACAGAAGTGACAGCAAGGTCTAAGGCGTAAAAGACAAGCTGAGGAAGAACTGACTGAGCTCGAAACCCAGAGGTGGATGAAAAAAAAAAACAAAAAAAAAAAAAACAACAAGAAGATGATTTCTACGTCGAGTCCCCAGAGACGACCATGGAGACCCAGTCCTGGAATCTGGTGCCAGACAACCAAAGGTGTCTCCATCATCTAGTGCTGAAGAAACTTTGAAGTGACTTGTATGAGAACTGTGGGGGTGGCGTGCAAGGGTGTGTGTGTGTGTGTGTGTGTGTGTGTGTGTGTGTGTGTGTGTGTGTGTGTGTGTGTGTGTGTGTGTGTGCGTGTGTGTGAAACCGTGTGGGAAACCTGGGGTAATAAGCCTTTTTGAGTATAAAACCCGGGATTAGGAAGTACTGATCTCTCGTGTTTTGATTATTTCCTTTTGTGTATTTGGGTTTTTTCACGTGTAACTCTAAGTAGCATAAACACTGCATTTCTTGTTCTCAGTGGTGTTAGGAGAAAAACGAATGCATGACATTCCATTTCCCAGAGAGAGGTAAATTCTTTGGTAGATGCGTGAGTGCGCACAAGCGTGTATGAGTGCAGAGAGAACCTTGGTGTCTTAAACCTGACTGAATTCATCAATTCAATTCACTTAAGCCATACCATCACGATTTCCCCCATCCTGGATGATGTCGATGTTGGTGGACAGACTATCCGAATCATTTCCAAATGAAATGAAACGAAAACCCCAAGCACAGTACAATGAAAAGAACAAAAATGAAGCAATTCAACCCCCCCACCCCCACCCCCCACCCCCTCTCCTCCCCCCCCCCCCCACCCCCGCCCAACAACAACAAAACAACAACACTAGACGGTAAGAAGAAAAGGGACGAAATAAACCAACCTCCTCAGTGTATGCCCGTGAAATTATTTGCGAGGGTGTACATTCATTGGGGTGCTTTGATTCCTTTTCTGACATTATCGCCATCCACCTTCATCTCCTTCCCCTCTGAACCCTTCCCATCCCCCCATCTTTCCCTCCCAACCTCCTTTGCTAGCCTCCTTTGCTAACCTCCTTTGCCGAGCGCCCAAACCGTTCGCTGTATGTCACATTGTTGACAGGGTGTAGCTTCGTTTTAGCTGCCTTGGCCTCTCGTTTTTTTTTGCCTTTCTTCGTTTATTTTCTTTGTGGGGGAAGAAGCAGAGTTGGAAGGAAGATGCCTCAACCATCAAAACAAGTTTCCCCGTGGAGAAGGAGGGTAATTGCCAATTTTTGCTACGTCCTTCGCCATCAGAGCGTGGTTGTGTGACCAGTCCTGTCTGTCATAAACCTTCGCGTGTGCTTCTCAGAGAATGAAAGCCTGTTCGGCTCGTTAGATTCTCGTTGAAAGAAGAAAGAAGAACCGTGTCTGTAAGCGCTGCGATGGCATTCATCGCCCGTTCTGACAGTCTCTGATGACATTTACTGTTTTAATTGTCTGTGTTGCTAACCGCATGCTGAGTTGTTGAACTGAGCTAATCACAGGATGATGGACGTCAGGATGGTACCAGAAAGACTCTCTCTCTCTCTCTCTCTCTCTCTCTCTCTCTCTCTCTCTCTCTCTCTCTCTCTCTCTCTCTCCTGTCTCTCTCTCTCCTCTCTGTCTCTCTCTCTCTGTGTGTGTGTGTGTGTGTGTGTGTGTGTGTCCAACAGTGGCCTGCTTATCATCTTTGGCTATGTGAGCGAGCATGATGGTGGAATTTAAAATACCATTTGAGACTGAGAGAACATGAAAGCTTGTGTGTGTGTGTGTGCGTGCGTGCGTGCGTGCGTGCGTGCGTGTGTGCGTGCGTGTTTATGTGTGTGCGTGAATGTTTTGAGAGGGAAGGAATTGTAATTTTATTAATTTTGATTAGCTTGAATTTTTTTTTTCATTGGAAGAAAAGAATCTCTTTTGTGGAGTGAAAAAAAAATATCTGGAACCCGCCCTTTCAATTAGTTCGCGAGTGAAAACAGAAGTCCTTCAATGGGTTTGATATTTGGTATGGGCTGTTACAGTGACTTCCTACCTGCTTTTTTTCAACAAAGACCTGAGAGATACAAATGCCACCTTTGAAATGTGAAACAGTAACAGTAACTTCATAGTAAGCGACTTTACCTGCTGGCCAGAATAAAATGTCTAAACAGTTTTGATGAAATGTGTGTACTGGATTAGCGACTTTGTTTGTTTCGCACCTGCAATCCGGATTTGCACCAAATTTAAATAAATTCATCTTGTGCGCATGTCTTTTGTTTCCCCCCCCCCCCCCCCCCCCCCCCCCCAAAAAGATGTAAAATGGACAGAAGCGGTATTTTCGCATTCCATTCGCCGGGCGTCCATTGCGCTCAGTGAAGCAGTCACCCCGTTCTCTGGACCTGACTGACTTTCTCATTGCCTCCCGTCCACCGCTTGGCTGGCTGTTCACCACACACTTCATAGCTGAGTGTCAGGTTGTCAAATGTGAAGCACAAACATACACGCACGCTCACGCACGCACGCACGCACGCACGCACACACACACACACACACACACACACACACACACACACACACACACACACACACACACACACACACACACACGTGATTCACGCGCGTGCAGATCTTAGGTGCTGGCACTAGGCCGGCCACTCTAAAGAGCGTGCAGGACAGAGCTGGCTGACATGGTTACCGGACATTACAGCCGGCATACTGACCAATGTTCTCGCCCCGAAGCGTCAGTAACCTGCGCCAACGAGAAATGACTTTAACAAACGGGAATATAGACATAAAAACAATCAACAACAAACAAACAAACACAAACAAAAGGGGAAAGACACCGATTCTCTCCCTTCCGCAACTTAGATTGTTCTTTCAGTTTTGGTTCAAATCGGTTTAGAAGCTGGAATAGCTGAGTTGGTAGAGCGCCGGACTCGTAATCTTGGTGATCCTAGGGTTGCGGGTTTGAATCTCCGCCTGGTCGTTTCGGTACAGGGGCGATTTTCCCTCGGAGTTAACATTGGTTCTGATCTCCCATTTCCCATACAGTCCTTCGAATGAGACTATAAACCGAGGTTCCGTGTGTGAACGTGCGCATAACATCTTGCACACACACGTAAAATCGCATCATCAACTCTCAGAAGAGAAGGCCAGTTTGGCCGTTGGTTTGGATGACTCGTTACACATAGCATGCACCCTGCGTGAGAAATGGAAAGAATGAAGGAAGTGAGGAACTAAGTGAACGATATTGAAAGATATTGACTGGATGACACGGGAAACGACTGAATGAAGCGCCAGGTGGCAGCTCTTCAGTCGGCATTACCCAGGTAGGCAGCCCGTTGCGTACAGGAGCGTGGATTGTACAGCGCTTAGAGCTTGGTCTCTAGCCGAGAATAGGCGCTATATAAGTATTCATCATCATTATTATTATTATTATTATTATTATTACCTTTCAAATGTTTTTACGAAATGAAGTCTGTGATTCCTCTCCTGAATAATTTTTCATCCGCCGTTTTATCCGGATCTTCATCACGGTTTCAATTCAAAATGGGCCAATCTCCAAGCACCTCAAAATGGGTCAGTCTCCAAGCACCTGAAATGGGTTAATCCCCAAGCACCTTAAATGGGTCAGTCTCCAAGCATCTTAACTGGGTCAATCTCCAAGCACCTTAACTGGGTCAGTCTCCAAGCACCTTAACTGGGTCAGTCTCCAAGCACCTTAAATGGGTCATTCTCCAAGCACCTTAAATGGGTCATTCTCCGGCACATTTCGATCCGCTCACCAAGTGTTGGTTCAAATGGGATTCATCAATGCTCACCTTCGACTTTGCCACAAACAAGTAAAAGGACGCAGCAAAAACATAAACTCTTTTTACAGACTGAACGAAGAAGCACAAATGCAGAAGAAAGAAAAAAAAAATAATTGGGTAAATGAATGAAAAATCCTAACAAATAATATTCACAATCAAGAAATACAGAAATAAGGAACGTAATTTATAACTGCATCAATAAATACATGATAACCATCAGCACAAAGATATGTAAATACCCATTACACATTTGTATTTATGTACACACATGCATCCATGCATATTATTACACATACAGACAAGCAGACAGACACACTCTTCCATGCATACATACATACATACATACATTTATACATGCATATATACGTACCTTCTTGAGACACACACACACACACACACACACACACACACACACACACACACACACACACACACACACACACACACGCACGCACGCACGCACGCACGCACGCACGCACATACATACACACAGACGCACAGCACGCACGCACGCACGCACGCACGCACTCACTCTCTCTCTCTCTCTCTCTCCTCTCTCTCTCTCTCTCTCTCTCTCTCTCTCTCTCTCTCTCTCTCTCTCTCACACACACACACACACACAAAACGCGCGCGCGCGCGCGCGCGCACGCACACATAAACAAAGACACGATCGCGCACTAACTGAAATGTTTGTGCACAATCGCACTGGTACGAACACAAACCCACACGCACAAAAACACAATCGCAAGCACGTACGCACTCACGCACCCACACACACATAACCATACACTAAGCGTGTGTGTGTGTGAGTGTGTGTGTGCGTGCGTGCGTGCGTGCGTGCGTGCGTGCGTGCGTGCGTGCGTGCGTGCGTGCGTGCGTGCGTGTGTGTGTGTGCGTGCGTGCGTGCGCGCGTGCGTGCGCGTGCGCGTGCGCGTGTATGTGTGTGGGCGCGCGCACGCGTTTAGGTGTGTGTGTGTGTGTGTGTGTGTGTGTGTGTGTGTGTGTGTGTGTGTTCTATTTTTTTTCTTTTTTTTTTTTCCTTGATTCCTTTTTTTCGAACTTTCTTTTATCTTTCACTTTTTAAAAGCTCTCTCTCTTCTTTGCACTTCTCTCGTCTTTCTGTGTTCCTTGTTTTGTTTGTTTCATTCACAGTCTTTCTTTAATTTCTTTGCGTGTTAAAATTTATCTCTAAATCTCCCGATTTCGTATTATTTGTCTATTCTTTTTTCCACTTTTGTTATTCGTTACCGGGTAAATGTCTTCATTGTATGCATTCCTTTATCTATTTCCCTTTTTTCAGATCAAACAACTTCATTTACAATAATCGGAGGATATTCAGCTGAAATTCATGGTAAGTGGGTTTTTCGTGTTTGTTTTGTTTTGTTTCGTTCTTTGCCTGACCTCCTGAATTTCCACCTGTCCTTAGGTGTGTGTTTTAAAAAATCCCTCTCTCTCCCTCTCTCTCTCTCTCTCTACCTCTCTCCCTATCACACACACACACACACACACACACACACACACACACACACACACACACACACACACACACACACACAGGCACGCACGCACGCACACACGCATGCACGCACGCACACGCATGCACGCACGTACACACGCACGCACGCATGCCGACACACACACACACACACACACACACACACACACACACACACACACACACAGACACATACACACACACGCGCGCGCGCACGCACGCACGCACGCACGCACGCACACACGCACACACGCACGCACACACACACACACACACACACACACACACACACACACACACACACACACACACACACACACACACACACACTCACGCACGCACGCACGCACGCACGCACACCAAGGAAAATGTATATATAGGAAATATGCATAATCCCTGAGGAAAGCAGGGTATATACATATTCTGTTTTCACGGGAGGCATGTGTGTATCTCGAGAATAATTTAGTGTATAGTGTATGCTCAGAAAAAAAAAATGTTTCTTAGAGATATCAGCTGAACTTTATTTTTAGCGTTTTTTCAGACATTCTCCCGTTGTACTTTTTTTCTTATGTCTGATGCATTGTTCATTATTTGCATGCAAGTTGTTCGTGTATTCGCAGTGCCAATTAAAAATGTTGTCATCTGACATTTCAGAGTTAGTGTTGCCTCTACTTGTAATAAGTGTTGAAATCAGGAATGACTGATATTCTAAAGTGTCTCTCATGGCCATTATCATAAAGCACGCACAGGCCAATGCAACAGAATGAAGTACGAACAACACCTTTCCATTTTCTTTTTCTCTCTTTCTTCTTACTTCTTTTACAAGTTAGTCCACCCCTATTTAACTCTACCCCCCCAAGCCCCCCCCCCCCCCCCCCCCCCCCCCCCCCCCCCCCCCCCCACACACACACACACACACACACACACTTCCTATAAACCATACACACTTGGGCTGAAGATGTATCAGATAAATCAAAATGTCGCGGTCGTGGACACAGTCGATGTTAGGATCAAAGGCTGAAGATCATGTTTCACCCAATAATGGCTGGAAATCGTCTGCTCCGACGACAA
>JADBJO010000696.1:90776-93276 GCA_016801955.1 Conus betulinus | reverse complement strand
CAAATTCAGACCTGATGTGACCTGATGTTGATATGGTGTGCAAAAGACGAACTTCCCTGGTGGCTTAGAACCAATTACGGCATTGACGTAATTGTATAACTCAAATCTTCTTCTCTCTCTCTTCTCTCTCTCTCTCTCTCTCTCTCTCCTCTCTATCTCTCTCTCTCTCTCTCTCTCTCAACTACTCCAGCTCGGTCCTCGTTCTCCCTCAAATCTACAAACTCACAAATTCTTCCTGCAACTGTTTATAAACTCCCACCCCCCCCCCCCCCACCCCCCCCACCACCTCCTTTTTAATTTAGACGCAATCCTAGACTTTGAATAATGTAAGGGTGTGGATATGTGCTCCCATCTCTTTTTTCCTCCAGTCTTTTTCGCTGTCTGCAATCATCGACAGTGCCATCAGTTCCAGAACAAACCGGCACACAATCCTCCGTAATGACTAATCACCACATCGCCTGATGAGAATCGGTGCATCCGGGTATTGTGTTACGTCAACAAAATGGCTGGACGGCTGGAATCTTGGCATGCTAGCCGTAATGAATGAGAGATGTGTGTGGTTTCGAGATTGATAAGGGAGGTACGGGGAAAGAGCGGGGAGGAGTGGGGGGGGGGGGGGGGGGGGGGGGAGGGGGGGGGAGGGGGGAAGTAGAGTTGGGGATGGGAGTGAGGGGAGGGGAAGAGGGAAGAAGGAGAGAATGTGGTGGCAATCGTTGATAAGGGCTATGGCCTTGACCATGTTATTGACTGCAATTCTGGTCCGGGCTTGAATTCAGACATGGGTAACCAAGATGTTGTTTGTTTGTTGTTTGTTTTGTTTTGTTTTTTTTGTTTGTTTGTGGTTTGTTTGTTTTTGGTGGAGCAGAATGTTCATGGTACCGAGGAATGTACACGAGCAGTAAATGGGTTTGTTCAATAATGATGTTGTTTGTTGCTAATGTACTATCGTTGCGACGTTTGTTGGTTGTTGTTGTTAGGTATAGTGCAAGGAAAATTATGGGTGAGGTGCGCGCGCGTGCGGTCGTGTGTGAGTGTGTGTGTGTTGTGTTGTGTGTGGTGTTGTGTGTGTGTGTGTGTGTGTGTGTGTTTGTGGTGTGTGTGTGTGTGTGTGTGTGTGGGTGTGTGTGTGTGTACGCTGCGCGCGCATGCGCTAGTGGTGTGTGTGTGTGTGTGTGTGTGTGTGTGTGTGTGTACGGGGGGAGGGGTTGAGGGGTGGGTGGGTGCGTGCGTGCGTGCGCACGCGGAGGCGCGTTTGTGTTGTGTGTGTGTGTGTGTGTGTGTGTGTGGGTGTGTGTGTGTGTGTGTGTGTGTGTGGTGTGCGTGCGCGCGCGCGCGCGTGCGGGCGTGCGTGCGTGTGAGTGTGTGTGTGTGTGTGTGTGTGTGTGTGTGTGCGTGCGTGCGTGCGTGCGTGTGGTGTGTGTGTGTGTGTGTGTGTGTGTGTGTGTGTGTGTGTGTGTGTGTGTGTGTGTGTGTGTGTGTGTGTGTCTGCGCGCGTGCGCGCTGCCTGCTCAATACTAGTGGGTTTTAGTAGATGTGTATATGTCTGTAAGAGATAATAGTGACCTTCGCTTCTGAGGTTATGGTTTCACCCACGTTCGTTATTATCGTTGTATCTGTCTGTCTGTCTGTCTGTCTGTCTGTCTGGTTGGTTGGCTTGGCTGGCTGACTGGCTGACTGGCTGGCTAGCTATCCGACAGTCAGACAACTGCAAACAAATATGAAATCCCACCTTGACCAAAATGGTCTACACAGATGAAATATGGTCCTAAGACGAACGCGTTAAATTGTAGAACAGATCCATTTCTTAGTCATGTTATGTCACCCAAAAGAAAAAACGGGTCTGTTCTTTTCAGTCTGTTTATTTCGGAACGTTTTGTCTTAAAACTGACTGGTCACATTTTACATTGTCCACTTGGTCGTTCCTGTATATTCTTTCACCCTCACCCAAAGCTTCCTTATATATCGCCTACCCTACATAAACCAACAAATCCACCACTCTGCCTTCCTTTTTATCTTTTTTGCGTTATTTCGGGATTGTTGTTGCTGGTGTTGTTGGTGTTTTTTGTTGTTGTTGTTGTTGTTGTTCTTTATATTGTTTCCTTGTTGGTTAGGTTTTGGTTATTCTACTCACCATGAATGATATATTGACTCAATTTCTTTAGAATCTAAAATGATCGACGTAGAAGACAAACTATGAATAAGGAAATCATCAAACAAACCAGCCGTGCCGGAGATTCCGGTCACATGGTTTGATGTCACGAAGATTGTTACAAAGCTGATGACACAAAAAAATGACTGGATCTATTGTAACAACAAAACTTGGTACAGAGACAGAGTGTGGACCGACATTAGAACCTTTAGTGTTTGATACGGATCCGTGGGTAGGGATGGATGAAACAACGGATCCACTTTCCGTTCAACAAGGTTACAACAAAGTTTCCATCAGGTGTGTGAATACTGAAGAAGTAACTGTTCTGAATTGATCAATGTGATATTATTT
>JADBJO010000696.1:85776-88276 GCA_016801955.1 Conus betulinus | reverse complement strand
GGCATACGTGCTTACACGTGCGCATGTTTGCAGTCTTACACATTCATACACGCGCACGCACAGAGAGAGAGAACGAGAGAGAGAGAGACGAGGAGGAGATAGCAGACCAGACAGAGAGACAGAGGACAGACAGACAGACCGACAGACAGACAGGACAGACAAGAGAGGCAGAGAGGCAGACAGGAAGACAGACAGACAGAGATAGGGAGGGAGGGGAAAAAAACCCTGCAAACTGACACGAACCTCTTTGGAGCTTGTGCTTAAGGATCCAAAGAAGAGAGAGAGCAGGGAGAGAGAGGAGAGAGAGAGAGGAGAGAGAGAGGAGAGAGAGAGGAGAGAGAGAGAGAGGAGAGGAGGGGACGGAGGGGGGGAGAGAGAGAGAGAGACACAGACAGACAGACAGACCGACCGAGACAGAAGATAGAGACAGAGAGGCAGTCAGACACACGGACAGAGAGGCAGAGAGGCACACAGAGAGACAAACGGACGGAAAAGAGAGAGAGAGAGAGTGAGGAGAGAGAGAGAGGAGAGAGAGAGAGAGAGAGCGAGAGAGAGCGGAAAGAGAGTGAGAGAGAGAGACAGAGACAGAGACAGAGACAGAGTGAGAAAGAGAGTGCGAAAAAGAGGGAGAGAGAGAGTGATAAAAAGAGAGTCAGAGAGAGAAAGAGTGGGAGGGGGGGGGGGGGTGTTAAAAGCCCACGACGTGTCAGAACCTCTTTGAGTCTGGGCCGTAGGAGGATCGATGAAGAGGGCGAGCGCGCGAGGGTCAAAAGTTTCAGTGGTCAGTATCAATGTTTGATGACCTGAGCATCGTCAGTCTCACGAGTGCTTGACAGCGGCCAGGCATTGTCCAAGATAGGTGGACCTGAAACCCCCAAGAGATGCGATCTTTCACTGATCGACCAAACAATAATGATAATAATAATAACAATAATAAGAATAGATAGAGACAGAAAGAGACAGACAGACAGACAGAGAGACAGGGACAGAGAGAGAGAGAGAGAGAGAGGAGAGAGAGAGAGAGAGAGAGAGAGAGAGAGAGAGAGAGAGAGAGAGTGAAGTTTCAGCAAAAATGCTCTCCCTTTTAGCCTCTCTCCTTTCAAGGTCCACTCAACATCCAATACAAAATACACAATTGCTGTCTCTGGGGGGATGAAGGGTCAGCGAGGAATCCCCCCCCCCACCCCCCCCCCCCTCCCCCCAAAAAAAAACCTCCCCTTCTTCCATTCCAACGGGCCCTTAATGATACCTTCTTCTAATGATTGACATAGTTATCATCCCATTTCTCACTCTCGTCTAATTCCGGGATATCAGTAGTACCACAACGTCGATCTCCCTCAACGAGTTCGTTTACCTGCCCCTCACTCCAAGCTAAGCCAAGGAAAGGTCAGATTCGCGGGCAAACTTGAAGTGCACGTGCACAGCGCTGTGTTGTTTGTATCCAGCCAGATTGGAAGGGGCCGGATCATCCATTATTCAGCGACAGCCCATCCTTCGCCACCTCCTCCGTCATCGGCCGCCGCCATCTTGATTTCCCTGTGGGTACCGGAAGAGGAGGCTGATAAACTGGCGCAAATTACACCGAGAGGGGCCGCCGACGGCGGTGGGCGTTCGCGCGCGCAGGGCCCGGCTTGAGAGGGTAAAAGGGCTATCACTCTAACAGAAAAGGAAGGGAGGGATACGGAAGTGAGGTCGAGGGTTGAGAATGTGCACACTTTGGGAGGGGAGCGGGGCGCAGGGAGGGGAAGGGGAGGGGGGAGGGGGGAGGGGGTTTTTTTTAAATCGCCAAAAACGAATCTGGGACTTTTCAAAACGAAAAATTCTATGATCCGTATTTATTTATTTATTTGTTTATTTATTCATTTATTCATTTGGCTATTTACTTATATATATTTATTGATTTATTTGTCTATTTATTTATTCATTTATTTATGTATTTCATGTATTTTTTAGTTATTTATTATTTGATATCAAAGATGTTAATACTTATATACCGAAGCAGCAAAAAAAGGGCACGCTCTCACACGGACGCGCGCGCGCGCGCGCGCACACACACAACACACACTCACACACACACGCACGCACGCACGCACGCACGCACGCACGCACGCACGCACGCACACTGACTGACTGACTGAAAACCATTTACTGCCAGTCAGTCTCTCTGTGTGTGTGTGTGTGTGTGTGTGTGTGTGGTGTGTGTGTGTGTGTATGTGTGTGTGTGTGTGGTGTGTGTGTGTGTGTGTGTGTGTGTGTGTGTTGCGCGCAAAGAGAGACAAGGAGGAACAGAGACAGAGACAGTTACAGAGATATAGATATGCATCTACATACCTATATTTTGAGGTGAATGACCTTTATGCTCACGGTGACCTTTCCACAAGTCTACCATTAGGTCTGAGAGCAGAACGCAATTTATCATGGCGAAAACCGCCACTGTTTTATAGTAGTCTCTTTTTTTCTCCCCCCTCCCCCCCTCCCCCCTTTACGCGTTCCTAAGAAA
>JADBJO010000696.1:76508-77976 GCA_016801955.1 Conus betulinus | reverse complement strand
ATTGTTTAGAGACTAGGGAGTGAAAAGGTACAAAATGTAGGAGAAGGTGATAAAGAGTCTGTCGAAGAACGGGTGGAAAGAGCGAAGAGAGAGGAAAGAGATAGAGAGAGAGACGCCAGAATAGAGAGAGAGAATAGAGAGAGGGGGGAGAGAGGAGAGACAGAGAGAGAGAGATGAGAGAAATAGAGAGAGAGGGTGGGAGGAGATGTAGAGAGAACAGAGACAAGAGACACAGAGAGAGAGAGAGAGAGAGAGAGAGAGACGAGAGAGAGAGAGAGAAGGCGGGGGCGTTTCGCGCTGATGGAATATATCATCACATACTGCAGCCCCTTTGTTGTTGAGAACTGAAGCTGGCATTCCGGGACGTGGGACAGACAGTGGGCTAGCATAGCCGTCGCGCGTGTGTGAGGTTTAATGCAGCGTGGCATGAAGTGGGCTTTTTTTTGTGATTGCTGAGTCTGAAGGCCAGAAGCACCTATGTTGACCAGCAGCCAAGCGGTTAGGCCTCAGGAATGATGGCATGTCTTTATTGTTAAAAACCAAACAGCACAGAGAGAGAGGCCGAGAGGGGGGGGGGGAGGGGAGTTGCGAGATCGAGAAAGAGGACAGACAGAGAGAGGAGATGAGGAGAGAGAGAGAGAGACAGACAGACAGACAGACAGACAGACAGACAGATCGAAGACAGACAGACAGAGAGAACGGACGGGCAGACGGGCAGACAGGGCACACAGGCAGAGGGTTATCGTTCATTTAGCAATGAAGCTCATCGCCCAAGGAGAGAATTTTGCGTGACATTCTGAACGCATGCTAAACCTCTCTGTCGGTCTGCCTGCCCATCTGTCTGTCTCTCTGTCTTCTTCCCTCCCATCTCTCTCTCTCTCTCTCTCTCTCTCTCTCCTCTCATCCTCTCTCTCTCTCTCCTCTCTCTCTCTCACTCTCTCTCTCTCTCTCACTCTCTCTCTCTCTCTCACCTTCGTCGTCTCCCCATCTTCTCTCTCTCTCTCTCTCTCTCTCTCTCTCTCACACCACACTCACCTCACACACACACACACACTCTCACAAACACACCGCGCACACACACACAGACACACACACACCACCCACACACACACACACACACCAACACCACACACACACACACCACACACGCATTCACACACAGACACACACACACACACACACCACACGCCGCGCACCCATTCACACACACACACACACACACACACACACACACACACACACACACACACACACACACACACACACACACACACACACACACACACGCCTCCTTCACTTCAGTCCCCGGTTTTGCATTCTCCGTCCCAAATATCAGAGACAGACAGACAGACAGACAGACAGACGGACAGCGATACAGACCGACAGGACAGAGACAGAGACAGACCGAGAGAGATAGAGGCAGACAGACGGACAGAGACACAGAGAGAGGACAGACAGACAGATAGAC
>JADBJO010000696.1:71508-74008 GCA_016801955.1 Conus betulinus | reverse complement strand
GCAGTCATCATCTAACACAATCATATGAGCAGAGTCATCCTCTAACTCAATCACATTGAGCGGTCATCCTCTAACACAATCATATTGAACAGAGTCAGCCTCTAACACAATCATATTGAACAGAGTCATCCCCTAACGTAATCATATTGAGCAGTCTTCCTCTAACACAATCATATTGAACAGTCATCCTCTAACACAGCCATATTGAGCAGAGTCATCCTCTAACACAATCATATTGAACAGAGTCATCCTCTAACACAATCATATTGAAGAGAGTCATCCTCTAACACAATCATATTGAAGAGAGTCATCCTCTAACACAATCATATTGAAGAGAGTCATCCTCTAACACAATCATATTGAACAGAGTCAGCCTCTAACACAGCCATATTGAGCAGAGTCATCCTCTAACTCTATCATATTCAAACTCCACGAAGATCCTAATGTTTCTGAAATCTCTTCTTGCATGAAGGTCTCTGACACATTTGGTATCCAGTCTAGTCACTGGGAGTCAAAGGGGAATCAATCATATCTCACGCAATCCTATTTTTTTTTTTTCTTTTTTTAACACCAATTATGTATGATGGGTATTAGCCACTTTCTAGACAACACATACACATACAAACACACGCGCGCTCATCCGCTAACACAATCACATTGAACGAGACACCACCCTCTAACACACCATGTTGAGCACACATCCTCTAACACAATCATATGACACATAGTTGGTCCCTCTAACTCAATCATGTACGGTCTCACCTCTAACACACATCATATTGAACAGAGTTCACCCCTCTAACACAAATACGCATTGAACAGAGTCATCCCCTAACACAATCTATTGAACACAGCACACCTCAAACCACAATCATATTGAACAGTCAGCCATCCCCTAACGTAATATATTGAGCAGAGTTCCATCCTCTAACACAATCCATATGAACAGAGTCATCCTCTAACACAGACCATATTGAAAAGAGTCATCCTTAAACACAATCATAACACAAGTCATCCTTTAAAGTCACACATCAAATTGAACATGAGTCATCCTCTAACACAATCATATTGAATGAGAGTCATCCTCTAAAAAACCATATTGACAGAGTCAGCCTCTCTAACTCAAACATATTTAAAGAGTCATGTAAGACAGCCTATGGAGCAGAGTCAATCTCTTCTCTTTATTCCAAACTCGCCACTACATCTTGGCTTTCTGAAATCTAGTATTGCATGTGAAGGTCAAAGGGCAAATTCAATCATAACCTCAGAGCGGTTTGGAATTCATATCTGCCAACACAACAAAGGCTCTATGTATCATGGGTATCACGCAATTCTGCACATTTAAATATTATGTAACGTGCCGCTCATTCTATCAAATTTCCAAACACACACTACCAATACAAATACACGATACACTTACGACACACACAACACACTACACACTTCACAACAAATACACACATTACACCAATATTACACACACACCACACACACACAAACACACACACACACACACCACACACACACACACACACACCAACAACACACACACACACACACACACACCACGCCACTCACACACGATGGCACGCACGCACGCACGCACGCCCGCACGCACGCACGCACGCCACACACGCACACCCACACGCCACACAACACACACACACACACGTATTTTTGGAGTATATAGGAGAATTTCCTAAACCGTTCCTAAGAATTAAACGTATCCGTTGATTTTTGAATCTGTTGATTTTCCTTAGCATTAACAACATTTTTATCTTTTCAGTTTCTGGAATCAATTTAAATCATTCTTTAAATCGATTGTGTTGATATTTTATCTGGATTAGAAGCTGTGTGTAGTTTTCTTTTTGGGAAACCCACAGGTAAAGCGACTTAAACTCAGTTTTGTGGTAATGTGCATCTGTGGATTTCTCGGCTAGAGACCAAGCTCTAAGCGCTTTACAATCCACACTGGTTGACACAACGGGCTGCCTACCTGGGTAGTGCCGACTGAAGAAAGCTGCCAGCTGTGTGCTTCATTCAGTCGTTTCCCGTGTCATCCGGTCAATGTAATTCAAATCCCCCTCGACCACCAATTTCCCTTACTTCCTTCATTCATTCCATTTCTCAAGCATGGTGCATGCTATGTGTAACGTCCGTGTCATCCATATCAACGGCCAAACTGGCCTTCTGTTCCGAAAATTGATCGATTTGACGAGTGGTACCAAGATGTTAACGCGTACGTTCTACTGCGTCTCACACACCGCACCGTTACCTCGGATTATAGTCACATTTTTAGAGTCTGTTGTTTATATCTTCTTTTTTGTTTCTGCTTGTCGGCCGTGTCGTTTCTTTTCTTTCTCTTCAATCTCTCTATTTTCTTTCTATCGTTTTTTTTAGTCTTTCATTTATTTTTTCTGTGTGTTTTAGTCTGGTTCGCTTTTGCCATTTGTGTGCTAGTTATTGACGATTTAATCTTTTAATCAATAATAAATCATTT
>JADBJO010000696.1:61508-64008 GCA_016801955.1 Conus betulinus | reverse complement strand
TGAAGATGAACAGATTCACATAATTATCATTTCATTGAAGAAAATGATGATTTCGCGCCTTTGCCCTGCATCAACATGCACTCAGTACATTGTGCTTTATCCAGTTGAGAGTTAGGCAGACAGACCAACTTAGCAAAAAAAAAAACAAACAAACAAACAAGCAAACAAACGATTGCAAATGAAAAACAAATTTCCGAGCGAAGACAGTCATGACATTATACGCACATGTACACACATTTTCACCCCGGAGTACTGAACAGTCAAACTTGCGTAACAATCAGGGAAATGTGTGTGTGTGTGTGTGTGTGTGTGTGTGTGTGTGTGTGTGTGTGTGTGTGTGTGTGTGTGTGTGTGTGTGTGTGTGTGTGTGCGTGCGTGCGTGCGTGTGTGTGTGTGTGTGTGTGTGTGTGTGTGTGTGTGTGTGTGTGTGTGCGTGTGTGTGTCTGTGATTGTTTTTTAAGTCCAGAGTTCGTTCTCTTTGCTGCATAATTCGTAGGTTGTGAACTTTCACAAAACGAGCTCACAGTAAGAACAAAGGAGAGTGTGTCGAAACTTTTGAGTTTTCTCCTGGCGTAAATAGAGAACACGTGTCTGCTGATGATCTCAGCAGTGTGGATGGACCATCAACAGCTAAAATGTCTTTAAGCCAGACAACTGAAAGGTCAGGAACAATATGGTCACACAAAACGGACTTTTGTCAGTTTTTTTTTTTCTTTTATTTTCGGGGGAAAGCATTAAAGGAGTAGAATCCATGATTACACTCCTGAACTTTCAGAAGAGGTCTGGCTGCTCTGGTTTGAAACGAAATCTATAATGCCAGCACGCAAATTGTCCAATGTATATATCTATCTATATATATATATATATATATATATATATATATATATATATATATATATATATATATATATATATATATAGTCATACAGCCTCTGTACCTTGCCCCCTAAGCATCAATGCACGAGAAGTTAGGTAAGAAGCCAGCGATTAATTCGCGAATGTCTAAATGATTTCTTTAGTATAATGGATCAAAGAGACACATTGGGATTGATATATTTCGTATCTCAAAGTTGGTTCGCCTTCCCAACTCAACCCCCCCCCCCCCCCCCCCCCCCCCCCCCCCCCCCCCCCCCCCCCCCCCCCCCCCCCCCTTCCACCACTTAACTCTTTTTTTTTTATTTTAAACGTCCTTGTACTTGTGTACTTTTAGTGTGTGATTGAATGAGATGACCCAAGACACCATCTCCACCCCAAAACTATCAGTCTCTTCCCCCCCCCCCCCCCCCCCCCAAATCAGTTTAGAAACCCTCATACACATCCCTTTACTCCTTACGGTCTGCGATGCCTGGACTCTAGCTGTCGTCACTATGGGTGACTGTAAGTTAATACCCGGATGGCAGCAAGGATTCTCACCAGGCGATTTGGTGATTGGTCATTGCAGATAATTGGGTCTTCCAGTCTGCTCGAGAAATCAGGGCACTGTCCACCATGCCAGAAAGTGGGCAAGGAAGATGAAAGAGACCTCGTGGACACACCCATCAGTGCAGCTCTGGACTTACGTTGGAGTTAACATCAGAACAAATTAGAATGACCGCACCCATCAGTGCAGCTCTGGACTTACGTTGGAGTTAACATCAGAACAAATTAGAATGACCGCACCCATCAGTGCAGCTCTGGACTTACGTTGGAGTTAACATCAGTACAAATTAGAATGACCGCACCCATCAGTTCAGCTCTGGACTTACGTTGGAGTTAACATCAGTACAAATTAGAATGACCGCACCCATCAGTGCAGCTCTGGACTTACGCTGGAGTTAACATCAGTACAAATTAGAATGACCGCACCCATCAGTGCAGCTCTGGACTTACGTTGGAGTTAACATCAGAACAAATTAGAATGACAGAACAAATTTGTTACTGTCAGTACGGTGTGCAGCGGTGGGGGTGGGGCTGGGGGCTGAGAGAGAGAGAGAGAGAGAGAGAGAGAGAGAGAGAGAGAGAGAGAGAGAGAGAGAGAGAGAGAGAAGGTTTGGAAGAACTAAAACGACGGCGATACGGTTGCCGTGGAAAAAAAAGCACCCAGAACTTCAACAGAAACCTTAACACAATAATGTTATGCAATGCAATGCAATACAATACAACACAATACAACGCAACACAGTACAGTACAACGCCATACATACACTGCAATACAATACCAGACAACGCGATACACACATGCAACACAGTACAATACAACGCAATGCAATACAATGCTATAGAATACAAACCAGCACAATACAATTCAACACAATACAATGCAATGCAATACAAAGCTATACAATACAAACCAGCATAATACAATGCAGTATGATGGAAACCAATACAATGCTATACAATGCAATAGTCGATGCAATGCAATACAATATAATACAATGTTATACAATGCAATGCTTTACAAAGCAATGCAATACAATGTAATGTAATGTAATACAATATAATACAATGCGGTCCAGTCCAG
>JADBJO010000696.1:50000-55882 GCA_016801955.1 Conus betulinus | reverse complement strand
AGATCAGAAGAAAAAATGTTAACTTTTAAAACGTCTGAAACATATGAACGAAGCGTCTCTAAATTTGAATTTTTTCTGTGCATTTTTCGAAAAATCATGTCGGATCGTGTATTTAACTCTTCAAGGTCGTCCACGGCAATCCGTCTCACTACATATTTTACAGAACTTATTTTCCTTTCCTCATCAAGTGGCAAAAGGCCTGCTATCTTATAAACTTCAGAGGACTTAGTGTGCACAGGTACACCCAGGGACAACTTTACAGCTTTACTGTCAATTCTTTGAAGTTTCTTTAAAATGCGATCGCGGAGCTGAAAAGAATACCTCCTGTCCGTAAGTCAATCTTGATCGTACAAGACTGGTTGCTAAATGCAACAAAACTTTGGGATCCTGTCCCCATGGAGAGTGACTGACAATTTTTAGAAAATTCAAACTTTTAACCGCTTTAGTAACTATCGAGTCTATGTGTTTTTTTCCAGTTTAGTTTTGGTGTAAGTAGGACGCCTAAAAATTTTACTTCACGTTTATAAAAAATTTCCCGTCCTCCCAGAAAGAATATAGGCAAGTTACTTGGGTTATATCCATTGTTAAAGAGAACCAAATGTGTCTTTTCAACAGAGAATTGAAAGCCGTTCAAATGCATATAACTATTTAATTTATCCAGCTCGTTCTGAAAGAGCTTCTGAATATAATTTATGTGACGTAAATTTGTTCTTTCTTTAAAGATACATTAATCCATATTGCAATGTCATCAGCATATTGAGCTACCTTGGTATATGATGAAAAACATGTACATAAGTCATATAGCATTACGTTGAATAACAAAGGGGAGATAATAGAACCTTGTGGAATTCCCATATCTATAGATCTTGAGGATGATAAAGTCACACCAACTTTGGTCATTATATGTCTCCCACTTAAAAAGGATTTCACATAATTGTAGACGTGACCAGAAAGACCAATTTGTTTTAATTTATACAGTAGTCGGCTGTGCCACACTCTATCGTAAGCTTTAGTAAGATCAAAGAGGAAGCAAGGACACTTTTACGTTTAGAAAACTGTTTCTTAATATGAGTAGTTAGTCGTGTCAGGTGATCAATTGTACTTCGTCCTTTTCTAAATCCAGCTTGATATGAAGAAAATACATCATGTTATCACAGTAATAGGCCATTCTGAAATTTACTATTTTTTTCCATGACTTTTCCAGTATGAGACGTGACTGAAATGGGTCTATAACTAGACGTCTCAGACCGAGGCTTGCCCTGCTTTAGAATAGGAGTCACAATAGACGTCTTCCACTTATCGGGAATTTGTCCACATTCCCAACATTTGTTAAATAATTTATGTAATATGACTATCCAGTTCTCTGGTAAATGGTTTAACATAGTGTAAGAAATCCCATCCAAACCAACCGAAACCTTTTTATTTCCCAACAGACGGATAGCATTCCTGACTTCCTGTAAAGATATTGATACATTTATAGTACTGTTGTTGTTTGGTACAGGATCTCTATAGTTATCAGTATTTTTTTCTTTTAATCTAAACGACTTTTGTTCATTAGGCAAACATTCCGTACAACATGTTTTAACGTACATAGATGCAAATTCCTCAGCCTTTTCTTTGGGAGATAGAAATTCTTTACTTGTTGTTTTGATCGGGTAATCTTGGAGTTTAATGCCCGATTTCATTTCTTTCACCTTATCCCACACCTTTTTCAAGTCTTTACAGTCAGATACTTCATTTAGACAGAACTGTGACCAGTATTGTCTTTTTGCTTGCGCTGTGACTCTGTTTGCTTTTATTTTTGTACTGCACATTTCTTTATGAGCTGCATCTTTTATCTCTTGCACAGGAACTTTTCTAACTTTTAGCCAGTTAAGATAAGCTAATGTTTTTGCTTTAACAGCATCCTCGCAAGCCTGATTCCACCAGACATTCCCTGAGAATGTTTCACACCTTTTTGATCCTTTTTTAGGAATAGCTAGAGCAGCAGCCTCAAGAACTGCTTTCTGAAAGTTATCATAAAAGATGTTAACATCCTCACAAATAACTTCACTCTCAGTCTTCTCAGTGAGGTAATTTTGAAAAGTTTCCCAATCTGCCTTTATGTAATTAATTTTAGGTATAACATCTTCACCACTAACTTCAGATCCAACGGATTCTTTAAAAGATAAAAAGTATTGGCACATGGTCACTACCTAGTGGGTCATTGGCTGTATCCCACTTTGCTGTTAATGCTAAAGCAGGTGAAACAAAGGTTAGATCAAGCGCCGATGCTCTATGATGAGATATGTCTGGGATGCGCGTAGTTCTCCCGTCGTTAGCAAAACTAAAGATGAATCCACAACAGTTTCCAGAAAATCAGGGTGAGAAACTATTTGACAATCTTCATCCCAGAAAGGAGCATGAGAATTGAAATCGCCACCAACGATCCACTTTTCTTTAGAACAGTTTAGAGAGAACGTAACCAATTAGTATTTTGCCCATCAGGGCCCTTAGGGTAATAAACTGATGCAAAATGTAAAATTTGATTGTTTGAAACTTTCAATTTTATAAAGGATGCCGACACATTAACTGTATCTTTTGTAAAAGAAAGAGGACTAACGTACGTGTAATCTAAACCACATTGTACATAGATAGCTGTACTAACTTTATCAGAATCTTTGCATATATGATAAACCGGGGGATAGTAATAACCTTGTAACTTTGGCAACTTCTGCTGAGTGACATTTAAGGACTGAAGGAGAAGTACATGATGAAATTTACTAGAAAGATGCATACACAAATTATCAATATTAGTTGACAAGGAACGTGCGTTCCATTGTAGAACCGACAAATTATCACATGTGTTGTTCTTTTTCTTCCTGGTCATATGTTAACCTAATTTAATGATGGGATAAGTATCATATAGGTGACGCAGTACAATAATCTGATCAAAACTGCGAAAAAGCACCCGTTACCTAGAGAATGGGGGGGAGAGGGAGGGGGAGATTTTTTCTTTTTTTTTTTTTTTCCCCACAGGGCTGATCATGGATACTTAACTGACCATCATGAACTCTTCTATGTTGATTTGGGGATGACAGGCTATCACAATGACTCCTACTGAAAGCTGCTTCACACATATGATGATTGGGCCCGATGTTGCACAAAAAAAGACGCCCGAGCGGAAATGGCAGATGGTTGCGCTGTTTAACATCCGTAGGCGTCAGCAGAGAAGATGATTGTTGAACATTTTGTTGACTAGCCCTCTGCCAGGAAGATGACTGCTGGTCGCCATGTTGACCAGCTGATGACTTGAGGGAAGATGACTGCTGCTCGCCATGTTGACCGAATGATGACTTCAGGGAAGATGAATGCTGGTCGCCATGTCGACCAGCGGATGACTTCTTGGAGGGAGATGACTGTAGGTCGCCATGTTGTGACAGCAGTTGACTTCTTGAAAGCAGATGACTGCAGGTCGCCATGTTGACCAGCAGATGACTCCTTGGAGGGAGATGACTGCAGGTCGCCATGTTGACCAGCAGATGACTTCTTGGAGGGAGATGACTGCAGGTCGCCATGTTGACCAGCAGATGACTTCTTGGAGGGAGATGACTGCTGGTCGCCATGTTGACCAGCAGAAGACTTCTTGGAGGGAGATGACACTGCTGGTCGCCTTGATGACCAGCGGATGACTTCTTAGAGGGAATTGACTGCCTGTTGGAATGTTGACCAGCAGATGACTTCATGGAGGGAGATGACTGTTGGTCGCCATGTTGATCAACTGATGAATTCATAAAGGGAAATGACTGCTGGTCGCTATGTTGATCAGCTGATGGTTCTTCAGGGGACAGTGATTTGGAAGTTCATAATAGCCTTCCGTTTGAGTTGAAACGGAAAAGAACTTTACAGCAGTTTGTGTAGATTTGCAATCAACACTACAAGCATTCTTTACAACGTCCGCATAAGATTTCTGGTTAACGGACTCTGTCTGTTTCAGCTTCAGCTTTGCTTGACGAATAGCCTCTTGAAACGAAATATAGTTCTTTGATTTCAAAACATTCACTTCTTTGGCCATCTTTTTAGCAGGACATCCATGAAAAGCCGATGAATGGTCACCTTTGCAGTTCACACAGAATCTGTCCAAGGTGCAGTTCTCTCGGGGGTGTGATGACTGACCACATCTGCTGCATATCTGTACTTTACTTAAACAGTGTTTCTTGGTGTGATGCAAACGCTGACAACACGTACACCTTTTTATTGGGCGCACAATATGGGTGTATCTTCAACACAACATTGTCAATACTAAGTTTTTCTGGAAGTGCTTGAAGTTTGAAAGTAATTATTGTCACTTTAGTAGTTTCAACAGCGATACCAGCAATACTTTGTGTCTGCATCAGCTTCTTACTTTTTTTTTTTTTTTTTTTTTCATACTTTCATGACTGCTTATATTGGATACGAAGAACGCTGTCAATTCACTGTATTTGTATGTACATTGTATGTAATATAAATTCAATTTAAACTGTTTAACAGGAAAAGAAAGCATACAGAAAAAGGCAACTAAACACACACCTTTGCACATCTATAATAATCTAATTGAATTTTTTTTTTTTTTTTTTTTTTTTAATACAGATCGTTCAATACATTTTTTTTTTTGACACACAATGAGAAATTCTTTTACAAATTACGGAAAAATAAACAAACACAGAAGTAATAACAACACAAAAACAAAACAAAACACAAAAAAAAAAAACGCGCTCTGATAACACCATCACACAACTGCATACGATATGGGCAAAAATGTAAGAAAAGCGTACATACATACATATCAGAAAACTGATCAACTGCAACAAAAAAAAAAAAAAAAAGAAGAAGAAGAAGAAGAAAAAGAAAAAAAACAAACAAACAAAAGCATACATACATACACATACATATATATACACATATACATATACACACACATATATATATACACACACATATATATATATATATATATATATATATATATACATATATACATATATATATATATATATATATATATATATATATATATATATATATATATATACCACACACACACATATATATACATATACATATACACATAATATATATATATATATATATATATATATATATATATATATATATATATATACACACATATATATATATATATATACATATATATATATATATATACACACATACACATATACACACATACACACACACATATATATATATACACATATATATACAACCCGCACATACTCAAACGAAAATGTCAGCGATACACAACTAAGGTTGATGATGTCAAACAAATGATAACAAGGACATAATACTTAGATTGTAATCTCTTCTTTCATAGGAACTTTTTTTTGTAGCAGAAGATATCACTACTCCCTTCGAATCAGAAGAAAAGAAAAGTAAAAGTGTAAACATTTCTTAATCTGGATTTTTATATATGATTTTTTTTTTTATTTGGATGGGATGCACAGTAAAAGATAAGGAAAAATCATATTTTGAGTAGACTGGTGTATGGATACCATTTTGTTTTGAACTCGTATTGCTTCATCTCTAAATCATGTGCATATTTTTCTATCTTGTATTTGATATGCAATTCTTTCAAAAAGACATGTACGTTTGGTTTTGTTTTGTTTTTTATTTATTCTGCATTTGTATACATGAAATTTTCCTAACAAAATAATAAGGTCAAATACTTCATCAGTTTTACTGTTGTCTTCTGTGCTGAAGAGGACACGTTCAAAATTTAAATGAAGACGTTTGCAATTTCCACATTTTTCTTTCATGACTGTCTCTAATTCCCGCCAAAAAAGACATGAATGTTGACAGGTAAATAAGTAGTGTTCTATTGTATCTTTCTCTTTTTGGCAGAA
>JADBJO010000696.1:40000-42500 GCA_016801955.1 Conus betulinus | reverse complement strand
CTCTCTCTCTCTCTCTCCATGTCTTGGTCTCTTCTTTCTTTCTTTCTTTCTTTCTTGCTCTGTCTCTCTGTCTCTGTCTCCGTCTGTCTCCGTCTGTCTGTGTCTGTCTTGTGTCTGTCTGTCTTTCTTTGTCTGTCTGTTTGTCTGTCTGTCTGTCTGTCTGTCTGTCTCTCTCTCTCTCTCTCTCTGTCTCTCTCTCTCTCTCTCTCTCTCTCTCTCTCTCTCTCTCTCTCGTATGTATATGTATGTATCCTCGACCTGCACGCATGTATACATCCTTCTGATATGGAAACCACAGCACCTGCTCCTGAAGAGAAGACAGGGGGGAGGGGGGGGAGGATTGGGGGGGGGGGGGGGGGGGAGCAATGAGGCGGCAAAGACAGCGTATTGTCTGTGACATTTCCCACAGGTCTATTCTGAGGCCGACACAACGCATCGGATTGCATTGTCAGCATCGTGAATGATGTTTATGACTCATTGATTCCGCACGCCAAGGAGAAAGACCACACACACAAAAAAAAAAACAGACAGACAAGACAGACAGACAGACAGAGAGACAGACAGAACAGAGAGACAGAGAGACAGAGAGACAGATAGACAGACATACAGACAGACAGACAGACAGACAAATAAACAGACAGACAGAGACAGAAACAGACACAGACACAGACAGAGACCGCCAGAGAGAGAGAGGGAGATGCCAGACCGAAAGAAGTAGGGAGGGAGGCAGCGAGAAGAGGGGTGGTGGGAAGGGTGGGGGTTGGAGTCTGGATGGTGGGGAGAACGGTGGGGGAGGGTGGGGGGGGTGGAGGGTTAGTGGAGGGAGGAAGAAAACTCTTTTTTTTTTTCAACCCATACGTCTGATCTAGGTGGTTAATCCAATGCGCGAAGATCTGAAAGGATGCCTCCTTTTGCTCCTGCTGTTGTTGTTGTTTTGTTGTTGTTGTTGTTGTTTGTTGTTGGTTGTTGTTTGTTGTTGGTTGTTGGTGTTGTTGTTGTTGTTGTTCTTCTTCTTCTTCTTGTTATTGTTGTTGTTATTGTTGTGCTTGTGGTTGTGGTTGTTGCTGTTTGCGTCGTTGTTGTTGTGGTTGTTGTTTTTGTTTGTGGTGGTGGTGGGTCTTCTTCTTCTTCTTCTTCTTCTTCTTCTTCTTCTTCTTCTCCTCCTCCTCCTCCTCCTCCTCCTCCTCCTCCCTCCTCCTCCTCCCCCCTTCTTCTTCTTCTGCACTCCTCCTCCTTCTCCTCCTCCTCCTCCTCCTCCTCCTCCTCCTTCTTCTTCTTCTCCTCTTCCTTATCTTCCTCCTCCTCCTCCTTCTTCTTTTCCTCCACTCCTCTTCCCCCCTCCTCCTACTTCTCCTACTTCTCCTATTTCTTCTTCTTCTTCTTCTTCTTCTTCTTCTTCTACTTTCTACATAGGGGGAGTCGAGGGTCTCCATGTATTTTCGATTTATAACCGATTGTTTGTTGTAGAAAATTACCCAAGCAACCCAACGTACCACCACCACCACCCACAGAAAACGAGAACAAAACTGGCATTGAAAACCTTCATTGCATATTGTGTTAGTAGTACATTTCTGCATGCTAACATTCATGTCAGAATTCTTATTGTTCTATCATTGTATTTATACTCAGCCGTCCGCTTGAGAGCAAAACAGATTGCATTTAAACTTTTTTTTTCTGTTGGGTAATTTACGGTTTACAGTCACGTCCGAAAGAAGAAAGGGTGTGTGAATCTTGTGGTTAGACTGGGGAGGAAAGTGGGGGGGGGGGGGGGGGGGTGTGTGGAAGAGAAAGGGAGGGGAAACACTGCGCAGAGGTTTCCGAGGAAAGAGAAAACCCTCTCCATTTTTGAAGACTGAACCGAAAATCGGCGAATCAGGAGATGAAAGTTTAGTCTACCACGCTACCACGCATGGCCACTGTCCTAAACCATAGACGGTTTGTGTCTCGGACGGTGAGTGCCATGATGGTTTTTCTCCAACTGACGGGAATGATGGGGAAGGGTGGGGATGAATGGGGGCAAAAAGCAAGAAGTGGAGGAATGGGGGGGGGGGGGGGGGGGGTAGGGAGAGAGCGCTTTTGTACTGAGGGCAATTCCAACCTCGTGGTGTTTTGTTCTCCTCAGCTTCGTCCATGTTTTACTCTCTGTGACGTCCATCTACACTCAACGGATCGGGTTTCGAATGCTCACTCTCTCCCTCTCCTCTCTCCCTCTCTCTCTCTCCTCTCTCTCTCTCTCTCTCTCTCTCTCTCTCTCCTCTCTCTCCTCTCTCTCTCTCTCTCTCTCTCTCTCTCTCTCTCTCTCTCCTCCGGATAGTTTTTTTTTGGTCTACTTTCTGTGAAAGATACCTCAAACAGTTTGAAATGCTGTCCCGAGCCATATCATCTCCAATTGTGTCTGTTGATGCCATCAGATAAGCGCAAGGGCAGTACGACGCACGCGCGTACGCTCATCACATATTTGGAAAAGTTGCACACACACACACACACCCACACACACACA
>JADBJO010000696.1:30000-32500 GCA_016801955.1 Conus betulinus | reverse complement strand
CTCTCTCTCTGGTGTGCTCTGACAAAAAGGGCCGGGATGCACGTGGCAATCCACGTAGTAGGGACAGTGAACTCGGAAGCGGTCAGCTAGCTGCAGAGCAAGATCATCCACTATCACGCAAAACGGTTTCACACCTCAGTGCCTCTCTCCCATGCAGGGAACACGTCTGTGATGGCGGTGGTCGGCAACAAAACAGCTGCAACACAACGCATTACAATACAATACACCTACAGCGGAATACTTGTTTTCTATGATACAACAAAATGGCAATACAATATTGTCCAGTGCATCATGCGATGCTATTCTCTCTCTCTCTCTCTCTCTCTCGTCTCTCTCTCCCTCTCTCTCTTCTGTCTCTCTGTCGTCTGTCTCTGTCTCTCTCTCTCCTCTCTCTCTCTCTCTCTCTCCTCTCTCTCCTCTCTCTCTCTCTCTCTCTCTCTCTCTCTCTCTCTCTCCCCTCTTAGTCGTTCAAGGGGTATATTATTAGTCAGTCGGAACAGGCTTTTTATATTGACCAATCAGAACACAGGTTTGTTTAGATGCGGAATGACACTCTGATATCTGCCCACCACAATCATAGAAACTGATAATGCAGAGATAACGCAGATTAATTTAGCAAAACTACATTCATCCACTGACGAATGTCAATCGCACCGAGAGAATGTTCAAAGGCACCAGAGCAACAAACTGCTCGCATCAACACACACACACATTCTATATAGTTATGAGCTATACTGCATTGCGTTTCATTCTTCTTATCACAATTTCAGTTACCATTGCCAACAGTCACATGCAAAAATGACACGCGCACGAAATTCAACGTCTGTAAGTATTTTACCAGCTGGTCTGATTTCAAAATGCTTTTTTTTTTTTCCTTTTCATTTGCAAATATTCGACTTGCCTCAGCAAGACGGACCACGCGTTCCACTTCTGTGAACCACGTGACCGGAAATTAATTTCCCCGATGTCTGTTAAAACGGGACTGCCCGTAAGCTAACCAAAGGCCCAGCGACAGGTGCTTGTTTCAGGAGGCTACAAAGGATTCTTTGTTCCTGGTTCAACTCTAAATCTGAAAGTCTGACTTGCATAGTTATATGAAATATTTCGTTTCCGTTTCCCCTCGTTTTTTTTTTTCGTTTTTTTTTTTTTTTTTTTTTTTTTTTTCTGAGTTTTCTGATTTTGTGTTCGTGATGTGTTTTTATACTGTTCTTCTCATGTCCATTCTTGCTCTCAGTCTGTATATATTTAGCCCGGACGTTTATAGCGCATTGTAAATCACCTTATATGAATAAGTAATAGAATGATATGATATTAAAAAAAGATGTTATGCAATATTATAATACATGATACTGTATTGTACTATATATGCATTATATCATATTATATTATAGTATGTTATATGATATCATATCATATCATGTTTATTGATTATGTTTATGTTATGTTGTGTTGTGTGTTGTTGTTTTGTGTTATGTTATGTTATGTTACGTTATGTTGCGTTTGCGTTGCGTTGCGTTGCTTTGCGTTGTTGCGTTATATCATATTATGTTATGTTATATCATATCATATCATATTATATTATATTATATTATATTATATTATATTATATTATATTATATTATATTATATTATATTTATATTATATTATTATATTATGTTATTTTATATCATATTATATCATACTATGTTATGTTTTATTACATTATTTCATATTATTTCATGGTATACTATATTATATCATATCATACATATAACAAATTATAATGTTGCATTACACAACATTGTATTTATGTATTGTATTACATTCAATTTTATTCTTTTCTATGCTATTCTGTTCCAATATTTTACATTGTCAGTACAATATGTTGCAAACCAATTTGATCTAATCCTAGTAGGGACGGAAAGAAGAAAGAGGGAAACAAAAAAGAAACAAACACAAAAAATGGGCTGAGTGACAGGAAGGAATATAAAACAGAATGAAAAAGAAAGAATGTATAAAGTAGAGAGAGAGAGAGAGAGAGAGAGAGAGAGAGAGAGAGAGAGAGAGAGAGAAGAGAGAAGAAGAAGAAGAAGAAGAAGAAGAAGAAGAAGAAGAAAAGTTAATAAAGATAGAATGAAACAACAGAATGAGAAACAACAGCAGAAAGAAATCGAAATGACATGTCAGTCCTATTTTGGATGATGGGTAGGCTAGACATGGCATGCAATCATTTTAAAGATAGCGTATGCATTTTGTTATTGTTGTTGCTGTTGTTTGCTGTTCTTGTTCTTGTTCTTGTTCTTGTTCGTGTTGTTGTTGTTGTTGTTGTTGTTCTTGTTGTTCTTCTTCTTCTTCTTCTTCTTCTTCTTCTTCTTCTTCTTCTTGTTCTTCTTCTTCTTCTTCTCTTCTTCTTCTTCTTGCTGCTGTTGTCGTTCTTATTATTGTGTTGGTAAGGTACTGATCAAAATGCATGATCTTATAAAAAGCTGTCCCAGTTCTTCATTTGTCTGACACGTGAAC
>JADBJO010000695.1:487500-590318 GCA_016801955.1 Conus betulinus | reverse complement strand
TGCCTCTAAAAAAAGAAGAAAAAAAGAAAAAAAAAAATCTTCATTTAAAAATAATAAGTGCAGAGTAATTCAATCATTTGATTTGAAAAATGGAAAAAAAAAAAAAAAAAAGGAAAAAACAAAAAAAAAACTACAGAAATTTTCAGTCCAAAACAAAAGCTGATTTTTGGTTGTAATTGATCCTTCTTAATACAAATCACTGGATTATTGGTTAAGACCCCAAATGAACATACCACTTGATAGCTTGATTAAAAATTATCAGGTGTATGTTTAATTCTGCAGTATGTGTTTAATCAAATTGTCAATCTATAATTGTCTTCAAAAGAATGACACTGGAAAAGCACACAGATTGGCAGAATGGTGAAGGCGGGTAGCCTGGGTGAAGGGGAACAAAGGGAAAAACCATGTTATTACACATATATATATACACACAAATACACACTAATTGCAGAATCATGTGCTTATGCACAGACCAGGCTTTGTGTAACACTTATTTCAAAGCTTGTTTTGCCAAGGAATTATGATCACTAATCCCCCCCCCCCCCCCCCCCCCCCCCCCCCCCCCCCCCCCCCGAGTTCTAGTGAGGAATCCATGCGCCATACTTTTAAGGTAGATTCTTTTAGCTGAGGACCTGACTGGCATGACACATCCCATGACATGATACCAAGTAGAAAACATTCTTAAAGGTCTCCATGTTCATCTCATCCACATGCATTATTCAATAGTAAAACCTGTGCCATCTTCTGTAAACTTCCTTCTATTTTTCAATTCTACCTCTGTTAGGCTTGCTTGAATTCAAAAGACAAAAAAAAAAAAAACAAAAAACTGGCAACGAATATGAGACTAGAAGAGTGAAGACTGTACTTCTTTTTAAACGCACACATCAAGTCTGTCCTGTTTAAGTGAACTGAACAGTGAAATAAATACAGCAGGAATGCAAACCTAGAGCAAAGATTTATGTCACTTTTAATGAAAAATTTAAAGAAAAGATAACAACTCTAGCCACATAATGCAGTTTTAAGTATGTAAATTATACCAGTGACCTTCCATGTCACGTCCTGAGCTTTCTGATCACAGAGCTGTTTTCAGGTGTGCAACATTAAAAACGCACACTTGCATAATGACTTTCTCTGCTGAAAACAGCAAGAACATTGGACATCAGAAAGGAGGAACGTTTGAAAACTAAGGAAACTTCCAGGCTAGCAGTGAAAAACACCATAAACAGGCTGAATACAAAATCTAATGGTTATTCGTATAAAAAATAGTGGAATCTGGTTACAATCAGACTGCAATGTGTGCAACATTGTTACACTTCTATAAAACAGTACCATACAAGAGTTGAAGCCCTTCAACAGTTGTACCTGGAGCCTGTTGTACAGAAGAATTTTCTTTCTTGGCCCAAACCCTGTGTCATTACCTTCAACTGAAGTACAAATAAACAAACACACAAACAAGCCAAATGTTCACGGTAAAAAAAAGGATTCCGTCACAAAGCTCAACTTTGATACAGCAGCTACTGATGTCTGCACCATTGCAGTTGGGCTCAAGAGACAACTACCTATGCTTTTTTTTCTTTATACATTTTAGCGTTTCAATCCCCCCCCCCCCCCCCCCCCCCCCCCCCCCCAATTTCACAGTTAAAATGCATCATCCACAGAACATTAAACAAAAACAGATAACTAAACAAAGACAATACACTAATTGCAAAGATTTTCAATTCAAGCATTTTTCCCAAACCAAAAACTGGCCTGTGCATAATGTTCCGTTTCTGTAAGTTCAAATATTACAAAATGACAATGATCTGAAAGACAATAAATCACTCATATGGCAGCATTATAATCATTTTGCACATTCTGACAAAGGAAGCGGCACATTAAATTTTTCCTGATTATCTACAAACTGATATCAATTCAGTGTGTTCATTCTATAACCTGCTCATTAGGAAGACTGTTCCTTTCAATCTAAATCAATATATATTTTCAATGTTAGTACATTCACCATGCAGGGGCCTAGAATCAATTCTTAAGTTTGAGTGCTCAGTTGACTATCTTGTGTTCAAACCAATCATATGTCAGACTTTTACAGCTTTAAAACCCCTGTCCACATACACACCAAAAAAAAAACTGGTACTGATTCAAGTTAAGAAACTTTAACGTGGTGGATAGAATGTCAAGTGCCCCACCTTCCATCATGACGATTCCCTGATACTGTCAACCTTTAACAGATGACCTCCCTTCAGCTCAATGGGATTTCAATCTCACAATATATCATAAAACACTAAATTTGCATGACTTTTCAAAATTTTATGCACTTCCCCTATTCTTGCCATTGAACCATTTAAAGACGTCTGTATTTCTGACTTTCAGTTTACTCCTGGACCTGTACAGGGGTACCACAAAGTAAAAAAAAAAAAAGTGTCATTTGTGTTCTGCAAACAGAATTTGTTCCTCTCGATACGAACTTTTAATCAAACTGTGACATTTCCTGTGCAATGACAAAACATTATAAAATTGCTGTGCACTTAAGACATGCTGGTCAGTTTGATATTGTGAAGTCACAGGATAAGGTGTCTTCAGATTTGGAAGGATATGAACATCTGATCTGTGAACATCTGATCAGATGGATGTTTTAAGTTTTCTGTTTGCTGAAG
The DNA here is from genome assembly GCA_016801955.1 of Conus betulinus. Taxonomy (NCBI): domain Eukaryota; kingdom Metazoa; phylum Mollusca; class Gastropoda; order Neogastropoda; family Conidae; genus Conus; species Conus betulinus. Next base: position 587,667 of record JADBJO010000695.1, on the reverse strand, counting down.
ACAGCAAAATTTCTTTTAAAAAATCATAAAAAAAAAAAAATAAAATAAAAACCATGCCAGCCACAAATTAAGTGTACTGTCATCAAAATTTTGTACAAATCATGAAAAATATACATCTAGTATTCAAAGTTGGTTGGTTTGCAGTTACATCTCCAGTTAAAAAAAAAAAAAAAAAATTAATATGGGGGAGGGGGAGGGGGGGTTAGGGTGGGTGGGTGCGTGTTTATGCAGATTTTTTCAATTTAATATGTTGGACTTAAACACAATACATAATAAAAAAAAAAATAAAAAAAAAAAAAAAAACTCACTCACTTGAACCTGCAAACAGGGTTCCTGCAGACCCCCAAGAACAAAATTAAAGGAGTTTTCAAGGAGGTTTTTCTTAATTTAAAAACTTCAATACATGCATAAATGCATTCACGCTGCTGCTGCGCGCCATATTGTTTGTAAGAAAGTGCAAACGGGTATCCCTGCAAGACTTACTCAACGCCAGTAGAGCCATGTGCTTTTCTCATTTGCTGTGGCTGACCAGGGCACCGTCATCCATTGTTCGCACATCAAAACTTTTTTTTTGCAGACTATGCAGTAGCAGGCATGTTTGTTTGCTTTGACTTCTCTCATCCAGTCAGAAAACTTGGGTTTATCCAACCACAGATGGTTGAAAGCATGTCCCCCCCCCCCCCCCATTCCTTCGCACATGCCAAGTTTTAAAACTGCTGAAAATACAAATTACCTCCCTTGGTTAAATAGCAGACGACAGTGCAGGATCGCGACAATGTTGTAAAAATTTATTTTAAAATAATTTTTCATCAACCTGAATGCAGAAAAATGAAACTGCCATTTTTCTGCCACATTACAAATTCTTGGAGCCGATGCTTGATTTCCAAAAGTTTAAGGTTTGGTCAACAGAACCACATTTTATTGATTGGAGCCGATGGCTTGATTTTCAAAAGTTTTCGAGGTTTGGTCAACAGAACCACATTTTATTGTTTGCAAGGGTTTTCAAGGTCTTGAAATTGGCCCTCCGAATTCAATGAACTATACCTCAAATGGAACTATCTAGACAACAGAATAGCTTTAACTTTTAGTCACTACTAAAACAAAAATGAAGTTTGGCCCTTGCATTCCATAGATTAAAAATCAATGGAAAATGTTTCTATTTCAATGTGTATGTGAGCGTGCCATCTAACCTCAAGAAAAGCAATTCTGCTGAAAAAAAATATGCACTACATCTGCTTTCACTCATAAAAATGTTCTGAAAAGTTCTATGTCCATCTTCTTAGAATGAAGAATGTAACTCTAATTAATATATCTGAGACCTCTGAAAATGCCATTCTGCTGCAAAAAAAAAAAATTACACTTCATCTCACTTTGTTTCATTCATTTAAATGTTTGTAACAGTTCTTTTGTTGCGCTTTACCATAGTTTGGTTAACATTTTCAGCGTCTATGCTCTTCTAAACCTGACGAGTTACTCCAATGAACAGAAGATTTGAGCGCATGCCTGATGAGTTACTCCAATGAACACAAGATTTGAGCGCATGCATGTTATAAAGTTTAACTCAACTGCCTGTGACCTCCCTTCAGCTGAGGAGAAGCCCAATTTTCCAGTGGTCCTTTCACTTAGTCTACCGGCTAACACAGACCTCTCAATTCCCAATTTTAAACAAATGAACAGCGGCATGTGTGCAAGTAACCAAGCATATGTAAATCTGAAATCATATTCCAGGTCTCCACAAAATTAGTCAAATCTGAGTTCATTATGTATGTAATATATACCACTAAAATCTGATGACCACTGACAAATATACATCACAGGGTTTTACTCCGTAATGTGTATCTGCATTATAACCCAACCCTAAATGCATTCTGCAAGCCGAGTTCACAACAAAAAACAAAAAGAAGAAATCCTGCATTCCCATTTCTATGGTATCTTTTACCATCTCAGGAACATACAAATTGTGAGAAAAAGCATTCACCAATGCTTTAGGAGTTCAGGTCCTTCACTCAGAGAAGAACAAAAATTGCTGTGGACAAGTTTTCACAAGTGTCAAGCTACACAATACCATGTGCCCGCAATCTTCAAGTTCCGACATAGTTTCTTCTTGAATGTACCACCATCGTCCCTTTTCTGTGCTAACAGCACCTCCACCAATTCTTTATGTCCTTTTCTAGTTCATGCACAGCAAAACTCTTTCCCAGGAACATCATCTCTCTACATCAAAATGGTATAACTTAATGCAGTGACAGCTTCATGCTACACAGGCAATTAAAAGACAAAATTAATGACCAAATCTGTTCTGGTTCCCTAGAAGGTTCTTTCCCTTCTTTTTCACTATATTTGTTTAAATATATGATTTCCCTGGAAAAAGTCAACAGTCCATCATCATGGCAAGCTGAGAGCTGTGTTGATCTGCTGGACAAAGATACAATTTCACTCATGATCTCCTGCGCATTTTTTTTTTTTTTTTTTTTTTTTTTTTAATCAGGGAACTTGTTTCCTTCAGTTCTCAAATGAGATTCCAACTGAAGATATAACCAGAAGTGACATACAAAAGAGGGCATACAAACTGCGAAAACATGCATTTTCCTTATCTACAAATAAACCACAAGACAGCTTTTCCCTCACAGTTCTCAGTCTAACTATCATGAAATCAGGAAAAAGTATCCAGCAAACCAAACTTCTGCCCCAGCAACACACCCTTCAAGATATGCAAACATCTGTTTTAAGATAATGTTGTTCATAATTCTTTTTGGGCAAGGTTCCAGAAAACTGCCTTATTTAACAGCTTATCATGCATGCTGTGCCATCAAGGCCAAACCTGTCTGCAAACTAAATCTGAAAGTCCATCTGTGATACAATTTTGTGCTTCCATTCAAAAGTAAGATTTAAACTACAGCACTGAACTCTGATGTCAGAGCACGTGAAACAAATCAGGTAATTATCGTAAGTGGTGAAACCAGGTTTTGCTTCTCCACTCTGTATCACACATATACAGGAAGGGAAAAAAAACACCTTGTAGCAGAGTTTAACAACAACAACAAACCCAAAGTCACTGGGAAATAACACTGCAGAAGAACAGACCTTCAATTTCCAGCCCAGAGTTTACACTGTCACTGTCTATCCATCAAAGTACAGCAATCTGAGCTCCTATGATCTCGAGAATTGCAGAAGGTCAGGAAAATAATGTAGAACTGGGGACAGAGTTGAATGGGTCACAATGCAGAAGAAAGACACGGCTTTAAAAAAAAAAAAATGCTTACAAGACTTGAAAAGATTGATTTTTTTTTCGGCATCCCAAAATTCACAGACCTGTTTACTCTAAAGCTGCTATTGATAAATTTCTCAATTAAAATGAGCATATTTTCCTTAAAAAATGTGCATATACATCTTCCAAATTTGTAAATTTTGTAATAAGCAGGGGGTCCCTGCTACTGTTCCAATGTCATCCAGAAGCGAGTCGCTCTGTATGATATTTTAAGTGGTATTCCCCAGGGAAGTATCCTGGGCCCAGTACTTTTCACAATTTTTATAAATGATCTCCCGGCTGACATACAGAGTACATGCAAGATATTTGCAGATGATACTAAGTGTATAATCATTCCCAGAATTCACATATACTGCAAAACGATATAAACAACTCATACAATGGTCAGAGAAGTGAAATCTATATTTTAATGCAGGGAAAGGCAAGGTTATGCATGCAGGGTACGATAATCCAAACAAAGGATATGAAATAACTCACGGCTCATCTATGCATGTTTAAGATACTTGTACAGAGGAAAAGGATTTAGCAACGATATTTGATCAAAACTCAAATTTGACAAGCATATTGCAACAGCATTAAAGCCAATAGGATGCTGGGCTCGATTAGAGATTTTTAAAATTCAAATAAAGGTGTTTATAAATCTATACACTTGTTTGGTAGGGCCACATCTCGAGTATCTAAACATAATTTGAAATCCTTTTCTTAAGCGACAGTCTAGTACAATCGAAAGAGTACAGAGGAGAGCAACTAAAATGTTAAAATCTATTAAAAAAAAAAAAAAAAAAATTTTTAGATTACAAGGACAGGCTACAAAAATTAGATCTGCCATCCTTAAATATAGAAGATTAAGGGGAGATCTGATAAATGTTTACAAGATGTTTCAAAATACTGACAATACTAACAAAGGTTTGTTTCACTTGCCTAACGAAAAAAAACTTGTAACAGTGATCTTAAAATTCTAATCATGTATTGCAGAAAATAATATTAGAAAAACTTTTTCTCTAGAGTCACCAAACAGTAGAACAATGTTCCTGCACAAATTTAATTGGCTTCAGATACTAACAAATTCAAAAACCTCCCAGACAGTGATTCTAAATTTGCTCAGTTAAAGTATCTTTATGATTAGTGCATCAAAAGGGAAGCTTATATCGTAACAGCAATTGTTAATTTCACCAAAATGGAGGACACGTAGTGAGGCCTGGTGGTTGTCCAATTGCCTGACCTGACCTGACCTTTGGTTGTAGCGCTGAAACACAATGGCTATACACCACAAGTGCAACCACTGTTCAAGAGCTGTCTGAAGACACCCCCCCCCCCCCCCCCTACTTTTTCCAGTTTGTCGTATTCATACTTTCACCAAAAACAGGTTTACACAATACATGGAAATCGTATGGGTAAACAGGTCTGAAATCAGATCTACTACGTTTAGGATAAAAACACTGTCCACAGCAACAGTATTGATTAAAGAAATAAACAATTTTTTTTTTAAAATATGATTATAATGTGGTACTAAATCTAACTATAAAATGAAAAATGTTAATTGTAGTTAAAACTCTTCTCTCTTGCTTTTCATATTATCAGATATTCAGGCACAATCATGTCAAGATGACAGAGATGTATGGGCAAAATGAGAAACACCAGCATATTAACAACCAATTCAAAGTTCAAACATATTGTGTCAAGTAAGAACATACATTACTATGATACAAATATACATAAAGCAACTTCCTCTGGTGACTAATGATGATCATTTTCATTTACATAAATTTTACATATTTGATTTTATCTCCTTAGAAACAGAAAATGTTGCACTAATTAATACAATGGCTTCCAACTTAGTCTGATCCTTTTAATTCTTTCCCTACATACACTGGTAAGGCTTATCTTTCCTTACGTACAAGAAATGTTTACACAACCACTGCTTACATAGCATGTTCAGAAGTTTACTTTTTATTTTTTCATTTCTGTGTTAAATTCATAGTTTAATAACTGCATTTTCATATAGTTGGATTCAATTCTGACACAATAAATTAGCTGAGAACACAGAAAGTTTTGTGCATTGCTGAGCATTCAGACCACTTAGAGCAGGGCAGCACATTGAAAACGGGACCATAATGCTACTGCCCATATGTGGGTGACACATAGGGAAAAAAATTAATGTCTTAGCCCACACCATTCCAAATTTGTAATCATAATCCATACAGGCCACCAATGACGAATAGGCTTCCCCCCTTGATAGCTCTTTGAGACCGAGAAGAAAACATGAAGTTATGCCATAAGGAAATGCTGACCCCATGTTGTTTTCCAAACTGTTATTTATTATCTATTACTTGACAATAACAGTTGTACATACTGGGCATGGACAATGAATGCAACTGTGCAGGAAGACACATTTCAATGGTCAGAACGACCAGCAACAATCACCAAAACAGTCTAAAAGAAGTGCATGTACAACCACATTTTGTGTGAGTATGTGTCTGTGCGAGTGCTTTTTCTTTTTTCTTATTAAACCAACGTATGTAGAATTTGTTCATGCTGCTAGAAAACTACTCCAACAAACCCTTCAAGAGATCTAGAAGGAATATTTCTAATAACGTGGAGGGGACAAATCAAAGTTCAAAGGAATACAGAGCACACAACAGATTGTCCCTCTTCAAGTTTTGCAAGTTGTATTCCTCTACTTATGATGCACGAGTTATTTTTATACAATATCCTTCTCTATTTGTTGGTGCCTGTGGAAAAACCAAAGACGCTTTCTTGCATTTCTACAACTGTCATTCCGAGATGGAATCCATCTTCAAAAAGCCATTTTCTACGATAAAGAAAAAAAAAAAAAAAGCGAAAAAGAACAGAACAGAGGGATATGCAGTAAGTTATTAAGGATAGAGAGAATCAGAAAGACAGAAAGACTAATGCTCATTTCAAGAGACTCACTTTTAAACAGTCCACAACAAATACTGGCCGAACTTTGAAAACGTGTCCCTTTCGATTTGGCCTTTGGAAAACATTCTTATGGGGTTAAAAAGACAACCAAATTACCAATTCTTATGGGAGGAAAAGGGAGCCAAATTACAAGTTTTACAAATATTCAATGTTATGGGGAAGTTTATATGATGTTGAAATTGTGTACATGTTCAATGTTGCTTTTAGTAAGTGTGAGTAGTGTTTTGAAATCAAATGGCCACATGTTAGCAGCAATCACACAAAACCGTGGTACTTCTCTGTGTACTAATGACAACTTATGTCCCTTTTCAGACAAAAGCAAGAAAAGTTTGTCCACTTTGCCAACCCCAAATTCTGACTGAATGTCATTTGTCAATCATCAGCTAAACAAATTTGCAAATGGTATGAATTCATGTCACACTCTCCCCCCCCCCCCCCCCCCCCCCCCCCCCCCCCCCCAAAACATGAACAAACGAATCCACTGACAACAGAACAAACAAAATCAAATGGTACACCAGTGACTCGCAAGTATCTCATAACTCATACTAGTCCTGCAGCATGACACTAATATTAATTTTTGTTGGGTTCCTTTTCATCTGTGGCCAACACAGTTGTCTGTTCTGTCCATACCAAACTGTCCTTTGGTTTGCTTTGCATGTCTATGCCTTCAGTCTGACTCTACCCAACAGCATGCAAAAAACTGTTCCAAATGAGCTACAATGTATGGTCTGGTGTTAACATAACCATGTGTCTCTTCCTCCTTTCCTAGCTAGGAATAGAAGGGAGGAAGCAAAGGAATGAAGGTGGGTGATGGCCTGAAATCATGAAACATGGTTAAATACACATGAACTAATACTGACTGATGCTAAACTAAAAGAAAAGGCTTTTAAAACGAAGCCTTGGAACTGCAAAATAAAAGCAAAACAGTTGCAAAGAGCGCAAGAATAACTCAGACAAAATGCATACACTAAATATTCTAGAACTGCACATGAAAAATGAAATAAAAGCGAATCTTTTACAACCAAGATGATGGAGACAACTAATATTTCAATCATAATAGTACAGGCATGCAGTATGCACAATCTGTCCAAACAAACATTTGAAAAAAAAGCAAGTACTCGACACTTTATTTCCTGTACTGATCATACCAAAGCAAGCTTAATAATGAACAGGAAATATTCTCTCCTCTGATACATTGGGGTTCTGGGAATGGGGGGGGGGGGGGGGGGGGGGGGGGGGGGGGGGGGGGCTTCACATTTACAACATTGTAATTGAAATATATTACAAGATTTACAATTCATGCACACATCTGTCAAGACTGGTTTCATTTGTGTTGAACAGCTTCATTAGGTATCCACACAGTACAGATGCATAAAGAGGATGACCTACATGTATTTCGAGGAATCTCTAGTTTCAAACATATATGTTTTTTTTCTTTAAATTTATTTTCAGGCGTATCAATATTGTATGTCACACACACATACACATTCACACACACACACACACACACACCACACAGTCTGAAACACTCTAGAGTATACAAGCAAACGCACACTGCTGTCATGCAAGTTCCAAAGCAATCATTTTTCTTCTTCTCCATCCCCCCCCCCCCCCCCCCCCCCCCCCCCCCTGAAATCCCGCCCTCCCTCTGGCCCTACCCCTTCAGTCACAAAGCATCCCAATGTCTCTCAATGTCAATTCTTGCACATTACCTTCCCCACTGATGTCATTTGCAAAAGCATGCAGTTGGGAAATGAACCATTAAGGTTAGCACAAATTGATGGAAACTGGCATTTAACATGAAAATGGTATTACAGAGTACATTCTTGCTTTTTTCTCATGCCCTTGACATATCACAACTTGGTGCTGGTAGCAGTTCCTTAGGACACATCTGTAACATAAAACACCCTCACTGAGCATTCATAAATGATACATGCATTTATATATGTAATAAAATTATTTCAGAATGAAAGCAATGCCTTCTCAGATGCGCATGACATAGGTAGAACAGGAAGAGTAGGGGCAAGATAGGGGTGCGTTCTGGTCATTATCCTTATGGCAAAGTGTCATTTGAAAACATTAATTTCTGGTTTTATATGTTTTGATCCGATTACTAATACATTGAAAGTTCATGACAAGGATGACCTGACAAAAATAAGAGCTGTTGATTAGATTCTGAAATTGCCTCATTTGCCACTCTATGACTTTATACTTATCCATCTAGATTCTGAAATACCTCATTTGCCACTCTATGACTTTATACTTATCCATCTTTTAGAGCTCAGCTCCAACATTTGAAACAAGAAACTATAACAAGAAGGATAATAAATCATTATATTTCTCATTTCATTAAACACTAGCAAAAAGAGTCACTTTACAGATACGACATTTAACAGGAATGCAAGCAAAAAATCATACAAAGACAATTCGAAATCAAGGCCTTTATAATCGTGTGCAAGAATTATAATTCCACTCTTTTCATGGACCAATCTGAGGATTCTACTACTACTAATGACCAATGAGGTAAAATAACAGCACTACAGAACTGGAAGAGATTTCTGCTCTCTCCACAATATGTATTTTCCTTGGTAAGGCAAGGTTTTGGTCATGAAATCAAAACAATTGTGTGGTTAGTTAGGATCAATGAGACAGAAAAAAAAAAAAGATGAAGAAAAAAACATAAACATCAGATAAATACTTACAGCTCATTTCACTTTTTCCAAAACGTCTGTGCAACTGATCGTGATTGAACTTCAGGAACGATTCATATTGTTCTGGAAAAACAGAACCAAATAACAGCAATGACAAGCAAATCTTATGTCACACACATTTCTTACTGCCAGTGAAATGGATTTCTTATCTTCAAACTGAAAATGACAAAATTTTTACATATAAAAAGAAACAGAAACCATCAAACCCCCCCCCCCCCCCCCCCCCCCCCCCCCCCCCTGAATTCTTTGGAGTCCTGTTTCAAACTCAAAGACTTTGTGACTATCAGAACACAGAGTCTGTTGGGGTTGAAAAACTGATTCAGAGGTAATTCTTACCCACATCTCCGATGAATAACATTTTCATCCGATGCACTGGAAATCAGGAAACTATGTTGTCTGCTACTCTTGCACAGTGAACAACACATTCATACGTCCATATAACAAAGCCATTTGAAACTGCCTGAGCCAGTCATGTTGCTTGGCTTTTGTTCCATTCACTTTATCATCACCCGCTAGCCACAGCTGATTCAGATTTTGAAAAGCCGAATTTTATAGGGTTTGCCAAACCTTCCATCGTTGGCCAAATCAAATGATCTTACCATACACTAGGTTAAAGTAGCCTGTACTGAAGACTATTGTTGTTTTCAGTAGAAGAGAGTTCTCCAATGGAATTTGTTGATTCAAAACATTCTAAAATGTAGAGCAAAGTTACGTTTTTATCAACTTAAGTTAACTGAGATGGATCGGACGAATACGTAACGCGCTGCTTGAAGCTCTAATGCCTATATAAGAAAACAATTGCATCAAAGTAAATTTGGGTAAGCTTTAGAGACACACACTGTCCTGATTTCCAGTACATCAGGTGGGTATTTTATGCACCACAGATGCACATTTGTGCATAAGAATTATCACTGCTACACGTCAAACCCAGTCCTCTATACCTGACATTGTGAGCTGGCAGCCATCTAACTTAGCATCTGACATCATTTGGTTGAGCTCAAAAGTGCTTCCTGTGCTGCATTTTTAAATGAACAAGTGATGTAAAGAACGACTACCTGTGCTGCATTTGTAAACGAACAACTATCATAACAGAATGGAATGTGATGACTATTTTTTCGCAAAAAATAAAAATGACAGCGTGTGCTTACTGGTGTGAAAATACCCTTGAAAATCGGAAACCAATGAGGCAGATCAACAATCCAAGTCTGCCGAATAGCCAAGCAAACCAGTAAGTAAACACAATTCTGAAAGAAATTAAACTACCTGAGTCTGAACAATGGAAAGACTATGTAAAAGTGAATTTTTCAGATACTCTGTATGAACACATGATCAAAAAATGTGTGGGTGAGGGTGTGTGTGCGTTTACTTTTATGACTGTGCAGTGCAGTGCAATGTGTGTGTGTGTGTGTGTGTGTGTGTGTGTGTGTGTGTGTGTGTGTGTGTGTGTGTGTGTGTGAGCGTCTTGAGTGTTTGTGTGCATGCTATTCTTCATTTGTTCAATGCTTTCAGGTATTCATTACATATCCGACTTCAAATGTCCACTCTGTCAGCATGTGCTTACAAGTGTATGTGTGCATGGGTGCACGCGTGTGCATACATGCGAGACAGAAAGAGATGGGCTTCACATCTATGTGAAGGAAAATTTATCAAATCTTGTTTAAAAAGTGTAACCCGATGTTTGATTTGCTTTTGAATAAAAATGTTTTGTTCAAGTTCTTTACACCAGTTCCATGGCAGCTTTCTCACTGCAAACCATTACGTACAATGAACAGAATGAAAACGGAGCCAATATTTGCTGCAAAGTGAGGGGTTGTTACTCTATTCATCCTTGAATCCTGGTGACAAATCTTGTCATTTATCAGTTTCTAGATTTATATAGTATATTCACTGAAAGCTGTCAAATCTCTGGCCGAAGTATAGAGGCATGGATGGCACAATTTGTTCACTTTTGCAGTTCCACATTATCGAATGAGAGATTGAAAGACCAAACCCTTCTCAGCAAGACAGCAACAGCGCCTGACAGCCTGGTACGCGAGTATAATGTGCGACGTGCTGTTTAAAAATTTTACATGAAAATATAGTGGGCAGGCTGGCAATCTGACACTTTGATACTGCACAAAATATTGCTGCCTGTAGTGTGCAGCCTGGAACTAAAAAAATGACTGTAAACTTCTACATTCCCCTCTCATCTCAACACATATTATGCACATTACATTAGATCAGAATCATTGTTGAAAGAGGCATCAGAAGGACTTCAAATTAAACTTTTCACCTGCATGTAGCAAAAACACTTGAAACAAACGCCAAGTTTTTGCCGTTCACTCTTGTGCACCGCAAAATGTGGGCTTTGAAATGCTTGGTGTTTTCGGTTAATACATAGCTTATCAATCTATCACATATTGACATTTGTTGATAGCAACACAAATTATCCTGGTTTGCAGCACTTCATGCATCATTTGTGATTTACCTCATTTCTGTTTTGACTTTTCACAATCTGAGTTAGCAGACTGTCATAATCAGTCATTACTAAAAATGTGAGTATTTCACAGAACCAACATTACTCTCTGCAGTTAAAAGATGAGTTTACTCTTAAAACTCTCCAAAAGCTTTCAGTGACTCAACTCTCTTGCCCAAATTCACCATGCCAGATGTAGGCCGACAGACTTCCTTAGTTAACAGTATCAGCATACTTTACTTTCTCTGTAAATTTCACGTTAATTTCATGGCCATATTTCTAGACTTTGTGGCAGGCTGGCAAATATGGACTGAAACTTCTATCTACTGCCCCCCACCCCCCCCCCCCCCCCACCCCCCCCCCCCCCCCCCCCCCCCCCCCCCCCCCCCCCCCCACCCCACGTGTAGCGTAGATTTAAGATGCAAATTCAAAACCAACTACTAAACCATGACGATGGACTTGCATTCTATGATTTCAACTCTAGCAAAAGATAATGCGTGTTGTTTCCTGCTATTGCATACTTGTTCTTACAGACAGCCTGCAAGGTGATCACCTGTGTAATTTGAAATCACTTTTGAAAATTATCACAGAGCAACAATTGTTTGAATCAAATTTTCAACTATTCTTATGGCTTTTCATATTTTAATTAAATTACTTTTGCACTTTAGCATGAGCTACCACTCGATGTTCCTTACACCGCATGTGTAAAAGTACACACAGTTTTCACAGTTTAACCCATATATGCCCACCGTCCCATTTATGGGACGCAATATTGTAATGATGATACTTAGTCAACTGAACCCAATACAGTGACTTCTATGCTCAAGACAGGTCAAGGTGACCAACTGCTGTGTTCTGGGGAATTAATCTTCCCTAGCTTTTCCAAAGAAGGCTGCCATTTGCAATTTTGAGTGTGGAATGGAGAGCATCATCGCAGGCAATAAATGGTGAGTTGGTATCTTTTAAAAAAAAACAAAACTTTTTTTAATATCAAACAAAGAACAAATAATGGAGATAATGATGTTTGTTATCTGAAAACGTTTTTCATGGACTTTTCAGAAAACGGTCTTGCTTGCATTTGTGAATGTTTAAAGAGCCATCCCAAAAATGGGACAGTGGGCACGAGAGGGGTGGGGTTTTTAACACATACAAGAAGGAACTTGCTTCTCTTGTCTTTCAGACTCTACAATGTTCATCAAGTTCTTTCAATGCTGGAAGATGACAGCAGCATCCAAGAAGCCATTGTCTACATTTTGAGCCACCTCCTGTGTGAATGAGGACACTGATGAAGACAGCGGAGAAGAAGATGGGCAGGGGACAGTATCCAAACTTAGTGGGCGTCAGCTGCAGGCACCTGCTACTGCCACAGTATTCCAATGTGGTCAACGCCGGCAAATTTATGATCCTGAGGGTGACAGTTCTTCAGATGAATGGGTAAGAATGATTCCTGATTCACCACTACAACTAAACCATGGGTGGTGTCGATCGCACTGACCAGAACGTGGACAAATAAGGATTTGCCATACGCTCGAAAAAGTGGTGGTGGGCAATCTTTTCTTACTGTGTGGATGTCTGCACCCAACAGGTGTGGCAACTCTACAGAGCAACTGGGGCAGAAAAGAACAACCCGCTGGATCCTCTCGCCATCCGCAGGACAGTTTCCAGGTTCTACCCTTGCACGGGCTTCTCATGCAGTACCTGGCCGTCCAAGCTTTGTACCTGTGGACAAGCGTGTGGCAGAAGAGGTCAGGTTTGATCAAGTGGACCACGGGGTGGAAAGATGGCCAACACAGCTGAGATGCAGTGCACGCGGGCTGAAGACCAAGCGTTGGTGCTCAAAATGCAAGGTCAGGGTACATGAGAGATACTTCCAGCAGTACCATGGAAAGTGACACTTTGTGTCTTCGATCTATATATCCAAGACACCAGCCCTCTCTTCTCCAGTTAAGTTGAATTCAGACACTCTGATTGTTTCACAAAAAAGACAAACTTTTCTTCAGATTTTGTTTCATTTCCGTACAAAATATATGAATAAACTATTTCATTTTCATTTATCAAAGGCAAAGTTTGCTCAGAATTAACTTTGTGGGCTATTTCTTAGCATACTGAATAATTTTTTATTTCAATAAACGATCAGTAAATCCTTTATTTTTGCTTTCATGTATCATGTGAAAAAGCAAGAAAACCCCTACCCTCTCGTGCCCACCATCCCATTTATGGGACGGTCATATTTTATATCCTAAATCACTGAAATCAAAGTTTTACTCCAATTGAGCACAAAATAGCGTAATTACAGACCAAAGCCATTCAGATATGCAACTTTTGTTTGAAAAAAAAAAATTGGGCATATATGGGTTAACAGGTTTTCACACAGCTAGTCCCAGGGATGAATTTTTGGGTGGTTTAGCTCTTGAGTACCTTTGTTTTCCATCTTTCAAGTCAATGTATTTTTGGGGTTTAACTCTTGAGTACCTTTGTTTTCCATCTTTCAAGTCAAAAGTTGAGAACTGCTCAACAGATGCACATACCTTTATCCTGAAACTACCATTAGTACTCATTTCAACAAAATGTATTATCTACAAAGTGTGTGTACAAATCTTCCATTACAAAAGGTATTATCTACAACGAGTGTGTACAAATTTCCAAACTTTTACAAACACTGGGAAGAGGTAGGGAGATTTGTCATCACCTACCATCACACAGCAGAGACTGAGACTTCTGATCCTGCAGTGGACCCAAAACATGAATTGGTGGCCACAGCTGAAATAAGTGTACTAACTCAATTTTGATCAAGGTAATGACTGCAGTAAATCTGTAATTCTTAAACTGCAGCCACAGTGTGTGGAAATGAATTAAATTTATTTGCCTGATTCGAGTTTGTGAGAAAAACGCATGTCATCTCTAATATTTGTAATCAAATGTTAAGTTCTTATGCAGTTTGTAATTTTTCATTGTGACATGAAAATGAAATGCCTTCTCACATGTCACCCTCTGACACAAGCATGGTTGTAGTGAAAATTGAAACCATGCAGCAGATACTGAACCCATTAGTTTCCAGTGTGTGTAGTGAATTTTTTAGGTTAATTTCATTCATAACATATAACTCAGAGTAACAGTTTCAGTAAAGTAAATAGACTGTCAATGAAATTAGAACTTTTAGTAGTTGAGGTATACTTTCATCATTTCCAAACTTTAACAAGGCAAAATATTTTTTTAAAAATCTTAACCCTAGAATACTGTGATAACATTTGCAACAATTTTCTTGTCAACACACAATATGAACATGCTGTTTATCCAGTGATCCACATACAAACTCAATAAAGAAGCCCACAGACCTAACTTTGCAAACGTCCTTTATATTCCATTCTAGTGATTCTAGTATTTAGCAAAAAATGCCACCTCTCTGGTCAAATCACTCAAACTGGCACACCAAAATACTGCCATAGTTACACTTCGCTTGTGCTATCACAAATTACAACTCCTTCTCTCAATTTCTTTTTTCTGACCTTTTTCATTCTTTTTATAGTTTGTGGTATTTTCAGCAAATGTGTACCAGATCTGGGGAAATTGTAAGTAAACAGATTCGATGCAGGGACTCAAGTTTTGCTGGTGAATGCACCAACCTCTAAGTTACTGTACCTGATTTTTCCCCCATTTCTAATCGAGATCATTTGCTTCTTGAGAAACAAACAATTATAGCTTTAATTCAGTGGCTTTTGTCCAAGTATTACCATGGACGCTGATCTACTTGATGTCACCATTTGATTCACAGGTGAAACGCAGTGATTCCAAGTGTGACACACAGTCAAGTGTTGTAAAGACTATTTTTTTGTTTGTTATAATATTTTTCAAAGCAACTCAGCAAATGTTTAGGTTGACACATGTCTGTGTTTTGTTACAGAAGGAATGAGTGCGCTGGGGATACACTACACTTTTGGATTGTAACCCTCAGATTTCAGCAACATACATATTTTTCCACAGTATGTCCCAATGTCCCTAACCTTTATAGAGCTATAAGAAACACTGCCACCACAACTTGCAACACAAGACGTCATCAGTAATGATCCTACCTGCCAGCTTGCAATTTAGCACCTTGTCGTACTGCTCTTTCACCTCCTCTTCCCTTTCTCGTATTAAGCGTTCGCAGATCAAACTGACTTGCCGAAATGTGAACAATGGCACATCTTTCCTGGCATGGGGCAAGGTGCTGAAGAGATTGTTCAACGACTGTGAAGCCTGTGGGGACTGGTCAGGCGGGGTGGAGCATGATGGAAGTTCCTCTGATTTTCCAAGACTGGATGCTGACGTTGGAGCCTGTGCAACCAAAGGGTAATGCAACTGCCGCCTCTTCTGCATCCGTTTGACCTCCTGTGCAATGCTTGCTGCCAGTTTATCTGAAAAATAACAGTAGATCCAATTATATTATTCACTCACAAAGCCCGGGAGACAAATCTTATCTTAAGTGCTGAGCACTTACAGAAGAAACACTCTCATTGGGTCAGGAAAAGTATACCGAGAGGCAGAAATTCCGCACAAACATAAAAAATCATGCACAAAAATATCATTTTTCAGTTACTTAATTGGAAACTTGGTAACAACTTAAGCAAACCAAATCTGCGTTAGAAAATTTGATTGAAAAGGGCATGTGTGAACAGAAAAAAAAAAAAAAAAAACGACCTGAATCAAATTCATAAACAACTGTCAAACATGGTTATTGCACAGCATAAATCATCTTTCAAAAGAGATGATTCTGTCAACGTCTGGTGTATCCACCACTGGCAGCTTCACACGCTCGAAGACGCCAAGGCATGGACTGCACGAGACGTCGGATCTGCACCTGCTGATGTTGACCCAGTGATGCTAAAACAGCGATCAGTTCACCTCTCCTCTGGCGCCTCGGCTGATGCTGCTCCACTCTCCTGCTGAGCGCGTCCCAAAGGTGCTCAATGCAGTTCATGTCAGGTGACAGGGATGGCCAGGGCATCACCTCCACTCCATTCTGCTGCACGAACTGATGGGTCATCCGGGCACTGCTAGGTATAGCATTATCATGCTGGAACACAAATCTGCGTCGTCCACCATGGTGATCCAGGAGTGGAAGCAGGACAGGCTGGAGAACGTGGTTCACGTAACGCTGTGTGCCAAGATGTTGCCATCGATCACTAAGAGCTGGGATCTAAAGCTGGCGTTGATGGTGCCCCACACCATCACTGAAGGGTGGCCAAACCGGTCGAGCTGCCTAACACAAGGGTCATGATACCGTTTCCCTCGTCTCCTGTAAATTCTGATTCTCCCATCATCAGCATGGCTCATGCAAAAATGTGACTCATCAGAGATGACATTCCTCCATGCTGTCTTGCCAGGTACGCACCATTTGCTGCCCAATAGCACCGGGCCTTCCTGTGTCTGTCAGTCAATACAGGGCCAACGTAGGGCCTGCAACATCCGATTCCTGCATGTAACAGGCATCACCTGATGGTGCAGCTGCTGATGGGTCCCCCAAAGTTGCTCTAGCGTTGGCAGCAGCAGTCAGGAATTGGTTCCTGAGGTGGAAAAGGCGAATGACCCGATTTTGTCTGAGTCGTCACTCAAGGTGTGCCTAGTCAAGGATGGTCAGAAACTGACCGGGATGGCTGCCAGCGCGCCACTGTAGGCGGTAGATAGTAGTAGTGTGGTGGGCGTTCATGGCTCTTCCCACCTGTCGAACAGATGAACTGGCCCTCAGCATCCCAACACTGTGGTTTCGCTGGTTGTTGTCTAGCCATGACATTTTCTTGCAATGTGATAAAATCATTCTGGTTGCGGTTATGGGGGGTAAACTGTGTGTTTATCTCGTGAAAAGAAAGCGACCCAATATTCACTCTGAACCGAGATGTCGCCCAATTTGGCTTTTTGCTTCTGGCGCTATTTTCTGTTCGCTGGCACGTGCTGCACGAGAAATGTTGCTGTGGAAAGGTGGGTCACACTCCCACCAACTGAGGAATGGGTCATAAAAGGAGCAACAAATCAAAACTTTTCCCATGGAACTTGTGTGCATGATGTGTGGAATTTATGCCTCTCAGTAGACTATAGTGCAGACAGGATTTTTACAGAATCCTGGAATGTGCGTGAGTGCATGCATGTGTGTATGACAGATAGATACACCATGTCACGCTTGACTTTGGTTAAACTTTGTAATTTGATAAAATACAGGTCACCTTGCATGTTTCTGTAGCATACTACTGCATACAGGATATTTTCTAATGTTTCATTCGGTTAAATTCATCTTGACTATGGCCCAGCTGACTGCAAGAGCCATATCATTAACTCGCCTTCATAAAGTAGATCTCTGACAAATATGAAGACAGACTAGAGATTACTAAAATATATTCAAGGGAATGTGCCCCTAAAATCAAGGTACTGGTGGACTGGAGCATGCAGGATTTCTGGTAATTTATTTTCTCTCCTGTCTAGAGCCGGGACAAATTGGCATTGAAACTTGAAGGCTCTGCAGTTTGAGTGCCAGCTAGCTGGATGGCTTTTTGGGTAAAAAAACAGGATTAAAACTATATACATGTACAAATCTAGTGTGGATTTCCACTAGTGACCAGCCTTGGGGGGGGGGGTCTGCAGGTCACTGGAGCTGCAGCGCAGGTGGCTGAAGAATACTGCTGGAACAGTAGTGGTCTCGCTAGAAAGTATATTCCACTCCCTCACTGTTCGGGGGACGAAGGAGTTATGTAGAGCTGGGTGTTTTGAGTGTTCCTGGAAGATGTGAGCACTATTCCTGCCGCAGCCCTGGAATGAGAAGGATGGTAGAGCATGGAGGGTGGAATATCTACCAGCCCATTCTTGATACGATACAGCATTCCCAGTCTGTTGTGGTGCCTTCTGGTTTCAAGGCTGTCCCACTGGAGTTTCCGGAGAAGATCAGCGACAGTGCCTGGTGGACGTTCAAAATAGCAGTTGCAGGCATAGTGAGCTGCTCTTCTCTGGACCTTTTCCAGGAGGTCAATGTCTTGTCTCTTGTGAGGGTCCCAGACAGTGGAAACGTATTCTAGTGTAGGATAAACCATGGTCATATAGGTGGCTTTGCGGACCTCAGCTGTGCAGTTTTTTTAAGTTTCTGTGGAGAAAACCCACTGCCCTGTTCCTTTGGCTACCACCGTTTCAACATGTTTGGTCCAGGATAGATCCCTACACCCTGGGAGTCTCTCTTAGCAATATCATGAATATTGGCAATCAACTGTCTCGCAGGAGCGTCGTTGGCGGAAGCCATGTTGACAGTCAGTGAGAACTGATGCTAGACAATGTTTGATTACTTTGCTGTGGATGGACGATATCAATTTGTGGATGGAGACATCAAATCAATTTGCAAGACTAAAGTGCAGTTTCTTGTGGTTCCTGAATGCACAATTCCTGTCAAACGTGTAGCCCCATGTGACATTTTTTTTTCTGCAAAGGCTCAAGAACAATGGCAACCTACCAGTGTTTGTGAGAAAGCAGCCGATGCTTCAGTGACATCTGCTTAAGTGTAAAGCACAGAAAATGACTGGGAATATCGTGGGATGTCATAAATGAAACAAACAAAATTAACTAAATCATGTTGAAGCCACTTAAACCGTGGGAGTGGGCGAATCTGTCGATCTCATTCTGGAACAGTGGTGGCAAGAAGAAATTAAAAACATTTTGTCACTTACTAGCACCCATCCCCTTTTTCTTCCTTCGTTGTAGAAGTTGAATTGATCTGCATACAAGAGTCCGACATGGGGATAAATAGAAGTCGTATTTGACAGTAAACTGTTAAACTTACACTTTTTTCCCACTTGCACTTGTTTTTTTTAAAGTTTAATTCCATAAAGTGAAAAAGGAAAAAAAAATCTCTCACTCAGGACTCAAGCCACCGGAATAATGGACGCTTGCAACCGTTTGTTTTCAAATTAATTGCTCCAGCTTACCAGTTGATAGTTTCTCCACCACTCCTGAAAACGGAGAAGAAAGAGGATTTCGGTTGAATTTCGCTGGTGGAGACGAAGGTGTTATTGTCATAGGCATACACCTCCTTCGTTTTGGACTGCTATGCGTTGGGCTATGGACAGGGTCAAACTCGAGACTCCGTTTCAACGTCGCAGCGCAAGCCATTTTGGTTCGCTCGATCCAAGATGTTTTAAAGCGACAGAGATCAATATAAAGACACAAACTACCTACGGTTTTCAGTAGCTAACAGCTTAAACTATGATATTTGCCAATCTCAGACAATGTCAACGCAGATCAAGCAACAGATGGCTCGCATTCAAAGGTAGGTCTTACACCGACGCCACAACACAAAATTGGGCTCGACAGTTAGGCTAGCGTTTCGATTAGCCTAGGGTCACAGTCAAAATATGGATTCTGATTTTTTTTTTTCTCCCCAAAATAAGTGTTTTTTTTAGCAGCGACAAACACTTTTTGTGAACATAATGTAAAAATGATTTTTGTGAATAAAAGAATTTTATTTTCCTTTTTTTCATATCCGAAGATCTCTTCAGCCTACATTAGGCCTAGACCTACATTACCCAGTTACACAAACGCTATGCAACTTCCGGTGTAAACATCCAATCCTTGATGTCGAATGGACTGATACCTCTTATCGTCCATGTCGTGGCCACCTCTGTGTACACTTTCAGTATTCATAGGAAGCGGGTATGCATGCATTTAGTCTTCTTAGTTTGTTCTTCCAGTTTCTGTTTTTTTGTCCGTAAATCTAGGAAGTAGGTACATAGACCAAAATTTTCTCTTTTTTTGTAACACTGACCGAAATTGATACCTGCCGGTATCACGCTTATTGTTCAAGAGACTGCCAAGTGCTCACAGTGGGTGTCGTGCATACAGTATGAATCCCATCAGAACTTGATAATCGTACCACAGGCCTTTATAGGGATGCCTGGAGTGCTTTCACTCTAACTTGTCTCTGTAACATATTGTTGTTTTAGTTTGTGAAAGTTATTTCCCTGTTGACTTAATCAGTTATAAAATGCATAGTATGATGATTGGTCAACGTCATTATTTTTGGTTGATGATGGCTACTGAACATAGCCAAGACAAGAATAGAAACGACCTTCCTGATGGCATCAAGTCGAAGTCCGCCTATTTGCCGATGATATACCATGTGCAGCAAGACCATCATGAATAAAAAAGATGAGCGAGTGCTGCAAGAAGACCTACACTCCCTTACCATCTGGGAGGAAAAGTGGTCTATGGAGTTCCATCCACAGAAGTGCTCAACGCTGAGAGTTTCTCGGAAGCGGAACAAGACTGCCCCTGTGTATGAGCTACATGGACAAAATATCGAAAATGTCAACACCACTAAATACCTTGGTGTCAACATCCAGGACAACATGCAGTGGGAATCTCACATTGATTCCATCACGAAGAAAGCGAGCAAGACCCTAGGCTTTGTCCGGCGCAACCTCAAGATCGGCAACAAAAACAAAGGAAACTGCGTATAAAGTCCTTGTTCGTCCGCTTTCTTGAGTACGCAGCCACCGTTTGGGATCCCTACACTGCAAACGAGATTGAGGCCCTCGAGAAGATCCAACGAAGAGCAGCAAGATGGGTGTCAAATCGCCACCGCCAAATCATGCGTCGACTCCATCCTTGACTCTCTTAATTGGCCTTCCCTACAACAGCGTCGTAAAAAAGCCCGTCTGGAGATGTTTTATAAATTCCATCACGGACTCATCTCCATTAACTCCATGTACCTGCCCAAACCATCTGATAGCAGGCTGAGCTCTAGGATCAACAACGACCTGAGCTACAACATTCCCACATGCACGACGGTACAGGCAGATGACGTTCTTTCCGAGAACCATACCAGAATGGAACAAGTTGCCTCAGGAGGTTGTGACAGCTGAGTCACTGGACTGTTTCAAGTCCAGGCTGGCCTCCCATCTGTAGAACCTGAAACAAACCCATCCCCCCCCCCCCCCCCCCCACTTCCCCGCCACCCAAACACTCCCCCTCCCCCTTACCCTCCTCCTGACCACTATTCCCTAAAATCCCCCCTCCCCCCCTGTTTTTTTTTTTTTTTTTTTTTTTTTTTTAAACAAATCCTAAGAACAGCGCAAATCTTCGGCAATCTCCCCGAATACGACAAAATCATCAGCAAAATGATGTTGGTCGTGGAAAGGAAGAAGAAGAAGAAGAAGATTAAACGTCCGCTTAACTTTATTTATTATTGTGTTGTCTTCTTCATTGACTTATGAAGAATTGGACGGAATTTAACATGGTGTCAGAAGCGGGATACGTTCACATCAAAATCCAGTGTTAGAACCAACATATTTCATTGAACGTCATCCACAGGCAAACTGGTGGTTACTAAGGTAAACAATCCCGTTAAAACTTCGTTCCTGGCAAGAAAAAAAAATGTCTAACGACGAAGGAGATCACCACAATCAAGAACCAAGTACAACAATTAAATGAAGATTTAACAAATATACCATTATTGGATGAATGTGTATATTCAAGCGGGATATCCTTGTCAGAGGTAAGAGTTACCCCAAAAGCAGTGAGAGACAGATTGGTTAACTTAAACCCAAATAAAGCACAAGGACCTGACCAAATCCCCTCAAAAGTTTTAAAAGAATTAGGAAACAAATTATCTGTCCCACTATGTTCATTATTCAACAAAACATTAGAATCAGGTACCTTACCCCAAGACTGGAAGACAGCTGAAGTAACAGCCTTGTTTAAAAAGGGGTTTAAAAGCAGATCCAGGTAACTATAGACCAGTCAGCCTGACTTGCGTAATATATAAAGTGTTAGAAAGTATAATTAGAGATTCAATTGTAGCTCATTTTACAGATAATGATTTATATGCTAAATGTCAGCATGGGTTCCGTAAAAAAAACGTTCTTGTGTTACTCAGTTGCTTGAAGTTGTAGAAGGTATGACAAAATTATTGGATGATGGTCATAATGTTGATGTTATTTACTTAGATTTTAAGAAGGCTTTTGATACTGTACCACATAAAAGGCTACTTGTCAAACTATCTGCTTATGGTATAACTGGCAAACTATTAAAATGGATACAAGGATTTTTGACAAATAGGGTGCAGCTTGTAAGAGTAGGTAGTGAAAGATCAAATAATGCCAAGGTACTAAGTGGTATACCTCAGGGTAGCATCTTGGCCAATATTTTTACAGTATTTATAAATGACTTGCCATTATCATTAAAAAGCACCTGTAAAATATTTGCTGATGACACAAAACTGTACGATAAAACTTCACGATTCTCAGATTTACAAAACGATCTTTATATAAACTCCAAAATTGGTCAGATGTATGGAATTTGTATTTCAATATCTCAAAATGTGGTGTGCTGCATATTGGAAAAAACAACCAAGAACATGCTTATTATATGAGACATAATGGTAGTTTACAGAAGTTAAAGACCTTAAAAGAAGAAAAGATTTGGGAGTAAACTTTTGATAGCATGTTGTCTTTTGATTTACATATTGGCAAAGTAGTTAATAAAGCCAATCAAATGTTGGGTGTCATAAGGAGAAGTTTCTCTTACTTAGATAAGGAGGTATTCCTAAAACTTTATAAATCTTTCGTGAGACCTCATTTGGAATATGCAAATATGCGATTTGGTTTCCATACTTGAAAAGACAGTCATCACAAATAGAAAGAGTTCAAAGACGTGCTACAAAGCTATTAAAAGAATGCGAAGATAAATCTTATGCAGAAAGATTGCAATATTTGAATCTACATTCATTAAAAGGCAGAAGGATAAGAGGTGATCTCATACAGACTTACAAAATATTTAATGGATTTGATGATGTTTGTGTTGACTCACTCTTTTCTCTTCCACAACATAACATCACAAGAAATGCAGAAGGAAAGATATTTATTCAGCACTGTCGTACTAACAGAAGAAAATTTTCCTTTTCACACAGAGTAGCCCCTTTATGGAACAAACTCCCTACTTACATAAAATTTGCAGAAGACACTAACAAGTTTCAAGAATCTCTTGGATGTAATTCCAAAGTATAAGGAACTTTTCAACCATTTTGATCATTGATGATTAAAATGCCATATTAGGCTTAGTGTAACAAAATGACAATTGCGCATTCAACACCTGTACTTTTAACAAAAAAAAGTATTTTGGCAAAGAGGGGACGTACATAGGCCGCGAGGCCTAGGCTTTTGAGCCAGTCCCTATTACTACTACTACTACTACTACTACTAAAGTACAAGACGGAGGCAGAGAACTTTGAATGTTCCTCCGCCAGCGAAGATCAACCTCAATGACCGTGTACCAGCCATACAAGAAATGGAGGCGTTTCAAAAGAGGTTGGAAAAATTACGAGGTGGCAAGCCGTTTAAAGGACGACACACAAGAATACCGATGTGCAGTCTTTCTATCCTGCATTGGAGAAGAAGCAGCAGAGCTCTTGGAAGGATTCTCTTTCAAGGAAGACGAAAAAGATGACCAAATAGACGATGTTGTCAAGAAATTTGAAAACTTTTTCGTTGGTGAAAGAAACGAAGTCTACGAGGCGTATGTTTTCAACAAAAGAATACAAGAAAGCCCTGAGAACTTTGACACATATGTGACAGAGCTTAAAAAACTTGCGAAAACATGCAACTTTGAAAATCAGGAAGATAGAATGATCAGAGACAGAATAGTTGTGGGTGTGAATGATGATGATGTTTTGAGAGCTAAATTGCTTGAGGTGAAAGGGCTCACATAGATAAATGTATAGAGATATGTAGAGCACATGAAACCGCAAAGGCACAAGTGCAAACAATGACAACATCAAATGAAAACATCCACAAAATCAAAAAACACAGCCACAAAATGAATTTAAAAACATGGAAAAAGAGAAAAAAATTATGACAAAGAAGACATACAAATCAGATGCACAAGATGTGGATATACACACATAAAAGAGAAATGTCCAGCATATGGAAAAAAAAAATGCTCAAAATGTTCAAAATACAACCATTTTCAGAAATGCTGTAAAACAAAAAAGAGAGAAGTGCACAATGTACATGACAACAATTCAGACACTGAGAAATATTCTGACACAGACTCAGACTCAGAACATGAAATCAATGAAATCAAAGTAGGTGTGATAACACAACCGAAAGCTAAATTGAGGGAAAAGAGCTGTTTGTCACTGCAGATGCACACAATCAAAACAATCAAATTCAAAATTGATACTGGCGCACAGGCAAACGTGCTGCCATTGCATGTATTCAAAGCACTAGATCCAAAGCCAGCACTCAAGAAAGAAAACAAAAACAAAAACTAACCAGTTATACGGGTGATGCACTCAAAAACGGTTGGCACATGTGAAATTTCAGTGATGGGCAAAGTCTGAAATTCTTTGTGGTACAAACAAATCAGCATGCCATCATTGGTCTTGAATCAACAGAAAAACTCAACATCATTCAGATTTGGGCATAGATGCTGAGAAGATATACACAGAATTTCCAGAAGTCTTTGAGGAACTAGGATGCATTGGTAAACAACATCACATCGAACTGGATCCAACAGTTAAACCTGTCATACAGCCTCCTCGAAAAGTTCCATTTTCTCTCAAGAACAGAATTAAAGAAGAACTTGAAAGGATGGAAAAATTAGGGGTTATCGAGAAACAAGAAGGGCCCACAGACTGGTCAGCAGTATGGTGGTTGTGTGGAAAAACCAGATAAGTCACTAAGAATTTGCATGGATCAAAAAGATTTGAACAGAGCAGTCAAAAGAGAGCATTTTGTCATGCCAACTGTTGAAGAAATAACAGCGCAGTTAGATGGAGCAAAGTTTTTCACAAAACTTGATGCACAAAATGGTTCTGGCAAATTGCATTGGATGAAGAAAGCTCAAATTATGTTGTATATGCAAACACCATTTGGCAGATATGTATTCAAAGATTACCAATGGGTATAGCAAGTGCAAGTGAAGTTTTCCACAGAACCATAAAAGAGATGTTCAGTGACATTACACGAGTGGAAAGCTGGATTGATGATATCATGTTATCAGGACGTACTCAAAAAGAACATGATGAGGTATTGACAGCAGTTCTGAACAGAGCAAAAGAATGCAATCTCACACTGAAAAAGAAGAAGTGTGAATTCTCAAAAAAGGAAGAAATCAAATTCATTGGTCATGTCATCAACCAAGAAGGCATCAGACCAGATCCGCAGAAAATTGAGGCAATCCAGAACATGCCTGCACCAAAATGCAAGAAGGATCTACAACGGTATCTGGGGATGATCAACTACCTCGGAAAATTCTGTCCCAGACTGGCTGATTGCACTGCACCATTACGCACATTGCTGCAGAAAAAAGTAGACTGGCAGTGGAGCTACAAGCAAGAAGCAGCTATGCAAAAAACAAAAGACATGTTAACAAAGGCACCCATTCTTGCACACTATAACACAAACAAACCAGTGAAAATCACAGATGCATCATCTACAGGGCTAGGCTGTGCTCTCTTGCAAAATGAAAAACCAGTAGCATATGCTTCAAGATCGCTCACTATAGCAGAGCAAAGATATGCTCAGATAGAAAAAGAAACACTTGCGATTGTTTTTGCATGTGAAAAAATTCCATCAGTACATCTATGGCAAACACAGTGCTTCGTAGAAACAGATCATAAGCCCATTGAAAGCATCTGGAAAAAAAACCTTTGAACCGATGTCCACCCAGAATTCAGAAGACTCATGCTGAGATTACAGAGGTATGATCTGAATATTATCTACAAGCCAGGCAAAGAAATGTATATTGCAGACACACTGTCAAGGGCAACAGCTGCAGAGTCAGACTCACAAAGTGAATCAGACACAGCTCAAGAAGAAGAGGAGGAAATCGTGAGGGTACATGTGAACATTCTTCTTAACAATCTGGATATAGAGAAAGAAAAAAGAGAACATGATGAAAAAAAAAACAGACAAAGACACAGAACTGAGGATGATAAAAAAAAAAATCAAAAAGGGATGGCCTGCAAACAAAAATGAAGTGCCCCACTGAGATCAGAGAGTATTTCCAGTATAATGAGGAACTATCTCTAATCGATGATCTCATCTTCAAGGCAGATAGAGTAGTGATTCCCAAATCCATGCAATCAGAAATGCTCAAGAGAATACATGAAGGTCACTTGGGCATTGAAAAGTGCAAAAACAGAGCCAGGGAACTCATGTTTTGGCCAGGAATGAATCAACAAATTGAAAACATTGTGAAAGCATGCCACACTTGCACAACTCACAGAAACAAACAACGAAGGAAACACTGATCAATCAAGAGATACCTCAGAAACCATGGCAAAAAGTGGGAACTGATTTATTCAGTTGGGACAATCATGACTATGTGATTGTAGCAGACTGTTACTCAAAATTCATTGAATTTCAACAGCTTCCCAACACAAAAAAGTACAACAGTGATGATAAACTGCATCAAATCCATTTTCAGCAGACAAGGGATTCCAGAAGAAGTAGTGTCAGATAATGGACCACAATACTCCAGCAAAGAATTCGACAGATTTGCAGAAAAATGGGAATTCAAGCACACAACTTCAAGCCCACGATATCCCCAATCAAATGGATTTGTGGAAAGGATGATACAAACTTTGAAAGAAATTGATGCAAAAAGCAAAAGACAGTGATACTGATGTTTATCTAGCTGTTTTGAACTACAGAACAACACCGATCAGCAGCAGCACTTCCATCTCTCGGCAGAACTTCTTATGCACAGAGCATTCAGAACAAAACTCACTGTACCAACAAAGAAAGCAAGCAAGAATAAGAATCACAACAAAGTAAGGAAAGAACTAAAAGAAAAACAGAAGAAACAGAAACAATACTATGACAAAGGAGCAACAGAACTTCCAAAGCTCAAACCAGAAGACAAAATCTATGTAAATGACCATGATAAATGGATACCTGGCAGAGTCTTGAAAGCTGCAAAAACTCCAAGATCCTACTATGTTCAAAAAGATAAAGGCACTATAAGAAGAAACAGAAGAGACTTGATGAAAGTGAAAGAAAAACATGAATACCAACACTGAAAAAGGTGATCAAAAGAAAAAAAAGCCACAAACAAAAAAACTATATCAAAAAACACCAACACTGTCAACAACAGTACACCCACATGGAACAGACAGACAGTGACACTGATACTGATATAGAAACCTTTTATCAAACAAAACATAAAAGAACCAAAACAAATAGGAAAACACAAGCTACAAACATACACAAACAAAAACAAGAAGGCAAAGACAGTGAACCAAAAGAAAGTCACAAACAAGTCACAACCAGAAGTGGTAGAGTTGTGAAAAAATGCCAGTGCAAATGGATGAATACTTTCTTTGAAATGTGAAGTTTCAAATGTTATGATTATTCAATAGGTCCAGTGCGAGTGAATGAAAACTTTCTTTGAGATGTGAAGTTTCAAATGTTCTGTTTATTCATTAAGTCCAGTGCGGATGGATGAATATTATTTTTGAATGTAAAGTTTCAAATGTTAATTTTATTCAATAAGTTAAGATTGATTTGTTATAAATTGATATTGAATAATATGTGCAATTGAAGAAAAGATAATACTTATTTTTCAAAACTTAATCTCATGAAAACACACACACACACACACACACACACACACACACACCAGGATTCTATTTTTAAATGTATTTTTCAATCAATGTCATATGGCAAAATTAGAGACTGTTACATCAGATTTAGGGTGAAATAAAACAGGCAAGTTATATATTTTCAATTTCATGTGTAACTGAATACATAGGAATTGACATTTACCTGTGAATATATAATCATCTCTCTTACATTAAAAAAAATAAATAAATAAAAAATAAATAAATAAACTGAAGAAGGGAGATGTAACATATTGTTGTTTTAGTTTGTGAAAGTTATTTCCCCTTTGACTTAATCAGTTATGCATAGTATGATTATTGGTCAACGTCATTATTTTTGGTTGATGATGGCTACTGAACATAGACAAGATTAAACGTCCGCTTAACTTTATTTATTATTATGTTGTCTTCTTCATTGACTTATGAAGAATTGGACGGAATTTAACAGTCTCCTCGCTTTCTTAAAGGTACTGCTAGTAAATTGCTCTTTCTTTGTGATCAGCTTTGGCTCCTTCTTCTTCCGTTCTACGGAGTCGAACACAATCAACAGGCTGATTATTATGAGACTGTGAATGGGGGACTGTTGGGGGAAAAAATTATTCTAATTCCAATTTCATTAACATGAAATTACACCACATTCATACCACAAAGTGACACCTCCCACTCCTATCTTGCCTTTCACACTACTGACACTAGCCTACACAAAAAAAGCAAAACAAAACAAAACAAAAAAAAAAAAGGTGAAAGCTAAGTGCGGAGCTGCCAGCAAGCTACCACAGTCGCTTTTCATCCATTACTATGGACTAGCTGGCCCCAGGCTGCAGTAGGCAGCTCAGGCCTGCAACATCCATCACTCATCCATGCACACAACAAGACCGCGTTATGTAGAAATCTACTGAAGATGCCTGTTGACCAGTGACACAAACATGTCAGGGGTTTTGGCATCAACAATATCCTGGGGGAGGGAGTTTGAGTCCACAGTTGTTCTTGGAAGGAACGACATCAGCCGATAGTTAGTTGACTAAACTGCTGATCATGCCTTTGACGCTCTCTCTTCTTGGGAGGATTGAGCTGCTGTTTCAACCTCGGGCAGCTAAGTTGTTCTTGATTTTATAGAACATGGAGAGCCTTGCTTTTTTCTTTCTGTTCTCAAGGGACATCCAACCTAGAGTCTGCAGCATGTTGATAAAGCTGGCAGTACGTTGGTAGCGGTGAAGCACAAAGTGGGCTGCTTTACTCTGGATTTTTTCTAACTCCACCTTGTGCTGTTTCTCATAGGGATCCCAGACGGATGCCGAATATTCAGCAAAGGCCTAACAAATGTTTTATAGGCTTTAGCCTTTATCTTTGGGGAGCTGATTTTCAAATTACGTCTGAGAAACCCCAGGGCCTGGTTGGCTTTGGTCCAGATGGAGTTGATATGATTGTCCCAATCCATCTTGTTCTGCAGAATGACTCCAAGATATTTCACAGAGTCTACAAATTCAGGGTGTGACCGTGGAGATGGTATTCACACTGTAGTGCCTGTCGCTTTCATGTGACAGGGAGGGTGTTGCACTTTGCAGGGTGAAACTGCATGTCCCAACTCCCTCTCCCAAACAGCAAGCTGTTGGAGGTTGTGCTGTAGTTGGGCTTGGTCCTGGGCAGATCTGACCCTGTTGTATACCACAGTGTCATCTGCAAAGAATCTGCTGTTTGTAGTCAGATTGTCGGGTAGGGTAGGTCGTTGATGTAGGCCAAAAAAGAAGAATGGTCCCAGCACTGACCCCAGTGGCACACCCAGATCTGACTGGTGCAAACAATGAGCACGACCCATTCACAACCACTGCCTGTCGTCTCTTTTTCAGGAAACTCGCTATCCTGGATCCACCTGTTGGTATCACCTTGGACACCGTATGTATGGAGCTTATGAAGGAGAAGACTGTGGTTGACTTTGTCGAATGCCGTAGCAAAGTCCATAATAAGGACATCGACTTGTCCTCCTCCCTCCATGTGTCGAACAATCTCGTCAACAAATTCGAGTAGCTATGTTTCGCATGAACGACCCTTTCTGAAGTCGCACTGGCGGTCGGTGAGGACCCTCCAGGAATCCAGGTGTTCCATCATAGCACTTGATACCACATGTTCCATGACTTTGCATATTATGCATGTGAGGGAGACTGGCCTGTAGTTAGCAGGATTGTACTGTTCTCACTTTTTGAAGATAGGTGTGACGTATGCATGTCTCCAGTCTGCTGGAACAACTCCGCTGGACATGGAGGACTGGAACAGTATGGTAAGTGATGGGGCCACCTCTTCTGCAATCTCGCGGAGGACTCTGGGTCCGATTCCTTCAGGTCCACTGACCTTATTCGGGTCTAGCCTTCTCAGCACCTTGAGGACTCCATCAGAGGTAACGACAATGTCGTCCATGGGTGGATAATTGGCAAAGACCCATCGAGGACTGGAACCACCTGGAAGAAACAAACAGTCCAGGCCAGTATTGTCACTGCATTCACAGCAGCAGTGGACATTTCTACAGCCCAACACTAAACCCATGCTGTACATTAGTTAGTTAAGCTAAGAAGGTGGGGAAAGGGTGAGGGTGGAGTCCCTTTTGGGGGAGGGGGGGGGGGCTTGGCACTATCTTCTGTAGGGTCAGGGCCGGTAATAATACAAATATACAGGCTTGCCTGTATGTGCAAAGCAGAAAGTATTAGCGATCCGGCAGCTCCACACCTAGCTAGTCCTTAAAAGAAATTTTTTTTTTTTTTTTTTTTTTTTTTTTTTTGCACTCTGTTTTCCGTCGCAATATAATCAAATTGGTTTAGCAACTTCTGCAGCCAGATCCAGATCTAGACTCAGGCTGTTGTTTCCCACTCTCGTTCAGTCATTGATGGGTTTTTTTTTTTTGCTGAAACTCCTAATCAGCACACTGTCCGAGGGGGCAAAAGTATGTGCGCGGGTGGTTTAAAACAACAACAAAAAACGCCATTTTTTTCCATGAATCATTGCGGAAAGGAATCTATCCATCAGAACTCAGAGTTAAGTGGATTTTATTAAATTGTCCAGGGTGGTTTTAGAATCATTGTCTGCCAGGCATCTGGCTGAAGCTCTTCTGTTATAGTTATAGAAAAATTCTGATGAAATGTTGAACAAACTTAAACCCAAAACAGAAGTATTATTTATCAACGATGAAAAAACAAAATTGCAAAGGTGTAAAGGTAGTGTTGAGAGAGGACTTATTCAGGGAATGTAGTGTGCACAGTTTTGCTTCACCAGCTTAGGGACGATTTGTGTGTGTGTGTGTGTGTGTGTGTGTGTGTTAGTGTTAGAGAGGGTACAAAGTTTCTGTTTCGATCAGTACAGAAAAAGCCTTCAAAGGGGGTCAGTTGGTATTTTAGTTCGTGTCATAATGTTCAGTTTCCAGCCATTCCTACTTTTTGTGTGTGTGTGTGTATTGGGGGGGGGGGGGGGGAGGGAGAGAGAGAGGGAGAATGCCAGGCAAGGGGAAGGCATTGATTGCGAAAGGGGAAGGGGAGATTATAGATGTGGTGTTAGCAAACACAAAATATGAGTTACATTGTACAGGTTTGTTATGGGGAGGTCATTTGAGGAGGGAGTGGCAGTTGGGGAGAAGAGAGGATAGGTGATGGTGTGTTTTTGGGTGCATGTCACTAATTGTAGCTTAAATAGATGCAGTCACATGATGATGTTGTGTTTGTAATAAAACCAGCCTGTTTTAAGGTCAGTTATGATTTACTGAAAATTGATGATGTTTGGTGCATGGACAGTCCCTCCCTTACCCATATGAACCTTTGCATTGGACAGCATGCTTTTACTATCTTTAGCCTGTCAATGTTTAGCATTTCATGATAATTAAACATGATTAGGTCAGTGTATCATGCCATTTATGAATCAGCTTGCAATAGATTTAAATTTTAGCACATTATTTATTTGAAATCTCATTTTCTTCTTACAGAAGGCACCATACAACTGCTGCTAATGTCTCTTTGACTAGTGTCACACAGGAACCAATGTAGAAAGTTCACACTATATTTTCCATTTCAATTACTGAGCCAGTAATGATACTGTGATTGACCCCCTCTGACCCTAGGTTGTCTGCTGACTGCTTTTGCAGGTTGTGTAACAGAACCGAACAGAAGGAAAATGGGAGGAAAAAGCCGCAACCTCATCATATGGATGAGGCACAACGCCATGAGGTGGAATGGAACATGATGGATCTGGGTCCTGGGCAATCAACAGAACAGCTCCATACTCCAGGAGATCTGATTATTGTTTCACGACAATGATCCACTGCTTGCTTTAGAACGTGAATCAGCTGACAGGGACCAAAAATCAAAGAAAAGTGGGAGAGCTGGGGTTGTTTTAAATGGAACATCATACTGTGGCTCTGAGCCCAGACCAGGATCTTCTACTCAGTTCTCAACTGCCAGTGGTACTGAAACTGCTTTATGTGGTGTCAGCTTGCCAGAAAATGTGAGGCAGTTTTTTTTCGTAGACCAGAAATGAACATGCAGCTTTTTGAACTGAAGGACCGCTTTCTGTGCCTACCACTGTACAGTGTAAAACATAACCACAGCAGAGATATGATGGATAACTGGCATTGGATAGTAGGTAGGTAAATTCAAAGTGCAGCTCAAAGACTACAGTGACTTAACCATGACCTCAGCAACAGCTCAGTGTTTGTCAGAGTTGGGGCGTTGTTGGCTGGGCATCAGCCTTGAAGCTGAAGATGAGCCAGTTGTGTACTTTGAAGTGAATGACGAAGAGATGAACTTGGAGAAACAAGCCACGATGGAGGAAGAATCAAATGGCAAGAAGACAACTATAAGACGTTCTTCTAGCTCCAGTCCTAAGGGAAGACAAGCATCAGAAGATTGTCTGGGATTGTATTGGGCTGTTGATATAGAATTCTCAGACACCTGGACATTCTTTCAAAAGCTCAGCCGCTCTGGTCAGAAAAAATTCCAGGTGAGATTACTAAGATCAGTAAATTGAACAATGTAAAAATGCAGAGAAGTTCCTTTCAAGATGGCTGTTTGTAACTCAAGACTTTTTCAATAATGTTAACTTATTCCGAATTGAATTTGCAGTTGTTTCAATGGGGCTGTCAGTTACGCAAGTTTAATTATATCATTATGTAGTCAAAGGCTATCAAAGTAAGTCATTATACAAGCATATCAGTTGTTACTACTATTCCAGATATTACACGTCTTATTTTCTGTTTAAAAATATGAGTCTTTTTCATGACCCATAGAAACTTTTGTATGGAAGTCAGGAGGTAATCTCAAAGCACAGCAGAGGCTGGAAGCAGTGTGTTCATTATGTCCCAGTAAAGAACTTTCACTGTCCCTTTCAGCTTGTGTATGGGGAATTGAACAGCGATGGAAACCAGTTCGAGGTGACTGTGCTCGGCCGGAAGGATTCCCTTCAGAGGCTGGACTATCCCAGCCAGGGGTTTGTTATACGCGAGGCCAACAACTTTCTGTATGAGGCCATGGGCCTTTTTTACAATTGGGACCAATGTATGGTGAGTGCACTTACAGTTACAGTCTGAGAATTTCTTCTTCTGTGTGTGCCTTTGTCTGCAAGTAGGTGTGAGGTCTTGCCCTGGTTTTCCCGTGTGAGATATCAATCCGGAATGATCACTGGGGTTTTTTTTTTTTTTTTTTTTTTGTCATCTCCTGAAACCCCCTGATGATATTACAAGTTCCATTATGCTCATGCCAGGCTCTGGCATACAGCCCCTCCCACCATTGACCTACTGCAGCCATAGCACCAACATTCCAGTAGGAGCAGACAGTAACTATCTTGAGGCAGCCCAACAGAGTATGCACTGTTCTGCTGCCAAGTCGCATTGATTGTGTTTAGTGGTACCTGTTCTGATCCAACTTCGCACTCATACCACATCACCTAGCCCCCAACTGATGACAATACATCGTTAGTTGCAGAGTCAGCATCAGTGAGTGTTTGCTTTAAGAGGGTGCCACTACATCCTTCTGACAACATTTCCCAATTACGTTGATTAATTTTCTGATTCTGACATTGACTGAACTCCTTAGGTGCTCAGACGCTGAGGGAAAATGAATGCTGAAGTCACCTCAAGAAGAGGACATGGTGAACAGCCACGCAATTGAAGACCTTTTCTTCATGATGATCATTGGGATAAAAAGATGATGATGTAACAGATTAGAATCAAAGCTGCATGATAGGATTCTGCTCTGTGCTTCTTTTCATAGTAGACTACTTACAAAATAGTCCTTCTAGAGAAGAAGCGTGACACAACAAAAAAACATAACAATTGTGAATATTCATGTTATATTCTGATTTCATCCTTTGACAATAGTGTGAAAAAAAAAATCTTTGTGTGCCAATTACATTTCAGATATGGGCATCCATGTGTACCAATTACATTTCAGATATATATACGGGCATCCAAACATCCCCACTCCCCAAACTAATAAAACAAAGTAGTAAACACAGTCAGTACACACTGACACAGACAAAAAGTGGGTGGCAGCCATCTGCTGTTGAACATTCAGTGCATCTTTCTCTCATGGACTGTACGAGTATCACTAGAGTTGCTTGAGAGACTTGAACAATTTGGCCATGTTTCCTGATGGTGAGTGGTCAGCCAAATGCAGTGTCCCAGTATATCCCAGGTATGCGTGATGCCAAATCAAATGAAGTGCAGGTCAGTCAAACCACTGAATTTGCGGCTGCTGAGAGAAGTTGGTTGTAAATCAAATGGAACAGGGAGAGGCAGTATAATCTTGCAGCATGGAGACTAAAAAAGTGCCAGTAATCCAAACACAATATTAAGTCACACTTTATAGTTTTCATTTCATTCCTCAATGCCTTATTTTACTTCTGTGTGTGTGTGTGTGTGTGTGTGTGTGTGTGTGTGTGTGTGTGTGTGTGTGTGTGTGTGTGTGAGCTTCCTCTTTCACTAACTGGTCTACGTTGCTGTTGTAAGATATTTCCATATCTTTCCGCACTGATAAATATCACCACTTCTTGTATGACTCAAAAAACAAATTGTTTTAGGCAAGGGAGACCCCAGTCTTCGTCAAGATTTTCAGGAGCTATACGAAGGAGTGCGGGCACTGCAGGTGTCCCAGACTTTCTCCATCAACATTGAAGTTCAGCACCCCAGCCTAAAACCCTTGCTGCGACCTTATCAGCAGGATGCTGTTCGCTGGATGCTGCACCGCGAACGATTTGATGCAGACCTTGAGGACGTTGAAAGTAATTTTCTTTGGCTTAAGTTTCTTTGATGTCTTAGAGTATTCTTGCTTTCTTTAGGCTTCCATCTCATTAAAGTTCTTTTTGCTTGTATGCCTTGATCAATAGAAGATTTGTTCATCATATAAGATTTAACGAAAATATGGCAGGTTGTTTTTAGCCAGTATGTGGTAATTGTCTGGTTAACCTGAGTTACAAGTACATGATTTGATTTTTGTGTCTCCATGCCATGATAAAGTTAGTTTACGTGTTTTCTCAGTGTATATTTGGATTGCAGAACTTCTGTATGAGGCGATTGTGTGTTTTTACATATGTAAAAAAAAATGTTGATATTGCGCCATCAAATGGACACAACCAATGCTTAAGTGTTAGGTCTTGTCCAGTTGGTTTTATTTTGGCAGAACATAGAATTCAAACATATGAAATTAACAAAGCCTCAGGCATACAAAAGTAAAGAGACTTATTTGATAAGGGTTTCAAAAGGAAGTGAGGGAGCAAGAAGAGTGAGGGGATGAGAAAGAAGGTGTTACACTTACAGAATATATGTTAGATCTGTTTGTTACTGACTGTATTTGAGAAAGTTGACTTATGTTTTGTGAACAGAACCATTTGTTTATGCCTGACCAGTGTTGATTTTCAACTGCTGTGTAGGACTTAACAGTAGATCACAGATGATTTAGGTTTGAGGCAGGCCCTCCTTCGTCTCCGACAGTGAATATCCTCAAAATTCTGTGGTATTCTCAACACCACGGGTAGAAAATTACAATCGAGTAGAGACACTCAAAAGAGTCCAGCAAAGGGCATGAAAATGAAACAGAAGAAACATGTAAACAAATAAGTTACAAAAAAGTAATAGATAATCAGGAGAAAAGGAACTATTTAGGCCTATGCAAGAGGATGAAAAAGAATGAAAAAGATGCTACTTGAGTAGATAAACAGTGACAACACATAAAAGGGAAATTGTCAGTGTGAATCGAAAATAAGCTTCAAATTGTAATGGCTTGGGTCATGTTACAGACAAGAGATGAGACAGAAAAAAAAGGTAACAGTCAGTTTGAACAGAAAATTAGTGTCAAAGTATGATGACTTCTACCTGTAGTCATTTCACTTGCACAGATGTTTCACATCAGTGAGAGCTCTTTATGATGTTCTGTCATATTCACGTTGCCATACAATGAAGAGTGATAATGGTTTATTGATTCTTCCCTTTCCTGTTAGTGACAGAGGTGTTGAGTTTTCTTTCCTTTTTTTTTTTTTTTTTTCAAAGTGTTGCTATTTAAGATTTTTTTAGTAAAGAAGGGGTAGGAGTCTCCAGTGGGGAGAGGGAAAGGAGAAGGTGCAGTAAAGGTGTCGGGGATGGGTGGAATATGAAGGGCAGGGAGTAAAAAACATTCAAATCAATGTCTGCAGATGATGATGACCTTCATCCCTTGTACACTGAGGTGACCACTCATTGCGGGAAGACTCTGTTCTACAACAGAGAGGGCGGAAGGTCTGTGGCATTGAGTGTGTGGTAAACTGAGATA
The DNA here is from genome assembly GCA_016801955.1 of Conus betulinus. Lineage (NCBI taxonomy): Eukaryota > Metazoa > Mollusca > Gastropoda > Neogastropoda > Conidae > Conus > Conus betulinus. The sequence continues at coordinate 550,904 of JADBJO010000695.1, read as the reverse complement.
ATGTTCCCATGGTTTTTTTTTAAGGCAAAAAATTGCAGTCACTGAACAAAATGAGTTGGGTTTTTTGTGTACTCCCAGTTCTTATAGAACAGGGAGTACTTTACAGTGGGAATGAAGAAATGCTGCTCTGTGTGTGTGTGTGTGTGTGTGTGTGTGTGTGTGTGTCCATGGTCAAAATGTGTACCACTCACTACTACTGGGCCGATCTTTCTGAAAATTTGTAGGTATGTTTAGTATGGGTCAAGGATGATGCCCGATGTGTTATTTTACCATTATAGCTGTTACTAACGGCCCATAATGGGTTTTCCTTCTTTATGAAATAGTTCAGGAAGTACTTGACCAATCTCTTTGAAAATTTGTAGGCATGTTCATTATGGGTCATGAATCATGCCCAATGTGTTATTTTACCATTATAGCCATTACTAACAGCTATAACAGCCCATAACAGTTTTTTTTTTTTATGGAATATCTCAGAAAATATTTGGCTGATCTTTCTGAAAATTGTAGGCATGTTCATTATGGATCACGAATCATGCCCGATGTGTTATTTACAACGGTCCATAATGGTTTTCCTTCTTTATGAATATCTCATAAAGTACTTGGCCGATCTTTCTGAAAATTTGTAGGCATGTTCATTATGGGATGATGCCCAATGTGTTAATTTACCGTTATAGCCATTAGTAATGGCTATAACAGTCCATAATGGTTTTTCTTCTTTATAGAATATTTTAGAAAATACTTTGCTGATCTTTCTGAAAATCTGTAGGTCTGTTCATTATGGGTCACGGATCATGCCCAATGTGTTATTTTAACGTTATGGCCATTACTAACGGCCCATAACGGTTTTCCTTCTTTATAGAATATCTCAGAAAGTACTTGGCGGATCTTTCTGAAAATTTGAAGGTATGTTCATTATGGGTCACAGATCATGCCCGATGTGTTATTTTACTGTTATACCCCTTATTAATGGCTATAACGGCCCATAACAGTCTTTTTTTAATGGAATATCTCAGAAAGTATTTGGCCGATCCTTCTGAAAACTTGTAGGTATGTTCATTATGGGTCACAGATGATGGCTGATATTTACCAGAATAGCCATTATTAATGGCTATAACAGGCTAAAACAGTTTTTCCTCTTTATGGAATATCTCAGGCGTATTCAAGATAAACTGGGAGTACGTTTATATGCTTTGCATCTTGTTTTAATCTAAGAGTTTTTTTTTTTTTTTTTTTTTTGGTTATTTGATAATGGTATATAAGTTTATGATACAGATTTACTTCAGTGGGTTTCTCTTCTTTCCTGTCTTCTTCTTCTTCTACTACTACTACTTCTTCCTCATTGTCTTCTCATTTTTCTACCATTTTTTCGCAATAAAAAGAAAGGTAATCTGGGCAAAGTGTCAAGACAATTTTAGTATGAAAAACTCTTAATACGTGATAGAAAAACTATGTGTGTATGTGTGTGTGTATGTGTGTGTGTGTGTGTGTGTGAGTGTGTGTGCGTATGTATGTGAGTGTGTGTGTATGTGTGTGTGTGTGTTTCAGTGGACAGGGAAATGGTATTCTTTTCAAATATTGTTCTACAAAGTATTTTAACCTTGATTAAAACAAAGTGATTATGCAGTGTACCTATGTCATTTCTATATACAGGTGCCTTTATTATGTTCTTTTTATATCTTTGTCCATTTACTAGTCTGGTCCTGGAAAAGCCGAGAAAGGTGATCTCACCTCCAGGAGGTATACTGGCAGAAGAGATGGGTCTGGGAAAGACAGTTGAAGTCTTGTGCTGTATGCTTCTTCACCCACGCCCTGATATCCCCCTGCCCCCTCGCCTACCCACCTTGATGGAAATGGAGGCAAAGGTAGTTCCTGAATGCTCTGAATCAATCGTTCTGACTTTTGAGTCAGGACATTAATCAGTAATGTGCACAGATGTCTTTTTGCAAACATGAACGCAGGCATGCACAGACACAGTTGCACACAGACACAGACACACTCATACACACACACACACACAACACACACACACACAGAGGCAAATGCGCACACACACACACACACACACACACACACACACACACACACACACACACACACACACACACACACACGTGCGCACACTGACATTCAAGTATATGCATAGACACACACTCATGCAGCAGCTATCAGCATGCACATACATGCATGCAAACAGAAAAATGTGCACTTGTCCATACAAACACACTCACACACACACACACACACACACACACACACACACACACACACACACACACACTCACACACACACACACACACACACACACACACACACACACACACACACACACACACACACACACACACCCCTGATTTATAGATATAGATTCAGATGGTTAGAGGGTGAGTGAAGGGAAGGAAGATGGAGAGCAGGAGAGGGTAGGGAGCAGGTAAATTTAAACTGGATAGCACCAGGAAGGAACTGTAAGAAGGTGAGGAATGAAATGAAACAACTTTAAGTGAACCTGAAGCATAAATGATGTTATAATATTCTTACAGAAATGAGTAGGTTAACTTTAGATCACTGAATAACGTTGCAATTATGCTTGCCTCAACCACTGAGTTTTTGTTAGAACTTGCTGCCTAAATTGGGGTACTGAGATACAGAAATTGTCAAAGAAAGAAAATAGTAATAATTAATAGAAAAACTTGAAATTTTCAGCAAAAATCTATGGATTGCTGAACTTAAGTTTGTTGTTGTTGTTTTAGGTATTTTTCAAAAATAATTTTCTGCCTCAACATTCACACACCTGAAATCACCTGGAAAACATGCGTTAGTGAAAGAGTTGATAGACAGTACCCATCAACTTTATAGTACGTCTAGCAAGTTGATGGCACGTGGTCAGGGTTCACCATCTGAAAAGAACTGATGAGTATTGTGAGGTGTAAGTACAATAGTAGTGATAGAGGTAGCTAGGAAAATATGCAAAAAATTTTTTTTTTTTACTTTTCAGTCACAAAATTTTTCCATTGTTAAACAGAAATATTTTTGAAATATAAGAGGTCAAAATCATTCCATATGTGCTCAAAAAGTGTTGGAGTGCATGCTTTTTGACCTGCATGAGTTAGTTTAGGAGCCAAAAAAACTGCGTACAACTAAGAATGCTTCTAACTATACACAGGTGTTAGTGAAAAGGAAGAAAGACTGGCATCACAACGCAAAGCAACACTCAGGTATTTTTATTGTGCTCACCATATGGTTCCATAAGTATTGAATTGTACAGTCCAAATGTAGGCACACACTTAGGCGCAGTGACTTGATATGTTCTTGCTCTTATGCACTTTTCTCGCGCACACACACAGCACTGACATGAAATTTTCTTTCCGTTTTGCACTTTTCGCACTTGCACAAACTTAATTACTTTTGTATGTGACACTTTTATTCGCTTAATCAACCCCCAAAAACGGTCTGTACAAAACAGTAATAACAAAATCAAGTCCATGGTGGAGTCCAGTGTCAGGTGTACTGCGAAGAAGCAGTGTGTTGGAACCTCCTCACTGCTGGTGAAAAGAACAAACGCAGCCACAGTCCTTGCACAGTGCCACCTTACACATCACACACTCATGTGTTGAATGGATGTATTTGCCTGCTGGGGTTTTCCTGCCTGCCTTCTTGTACAGCACGCAGTCCATCTTGCCTCTGGCAGACTGGATTTTGGAAGGAATGTGCTTATGCTCGTCTGGCATATCTTGAACGACAGGACAGCCTTTCCATTTTCGACCCTTGAAACCATTGACCATGCCCATGACAATCTCAGTCCGAAAATCCACATGCTTTTTTAGTGGGGCAGCTGCAGAGTTTTTGTAGATGACATAAGCATTTACTGCAGCAGTGTCCAGGCGGAAGAAGAAGACATATTTCTAACACTGTGAATTTTTGCTTGGAACCATAAGATGATCGCAGTTGATCATGCTTGTCAGCACCATTGTAATTCTTGGTGTAATCAGCCACAGCCAGGGGCCTAGAACACCTGACTTTTTCAACATCCCCTGCACCTTTTCTGACAAGCTCTCCATCAGTTCCATCATGAACAGAAGTAAAAATGGTGACCTTACAACGATTAAACCAAGCAAGAGCATGAAGCTGGCAGATTGGATCCCACATGGCTTTCTGATGGGAATCGAACCCACGACCTCTCAGCTGGGAGTCTGCAACGCTGACCACTCACCGCGATGGCTGATCCTTTGATTTTTCCTTTTCAGGCAGCTGCAAATAGTAGTTATAAATTTTTGCATCTGTGTAGAATAATTCACAGGATTCAGCTGACAAACAAGTCGTGGCATGCCCAGATATTATATTTACTGCAAAAATGCTCACAGTTTGTGGGGGAAGCAGTGAGTGGTCCATAACAATCTTAGTTGCTACATGTTTTGAAAGAGTTATGTTATTTTCCATTAGCATATATTTCAGTTTTCAGTGTCATCTATTCATCATGAAAAAAATCTTCATAATTGATTATTTTTTCGTTGTGTTTTACAGTCTCATTTTGAAGAGAAAAACTTGGAAGCTGCTCAGATGTCCACATCAAGCTCATCAAGTGATCTGCCTTCTGTGGGAACAAGCAGTGTTAAGATTTCAGAGGCTGAGAACCATTCTCTGAAAAGAGTTGATTCAGACAGTTGTTCCCTGAGCAGTATTCCATCTGAGGTTGTGTCCTTTGTCGTCACTGACGACCACAGTTATCAGGCCAAGTCAGAGAGTGACAGTGGAGATAATCAGGTTGTGGACTCTAAGAATTTGACTGCTCTTTTAGCTGCAGCTCCCCTCAACCCAGATGCTGCCACAAAGTCTGAGGGGGTCTTTCAGCCTCCCCAACGACCTATGCTCAAGAAGGTACCCTCTGACAATGGCAGGATCCTGAATGAACAGTCAGACATAAACTGTGATTCCAAGTCACAAACCTCCAGTGTGGATGATAAGTCAGAGCTGAAGGAGCTGGAGACCTCAAAGAAAAGAAAACGTAAAAGCAGCAACAGGAAACCAAAGGTCCAGCCCACTAAAAAACGCAAGAACAGCTCTAAAAAATCAAACAGCCAAGTACAAGACTGTAAAAACAGCAGCGCACAGCCCAAACCTCAGAGAAGAAAACTGGCAGAGGATACAGAAAATCAGAACAGCCTTGAAGCTGAAAATGTTGGCAGTAAAACCAAACGTATGAAGTACTTCTATTACACCAGTGAGGAGGACGTGGGAGGAAAATTCTTTGACATTGAAATAAAGCGTGCAAAACAACAGTTTGAATGTGTCTGTGGAAAGGGAGAATTCTGGAACAGGTCTGCGTCTTCAAGGAAGAAGAAACACCCAGTCAAGTGCACTGAGTGTGGTACTTCGCAGCATGCTGAATGTGTGAACTACAACCTGCAGGACCCTTTCCGTGGACCATACAAGTGCCCTCATTGCCATTATGTGAGTATCCATAATGTTTTGATGTAAACAGTTGGTATTAAAAAAAAAACACTTTTTCACTAGTTCCAAAACAGATTTGACTGTAGGATTGCTAGTTATGAATCTTCAGGACAATGAAAGATGAGATCGAAAGAGGATATACCAGTCAAATGTTTTTTGTTGATTTATACTTTCCTTATTTGTGTCATGAAATTGAAGTTTCAAATGACTGTGTCACTATTGCAAAATAACAGTGTATTTAAATGAAAATGTAAAAAGTTGCCATTGGTTACATCATTCTGACTTGAACAGATTTCAGTTCTGCTTCTTCTTCTGCATACGCAGGCTGATACTCCTGCAGACGCTCCCTATATGGACAGACAAGTATTAATCCCATCTACCCAACAAAGGAAGTGGAATTTTGTGTGTATGACCGTTTTTCATCCCGCCATTAAGGCAGCCATACTCCATCTTTGGGGAAGGTGCATGCTATGTGTAACTTGTCATCCATACCAATGGCCAAACTGACCTTCTCTTCCGAAAGTTGCTGATGGGATTTTTACGTGTGTGCAAGATGTTATGCGTGTGTTCACACACGGAACCTCGGTCGGTTTATAGTCTCATTCGAAGGACTGTATGGGAAATGGAATCAGAACTAATGTTAACCCCAAGGGAAAAATCCCCCTGTTCCGAAACGGCCCGGCGGAGATTCAAACACAACCCTCGGATTACGAGTCCGGCGCTCTACCAACTGAGCTGTTCCGGCCCCCAGATTTCAGTATGTGTTTTTATTCTATTCTTCTCTCCATCTTGTTCTCGTCTTCACTTTCTTTCCCTTCCTCATGCGGTGAGAGACAAAGAGTGTGCATGCAGATGTGCATGTGAATAGGTGCATTTGTGTTGATATACAAGTGCTTATCGCATCAAGGTGACCAAATTAACTTTTGCATAACAGAGCCTCCATTGGCAACCAGTTTATAACAACTCAGTCTTCGCGGTGACCAGAAATTTTCTGGTCGATCATTTGTTTTACACTTCGATATTATTTTCAACCTCTGTAGAACAATCCCTCTCTGTTCAGATTAGTGGCCAGCCTATCCATAGTCTGTCAATTCTTATTTTGCTTAGTTGTTGAAAAAAAATGTCTGCATCAGTCTGTTAACAATCCACTTTTTAATTGGCTGAAACCTCCATGCTCAGCCATTTTTTATTTGATGCTGAAGAGGAATGAAAAAGTTACTGTATGTGCTATGATTTTCACCCTTGTTTGAATTCACTTCCCTTGTTCTTCTGTGTGTAGACACAGCTTCAGATTATGATAGGTTCTGGGCCATTTCACGTTTTGTGAACTGTCAGTCTACCTCCCAATATAAATCTCACTCTGTGAATACTGAATTTTCATGACAATTTGAAAGTTGCTGCAGATATGCTTGCTGTCCTGAAATAATCGTATTTTTAACTTAAAGATGAAAACTGATGACTGTTCTGATCATATGCTCCTGGCATGTGTTGCCAAAACAAAAAACAAACAAACAAAAACAGGGAAAAAAAAGGGTTGTGGGATGGGGTGTATGGAAAAGCAAACATATAGATGTACCTTTTTCGCAGTTGGACAAACCTAGTGGAAGGTGGAAGTTTTTACTCAGATTCAGTGTGCATACACTTAAGTCCATAATGATCTATGGAAGAGACTGAACTGAGCTGAAGTTAGAGGAAGAACTGAAAAGATGGCTAGCTGTAGAATATGAGAAAAAAAATGAAGAAGATATTGAATCCTGCAGCAAAAAGCAACAACAACAACAACAACAACACAGCAGCGCTGCCAGATCCGCATTAAAAATAACATGATGAATGTTGTCATGTTTACAAGGACAGACAGAGGAAAGCTTTGGTTTGCACACCTCTCAGCAAGAGCGCATTCCCATCGGTCATGATAGATGTGATCATGTGAGTGTGCGAATACACTCATCACATTAGTAAGAATTTAGTGCTGTCCTGCAAATTCTAGAAATTTTTTTTTTTTTTTATCACCTGCTCCTGATTGAACGATTTTTGGGGGCATGAGATAGACCTGTCATTGAAGAAAGATTCCAGTGTATAATCGTGAGCACTTATTAGAGACTACTTCAGTGCTAAAAAGATTCCTCTTTACAATCATGGGCAGTAATGAGAGACTCTGGGTACTTCATTTAAAAGTGTCAGTCACCTGTGCATATTTCAGGTTTCAATTGTTTCAAGAATGTTTGTATCTGAACTCCACAGAGTGGACCCCCAGGCCTTCAGGAGCCACTCTGATCATCTCCCCACACAGCATAGCCCATCAATGGCTTGATGAGATCCGGAAACACATCCAGGAAAAGAGCATCAAAGTGTTTGTGAGTTGATATGTTCTCGCACTATGGGTTTGACTGATTGGAATTTGATTCAACAGGTTGATTGATCAGTTGGTTGCTGGTGTGTGTGTGTGTGTGTGTGTGTTTTATAATCCAGCCAGTTTCCATGATGCAGATGTGTCTTGCTGACTAAGTGGTGGATTAGAGACTGGTGAGAAGCATATGATGATGGTATTTTTCACTCCCAGCTGGCTCTTAAAATATGTTGGGTGTATTCCAGTTCAAGAGGGAATGATGGACTGAAATATCACAGTCTAGTTTACTGTATTAGTGGATCATCTCTGAGAACAAGAAAGTGGCATTTCAGACTTTCTGTTGCATGCATAGAACTGCGTGTTCTTGATGTCTTAACACATTGAGTTTCTCTAGAGTCTAAACAAATTTGAACAGGTTTTCCACTTTTCAGCAAATTTGCTTGGGAGAAGTTCAGTTTTTCAGCGGGAAAAGGGACCAAAAAGGTGATAATCAAAGAGATTGATTAAGGCTGTATGAACAAACGGCCCTGGAATAGTGAAGGTATAATAAGGTGGGTGATTTTCTAATTGATCCATGGTATTGCAAGTTTGAGGAAGGTGAGAAGGCTTTTGATTCATTTTTCGTTTGTTGAAGAAGGCCATGATAGAGGTAGTGGGCACCAGCAGACTGCACCATTTTCACTGCAAGTTTCAAAACTTTTCTGGTAGGACTTGGTAGGACTGGCAGGTCTGGAGGTGGGATAAGGCTATAGCCCTGGACCCTCGTGAAATTTCAGGAATTTTGGGCCTTTTTTCAATGGGAACTCTGTTTAAGAAAAGTGAAGAATGTCTTTGCAGTAAAAGAACTGCTACCAAATTTATTTAAGATGGATTTGCATGGAAAATTATTTCTCAATTAGGAATGTGATTTTTTTTTTTTTTTTTTTTAAAGGAATATACAGGCGTGAGGTACCAGGGGTACATCCAGCCCCAGACGTTGGCCAGTCAAGACATCGTCATCACCACATATGAAACTCTGAGAAATGAGTTGAATTATGTGGATTTAAAACCTACGAACAGTAAGAGATTTTCACTGATATTGAAACCAGCATTACTCACATTTCCTCATGTTTGTGATGGCATTTTTACCATATGTGAAACTATGGGAAATGAGTTAAATTATGTGGATTTGAAGCCTACAAACAGTAAGAGATTTTTCACTGATACCGAAACCAGCATTGCTCACATTTCTTTTATATTTGTGATGGTATCTTCACCATATACAAAATTCTACCCAGTGAGTTCAATTATGTGGACTTGAAGCCAATTGATAGTAAGTGATTTTCATTGTTAGTGATTTTAGCATTGTTTACAGTTCTTTTATATTTGTTGTGGTATAATTGTGTAATTATTCATTAGGTCTATGTATTTAATTATATATGAATTTTGAGCTAACGAAAAATAAGTCATTTAAACTGCTAAAGTGAACAGCAATGCTCATCACATATGTGAGGGAGTAAAGACAGAGGTGGATGGTTTGATTCTGTTTACCCAATGTGTGGTATGTGCTGAATTAGTGATAACTTTGTTAGTTTTTATGCCCAAAACAGAGGATTTTTGTGTGTTGTTGTTGTTGTTTTTTTCATCAAACTACTCATTGTGAAGCAGCTGTGAAACCTCCAGAAATCAGGTTTTTTTTAATTTGGTCTTCAAAGGGAGCAAATTTTTACTGGATGGTAAATTTACTTTAACCAAAGTGAACATTGTTCAGAAAAGCAAGTCTTTTACACAAACCAGTTAGTTCCCTTGATATGGAATGTGTACATTAAATGCCAGGCCCTCCAACTGTTTCCACTGTTATTTGTTTCTGCAATTAAATTATTTCCTGTGGTCAGATTGTACAGATTTCTTCACAAATTCAAAATACAAAAGCATTAAGAATCAGTACAATATCATAACCCAGTTGTGTGGAAACATTGGCAGCAAAATGTACAAACTGATGAGATTTAAAGGGAGTGGGTCTGTAAAATGACCAGGTGTTTGTTTGGTAGGTCTTAACTGAGAGGTTTCATTATTCTACTTTCTAGTGTTTTCACTTTTTTAAAAATGACTTTTCCAGTTTCATTTTCTTCATCTATTCAAATGATAATACAGCTAAAGCACTGTGTGTTGATGGATTGTAAAAATAAAGGTACGAGATGTTTAAAAAAAAAAAAAACAAAAGTTAGAAAAAATTATTGAAAATTTGGTGGTGGAAGTCAAGGAACTGGCTGACTATACTGCATTCATTTTTGTCTATCTATCCAGGACGGTTGAAGAGGGAGTGTTTAGCGTATGGCTCTCAAAAGCAAAAGTAAATCTCTTCCACCCATTGTTTTGAACACATTAGTGTTTTTGCTGATCTGATGTTTGTTTCCAGGTGAACAAGGGAGAGTCCTGCGCAATCCGAAGAAGTTCATGGCTCAGCCAACTCCGCTGACGGCAGTTGAATGGTGGAGGGTCAGTTGTGTTCAAATGTCTTCGTTCTCCCTTCCTCCACCACCTGACGCTCATGGTCTGCCAGGGAGGAAGGGGAGGCTGACACATGATTTTCAGCCCATTCGTTGCAATGTCTATAGTCCCAACTCCTGTTTCAGGGAAGAGAAAGCACTTGGTGCTTGTCTGTCCTTTGAAGTTTGGTTGACTTACTTTCTACAGCCGAGTCTTTTTTTCTTTTTTTTTTTTTTTTTTGTGTGTCAAATTCATTTCATACTAATCATAGGTATACTTTTGGTATGTGTTGTTCAGAGATTGGTCAGTGAGAAATGGATTTATGTATACTACTAGGGACTTCTGTAGCATTTATCAAACACACAGATGGTTCTGGGCCTTATCTTTTTTGTGTGTATTTTTTATGATAATATTGTTCTCCAGCTACTACCCGAAGAATGTATTTTTTGTCACGAAATATGTGCAGTTAATGGTGTTAATATGCACCTTTCCAAGTCTTACTTTCAGTGAAAAGTCTAGGTCACAGTGCATGACAGATTTACTTTGTGTTTCATTAATGAAAAAATGTTAGCTTTCACTGGTCATTCATCCATCTGTATGTCTGTATGTACGTCTGCCTGTGTGTCTGTCTGTCTGTCTGTCTCTCTCAATTTTTTTCATCTCTCTGTTTCTCTCTGTCCATGTAAACTTACATACTTTATTTCATCAGTTTTATTTTTGTTTTTATTGCCAGATTTGCTTGGATGAAGCTCAGATGGTGGAGTGCGTTACAACCAAGGTACGTCTAGAGTTTTACAACACCTGTTACATTGGATACAAAAAAACAAAACAAAAAAAAGGAAAGAATAAAAAAAAAAGAATAGAGTTGGGAAGATGAAAACATAGTCCAAAATGAACTGTTACTGATATATATCAGGTATGGCAGGCTATGTATACTCAATAAGATGAAAGTTCTATCTCTACATTATTTTGATTAGTAATACTAAAGAAAAGATTAGAGTGCGCTAACAGAAAAAAAAAAGACATTCTTTGTGTTCTTTATTGTGTAAGAGCAAGCTGACCACACTGGGCTTTCCCCATGTTAAGTAGTAGTTCTGATGCATATATAATATATTTAAATGGGTCATATCTCTGTCACTTCCAGACAGCAGAAATGGCTTTGCGCCTGAGCTGTGTCAACCGCTGGTGTGTGACCGGCACACCTTTGAACCAGAGCATCAAAGGTTAGTTGACTGTGCTGTGAGGTCATTGATTGATCAGATAAAAGACTTTAATATAGTTTCAAAGGAACTTTTGAAGACATCGTGTTGGAAATGAAGACTTGTTAAGAAAAATTTGCACAGTTATAAGGAATTTTATGATGAATGTGAAGTATATGGATGAGTATGAATGTTTTGGACCATGGAATTGTCTGGGTTTTTCTTTAATTTAATCTGTCATTAGTTCCTGTGTTTATCAGTGTCATTCATGACGCAGACTGGAGAAAATAAATCAGGAGAATTTGTTTGTTGATTTGATTTGCCATTAAACTTGAGTATGTTTTTGAGAAAACCTTCACCTTTTGTATTCTGAGCTCAGTGTTTGAAACAGTTGTTATTGTACAGTATTGCAGACTTTGGTATAAATCGGGCACAAACACACACACTCATTTACAGACACATACATGCATGCGCACACATGCATGCATGCACACAGGAATACAAATGAATACATGTACACTGACACATGCATGCATACTTTCATATGCTGCTATCCAAAATGGCACAGTTCATTTTCATCCTGTTCAGACTATTATTTAGAGTACCAAGGGCATATTTACATGGCCCGCGATGCATTCTTAGTGATGGAATTTCAGAGAGCCATTTTTACACAAAGAACAAGTTCACTGCCTCTAAATAGATTTTAACTCCATTCTGTGCTTAGTGTGGTGGCCAACAAGCGGAAGGTCTCAGTCACTTCTGTGTGTAGGCTTCAAACTCCCCATTGTTATTCATAAGTTTCTGACAAGCTTCTTAAGTTCAACTCTTGTGTATGAACACACATACACAGTTGTTGTTCAAAATTTCGACCTCTGCGAATTTAGAGGGCGCTTGGCCGGCCCGGCGTTGGGAGATGGGGCTTGTCGGGGATACGGAGTGGGCCTGATGATGACCTGGGGTAAGACCGATAGGGGGGCCTGGAAGGGCGTGGCTGAGGCCGGGGGGCAAAGGACGCCGCCTGCTTGCGTTCCTCGACCGAAAGGGACATAGCCGAGGTGGAGTACTCGCCAAAGTGCGAGTGATCCTGGCCCGGGACACACCGAAGGGAAGCCTTCAGTGCCGGGGAGAGTGATGAGCGTGCAAGCACCGCGTCTCTGGCCACTAGCAGGCAATTGAAGTGGCTTGTTGCTGCGCTGTCCGCCGCAGCCGACAAGTGATGCGATATCCTGTTAACGAGGTGTCGCATAAAAGGATCGCTGAATAAGCGAGATTCGTCCTCATGGTGTGGTTTGGAGGTATTGTCCGAAGGCACTGGGACGGCGCCGTCATCCCCAGGCCAGAGTACCTCCGCCCTCTGCAGAGCAGCATGGTAAGGTAGGCATGGCCTGCAATGGTGTGTAAGATGCCCATCCGGCTACTCGGTCCCAGTCCTTAATGCTTTAAAGGAGATGGTGCCCGAAGTAGGGGGGGCCGGTTGGGCATCAGGCGACAATCCGACTGGGAGATGGCCCACTCCCTGGTTGCCGGATTGTCTGCAAAGAGGGAGGTCACTGGGTGCTTCCTGCGGGTCCCCGAGGAGGGAGTCGAAGGGGGCCGCATTGGGCACCAGGGGAAGGTCTTGACCCGGGGGGGACACGTCTGCACCCCTGGCGTGGATTGCCGGACTCTCCCACAGCGAAGTGAGGGAGGGACTGAGGAGACGACGAGCCTGAGTTTGCGTTGGGCTGGGGCGGCCCCGACGATGTCAGGAAAGGCCAAGATATTGGCAGAGGGAGGGGCTTCCCTCGACACCAAGTCCGGTCGAAACCGGTCAATGGTGCGGATATCGTAAAGGGATGAGAAGAGGTCCTCATCGTCGTCGTCCTCCTCCGGTGTGGGGAGTCGAATTCCTGGGAAGGTTGGTCCTCCTCAGGGGGCATCTGCGCGGGTGCGTGAGGGTCCGCCCCTCGTTGGATGGTGGCGGGGGGGGGAGGGCCTCGTGGCTCTGTGCTCGGCAGACGGGCTAGGGTGGGAGAGTTGGACTGCCGATCGGACAGCGCCCGAGGTGGGAGACCAAGGGTCGACCCAGGTCTGTGAGATTGGGTGCCACAAGCGACCATATAGCTGTTCCGGTTGGGAGTGGGTGTTAAGTCACTGGTCTCTCTCGGGGGCATAGAGCCATTGGTCCCCGGGGAGATAAGCGGGCTGTGGCGGCCCAGGGTACTGTGCAGGGACTCCCTGGGGACCGGGGTAACCTTGAGCAGCAGGGGGGGGGGGGGGGGGGGGGGGTGTTTGACCATGGTATGTCGTCCCCCCCCTGGGAGCGTGCCGGGACCCAGGGGAATAGGGCCGGTTACCCGTGGTCCCGCTGGTAGATCCTCCCCCCAGAGGAACGGGACCGAGGACGTTGCCCAAAAGGGGGGCCGAGTAGGTCGGACCCCCAGCGTCCTGAACCCCTAGGGGAACCTGCGACGGGCGAGCGGGGTTGATCGGCCGTCCTTGTGTATGTTCACAACCGGTGGAGGCACTCCGTGTTCCCATATGCCCAGAGTTATGGTCATGTGCATGGTCTTGCCATGACGTGGCCATAAAACTGCGTTCGGAGATACGGGACGCTCCTCGTGCAGGGGTGTTGGCTGCACCTGTGCATGGTGGGGAAGAGCGTCGTGAGACGGCGAGTCCAGATGGGGGGGAGACGTGGACCCGCGCGTCTCATTAAGGCGAGTGACGGGTGGAGGTTCCAGTCCAAAACCGTCACCCGTGCCTGTCGCACCCCGGCAAGGTCCCCGGGGGGCCGAGGGTCACGTGACTGGGCATAGTAAACGGATGTCTGACTATGCACCGGAAAGCTAGAAGGCAGGGTGGCTGGAGGAGAAGCGGAATCCCGCTTGGATGTTTTGACTTGAGTGGGTCCCTTAAGGGGGGCCTTGCCCTTTGATTTTCTGGGCAGGTTGAACGATAAGCATTTGGAAATAGCAGCCACTTGCCTAGTAACTTTCGAATGCAACGGTCGTGTGTCCGGCGGTCGGGTAGAGGAGGGATAGTCCCGCGTCCCCCTCCGTGGGAAGGTCGTCTCCAACTACCGCGGCCGTCCGTTCTCCCGCGGGAAGAAACGGTCTGCTCGGAGTTGGAACCAACTCGTTGGTCCTCCGGGAAAGTGAGCGAACTCTGAACGTCAGAGCTGCTCGGCCCAACCGAGTCCTTCACCATTTTGGGCAAATGGCGCCAAGCAAAACCGGAGCACACGATCGTAACATGACGGTCGATCGAGGAGGGTATACAGGTTGATCGACTGTGCGCACACAATAGCAATATAACACAATGGAAATATAAAAGTAAACAAGCTTGCACAGTGACAGAAAACGCAGTAGCAATGAACGAAACCGTGCATGAGCAACGACAGTGGTGTGAACCAAAAGTGCTGAGTAACACCACGTGTAACAGCAATGCCAAAGGGCGATCGCGATCGCCACGCGCACGAAGCCGATCGAAAAATGTGGCAAATGAATGGGAGGAGTGTAAACAAGTGTAGGAAGCAAATTCCGAACGACAAACCACGTGTAATAGCGTGGGCTAGAAAGCTGGTGCGACAAGTAATGGAGACCGCTCAAAACAAGATGGCGACGAAATTTTTGCTATGGTCTGACATGGTAAGTATACTTAGCCAAACAGGGAGCATAATACAAATTCCCCATGTATGGGCCTCTTGACTTATAAAAAGTGAATAAAGTTTACTGTTGTTGCATGCATGTATAGATGACACCCCACATGCTCTCTCTCTCTCTCTCTCTCTCTCTCTCTCTCTCTCTCTCTCACACACACACACACACACACACACACACACACACTACACAGAGTACACACACACACGCACACGCAATACACAGAATACACACATACGTACACAACTCACACACACACACACACACACACACACACACACACACACACACACACACACACACACACACACATGCATACACACACACTACACACACATCATTACTCCTGGCCATTTCAGTGGGTGTTGAGAGACTATACCATAAACAGCACAGAGTGTCAGTAAAATTCAAAGATGCGTCTTTGGGGACTTGGACATACTTGACATTTGACCTCAGATCTGTATGGGCTGCTGGCGTTCATTGGCTACGATCCGTACTGTGTGGAGGAGTGGTGGACCAGGTATCTGTACGAGCCCTACCTGCAGGGGATCAAGCAGCCCATGTTTGAAACATTGGCCAAGGTCATGTGGCGCACCACCATGAAGGATGTCAAGAGCCAGGTATGGGGTGGGAGTGGAAGGGGAGTGGGCAGGGGGGGCTGGGGTGGGGGTGGGGTTGATGGTGGTTGGGTTGGGTTGGTGGTGATGGTTAAGGTCTTTTGTGTGTGTGTGGGGATGTGTTAGTGTGTGTGTATATGAGCGAGCCAGAGAAAAAGAGAGGAAGATTTATTAAGGATAAACGAACAACTATATATGTTCCCAAAATATACATGTATGTGTGCAATTACTTCAGTGTGATTTGATTTAGACCAGTTTACAGTTGGGGGGGGGGGGGGGATTCAAAAAGAGAGGGGGAAAGGCTAATCTGTACTGCATCTGTAAGCTCTCGAGCAAAAAAGATCTGCCAGTAAAGATTCTCCCATTGAAGACTCCCTTTTGCCATCAGCTCAAGATTGCTTCCCTTTAGAGATTTGCTTGTAGAATATTTTTGTCTTGGCTGCATAAGATTTGCCTTCTTATGAAGACTACCAATAAAGACTTTCACTGAAACTGTTTTGTCTGTGTTTATACTAGATTAACCTTTTAATAAAGACCATCTTTTTTTTTTTTAATCAATTTTTCTGGAACTTTTTTGTCCTTGGTTGTGACAGATTTATTTCCACTTCATATTTAAAGAACATTTATGGGGCAAATTTTTACATAATTCCCTAACACTGGCACACAGTAGCCTTTGAATGCACTAGATTTATATCCCATATAAAACGTCATTACAAAAAGGAAAAGATTTTAAGAACAGATGTGGAGCAGAACTTCAGAAGTCTGCAGACATTAGCACTCTGGAAGAATAGTAAAACAGACACAACACACAAGCAACACACAATTGAATTCCGTTTTTTCTTGGTTTTTTTTTTTTTTATCTTCTGAGAATCCTCAAAGACATTCATTATTCATTTTTTGCATTTGTTTGTAGTTCTTCTGGCATACATTTATGCAAGTATTTTACATGTCCAATCCTTTTTTTTCCCTCAGGAGGTATTAAATGTCTGTTGATGATGTCAGATTTTAAATTGTGCGGTGTGTTTTTATCTTTCAGTCATGAATAGCAAACTGTTTCTCACTTATACATGAAGAAGCTAGTACAGTTGTGTACAGATAATATTTACAATCTCAATGAACATTTTGTTTTAAGTCACTTGTGTGTCTATCTTTATTACATGTATCCAGATGTATTATGTTCCGTTTATACTATCTGCTGTTTAGTACTGCTATTGAGAAATCAGTTTTTGAATATCAAGAAAAACACAATGCAGAGGACATAAACGCAACATACATCTGTGTTTCCAGTGAAAACATAGAGGTGAACAAAAATGGACATCACTGCTGGTTTTTACACACTAACATGCACACACAGAAATGTAACAGTGAAATGACCGTAACATAATTCTTTTTTATAATATTGTCAAATTTTTGTGCTGCCACACTGATTAAGTATGGCATTGTGTGTATGTTTGTGTGTGTGTGTGTGTGTGTGTGTGTGTGTGTGTGTGTGTGTGTGTGTGTGTGTGTGTGTGTGTGTGTGTGAGAGAGGGTGTACATTTTTAGCATCTAGATATGTGTGAGAGAGAGAATGCGTCTACGCTGTGATAGAGCAAGCATGTCTTAAATGTGTTATATGACAAGTGCACACACAGACATATACTATGCTTACACTTGTGTGGTATTTCAGTTAAATCTGCCAGACAAGTCTGAAGTGATCAAGCACCTGACATTTTCCCCAGTGGAAGATGTCTTCTATAAACGACTCCATCAGAAATGTTCTTATGATATAATGGGAGTAAGTGCTGAATGTTTTGTCTTTACCAACAATTTTTTAAAAATCTTTTCTTCTTATTATGTCAAAAAAAGGGGGGTAGTGCCATTTTCATTTATTATCAAGCATATCAGCCCCCCCTTCTCCCCATCTTTTTCTCATCTCTCTCTCTGTCTGTCTGTCTCTCTCTCTCTGTCTCTCTCTCTCTCTCTCTCTCTCTTTCTCTCTCTCTCTCTCTCTCTCTCTCTTCTCTCTCTCTCTCTGTCTCTCTCTCTGTCACTCTGTCTCTTGTTTTATTTTCTCCCTGTTTTGTTCCTCTCAGTGAAGGGAAGACGTACAGAAAGGTGAGAAAGAAGGGGCGTAGGAGGGCAAAGGGGTCAGGATGAGCGAATGAGCAAGTGAGAAAGAAATAAGATTGAGAGGAACAAAACAGATTTTTCTCCCTGTTTTTTCCCTCTCAGAGAAGGGAAGATGTACAGAAAGGTGAGAAAGAAGGGGCGTAGGAGGGCAAAGAGGTCAGGATGAGCGAATGAGCAAGTGAGAAAGAAATAAAGATTGAGAGGAACAAAACAGATTTTTCTCCCTGTTTTGTTCCTCTCAAATCTATTTCTTTCTCTCTTGCTTGTTCGCTCATCCTGGTCCCTCTGCCCCCCTACACCACTTCTTTCTCACCTTTCTGTACATCTTCCCTTCTCTTCCACCCAGATTGTCATGCCATTTGCATATGGGAAAGGGAGGATGGGGGAAGTAACATGCTCAGCTCAATTTCTGAGTTGTACATACCTTGAATACAGCTTCATTAGATTTACATTTGATTCAAAATCTGTTATTGATTACTTCAGATGGTGCCTGATATTTATTTTACTGTTTTGTCTGTTTGAATTTAGTTGGCTTCCCTTCTGAAGGAATTTTTTTTTCAGAATTTTTTTGCTTACCTGCTCCATGGCAGTTAAGCAAAGTCTCTGTCATCAGCTTTATTTATTTATTTATTTTTTTTAATGCATCACATTCCATGGATGCATGTGGGTGACTTGAAACCAAATTCCACCTTCGTTATAGCAGTTTTGACACCAGTTGCCAAAAAAAGAAAGATGCTGCTGGACAAGTTTATGATTCAGTTTGGTTTTCACAAATCAACCTTAAACAGAGGTAACAAAAGACAATTTTTAAACCATCAACCAGTTCACTGACAGTTTTGTATATTGATAACTGGTGTCTTGACATTTTGATTGTGACAGATGAGCCACCTCGCTACCTTGCGAGCTTCATGTGGGTATGTTGATCTCCCAGAAAATGAAGAAGCAGCAATCAAGCATTGAGTGGTTCAAAGGTGGTTGTGGTTAGAAAATCAGATAAAAAAAAATGACAGGAAGAAGCAAAGGACCTTGAAAGTGAACTGGTCGAAGAGAGAAGACGGTGTGAAATGGCCACAGAGTTTGTGGCTACTGTGAGAGTCATTTTTGCCTTGCCATCCACAGGATCTGGAGCAAAAAAAAGCGTTTAATGGAGATCTAGACCACAAGCAGTGCTAGATCATATTCTGTAAAAGATTGATTAATGTTAATACATCAAAATAAAACCAATGCAAGTATAGAGTTGAAAATGCTTTACACAATACGAGTGGCCACTTGAATACATATGTTGGCCTTGATGTGTATCAAGGCACACTTTTGTGCATTGGTTATGCCAGTGTTTGTTTTGATTGGTATGTACGCTGCTCCTCAGTAAGTGTGATGTTTCATGGCAGTAGCCAGATTTTTCTTTTTTATCATTTTTTTTTTTAAAAAAGATCTCTTCAGAATCCCACCTGCACACATGATATTCTCTTTGTTCCAGCCTTCATTTGGACTGACAGAGGCCAAAAAGTCATCAGTGCTGAGGAAGCTGGACCATCAGACTGTGAACAAAGTAGGTATCCACACCAACAGTTCTAGGACTTAAGTGTTTGTCTGTTCAGGCATGTCACCATCCTGTAAACCACACTGCTTCAGCTGTACAGAGGAGCCTTGGGATAGTGGTTTGTGAGAAATCATGATCACTGACTGATTTTTATGGAGGGAGGGTGGTTTTGTTTTGTTTTTTTTTTTGGGGGGGGGGGGGGGGGGGGATCTAATAGAGACAGAGAGAATAGTGATCCAGAGAGAACAAGCGTTTTTAAATGAGAGCATGTTGATGGGGAGGGTCATGTTGATAGGTTTCATTGCACAGTGGAAAAAATTGGGTGAGGGTGGGGATAGGATAAGGGCTGATTGAAGGGGGTGTACTCTGTGCTAGCTCCTCTTCAGAAAAAAAACAAACAGAAGTAGCAAAAAAGATGTTGCAGTGTTCATGGCAGATGCGATACCGCTTGACCTGTTCAATTTGTTTGTTGAGAAGATGGTTCATGTGTTCCCATCCACCCTTCTGTTTGCTCCAGTCATCAGATATAATTTTTTTTAACCCACGTGCTTGTGTTCACAAGATAAAGTGAAAATTCTTCGCAGTGAAGGGTTTGCGATAGCATTTAGACCAACGGAAGATGGTTCCAGGCACATTTATGTTTTCCTTGCCAGGGTTCTGTTGAATCTCTTAAGACTATGGATATTGCTGTTACCCCTACTTCAGGGGGGACGGAGGACAACGATCTTGAATGTGAGCCTGTGAAAAGAGGAAGTTGACTGGAAACAGATACAGCTTCATGCTGTGGACCAGAAATGTAAGTTGCTTTCACAGGTATCTTAATACTGAGTTGACCTAAAAATCAGGCACACAGAGCTAGTAAATTGGTTTATGCTGGCAAAGATTGACATGCTAAGTGTTCTTTATCTGCTTTTACCAAACAAAGTATATAATAACAAAAAAGATTTGCTTTTATCAACTCTCCATTTCATTTCAGTACTTGATTCCTTTAAGAAAGCTGAGACAAGCTTGCTGCCACCCTCAGGCTGTGTCTGGGTCGTCCCTTTCCATGAAGGACAGGTGGGAAAACCTAGGTGTCATGATGTATCCGTGGGGTGTGTGTGTGTGTGTATGTGTGCGCGTGTGCGCTCGTGCCTGCATATATATATAGTTTTGTATAAAAGTAGAGGGAGTGGTAGATTCCTTTTGTAAACTTCTTTTTCTGGACTGTGAACTTTGTGCTGGGAAACTGCACATGGCTTTCATTACACTGCCTGCTTTAGTCAGGAAGGGAAGGGAGATGGGGTGGGGAGGAGGAAACTTTGCATCTGGGAAAATGTGAGTGATGTTTTTTTTCGTTTGGGAGGAATGTAAGTGACATCTTTTTAACTGCCAGGACTGTGCATCCCTCCTAGCTGATACTGTTTGTTTATATCAAGTTTAGTAAACTTGTAAAGAAATGACATCTGTGTTAGTGGATGTAAGAGTGGCCTGTGAACTGTATTCATTATTTATCTTTGTGTTTTGGGGGTTATGGGTTTTTTTTTTTATATTTCTTAATTCTTAACAAGCTTCTGGTCTTTACGTCCTTAGGCAGTGTCTGATAATTTGGGATATATGAAATCCAAAATGACGGGGTGTTCCCCCTGCATGTCTCTCCCCCAGCGTTATGACCATGGAAGAACTGCTGGACAACATGATCAAGAAGACCACACTGGAGTGCGAGGAAAGCCATCGCTGCATGATTGCTTCTGTGAATGGACAGGCTGGCATCTACCTCATCGAGGACCAACCGCGGGTAGGTGGGGTGGACTGGTCAGTGATGGCGTTGTGTCAGGTGATGACGGCAGGCAGCTGTGGAGTAGGGGGAGGGGAATAGGGTGATTGCATTTGGTGTAACACAAGGAACTCAAGTCTGTGATTCACAATGTGTTCATTATATATATATATATATATATATATATATATATATATGTATATATGCATATGCATAACCTCGAAACCTTACTTGGACATTTTCTCAGCTTTAGCAAATGATTGTGGAAATATTGTTGTCAGTGGCTTTGTGTATATTTGTGTGTGTGTCTTGCTTTCTGTGTACCTGCTTAATGGGAATAAATACTGCTTACAGGCTACAAAATATGGGACAGTGAATAAATATCAAATTGCTTAACGAACTTGAGTATGCAAAACAGGTAGATATAAAAGTTCCAGTCCAATTGCTCTTACAGTGGCAGTTGCAAGTAGACATGAGTGGGAATATACTGAGAGCTGTCAAACTAATGTGCAAAACAGCACTGATAGTGTGCAATGGAAAATAGAAAAGCTTAGAAACAAGGATGTCAGAGAGTGTCATGCGCATAGGCTTGCACGAGTATGCAGCAGGTAATGATGAGCGTGCGTTTACCGCACAGGTTGCTGAAGCAGTGGAGAAGTACCGAGCTGTGCTGATGTCTGTAGAGGAGCTGGAGAGAGACAAGAAGCTGAGAACAGACGCTTTGCCAGTCATCCATGCCATGCACAACTTGGCTGAGGTGTTGGCCACTAATCCACCCGGGGTGGGCCGTACCCTTCGTGATGACCAGCTGACTGTCCAGGTTGGTAGAGCAATTGTAGGATCTGCTTTCTTCATGAAGGGTTTTTTTTTTTTTTTCGCATTGATTTAGTTTTTTCTTTCTGAAAGGGTTGCTGTGTCGCTTTGTTGTCAAAAACATTGGTGACAGAATGTGTACACATAATTAATTGAGCACAGCATGACAGTGGTCAGTGCTGGTGTTATACTGCTGGCAAGTGTTGTCAGCTGGATTCCATTGCAATAATATTTGGTAGAAATTTGAATGTCAGCTCAGCCGAGTCATGTCAGATGCAGTATTCCAACAGCTCCACTCTGTTGAGAGTGTATGGGATATAATTTTCTGACATGAATAGCATTTTTTAATCGTAAAAGGAAACTGATGAATCTACTACCATCATGCTGGGTTAAATCAACGTATCTGTGGGAAAATGGGTAGATGATTGCTTGTAGTAATCATCATGTCTGTTGGCTTTCTGGCTCTCAGTGTGCTTGCATATGTGATCTGATCTTGAGATTATAAATTTGCTAGTACAACATTGGGTCAACCAAACATATTTCTCTTGACTCTAGAAAATTGAGTTAACCCTTAACAGCAAAGTTGTTTATATGTAACAAGTATACTACTACCAGTTTGTTTCTGAAAACTACCAAAAGCAAAGTACAGGTCCAAATGATTCCAAATTTAATATGAAAATTGGTGGTGGATGTAGTTTGCGTGCGTGTGTGTGTCTTTTTGATTTGTTGGTGTTTTTGACAGACTTTCGTGGTCTGCCCCCAGCATTGTGAAGTTCTGAACATCAATTAAAACATTCACTTTGACTCGCTGCATCATGGTCATCACAGTCATTGCCACTTAAGTTTGAATTGATTTCAAACAGATCCATACAGACCACACTGGTGTCTGAGTTATCATGTTTGATTTACTGCTGTTTGGGCCCCTTAATTGCCCCGTAATGTAAATGTACTGTCCTTTCTCACCATCACTGATTGTTTTCGCCAGTCATGCTTAATACAAAGTTGAAAATTTGTTTTGTTTAATTCTTTGGCTTTTGATAAAACACATTTCAGATAATGCCCACAGGAGCTGAAGCTAACAGCTCCAAGCACCATATCCTAAGGCTGAACCTTGACCAAGTAACCTCTGTAGACACTAAACATAGTCATCTTGACAGGTATTGTGGGCAGATTGACAGTAACAGGAAAAATAGTGGATGTAAGAAGTAGTAGTTTAAGGAGGCCGCATTCTGCTTAGATGGTGCCTTTGATCTTGTATGTGCACTCTTAGTTGTGTGCTGCATGTGTATAACTTAAGTGTATACAGGAGAGTACTCATATCTTTCCTATTGTTTACCATCTCACAGATTTGTTCTTGACGTCAGATGTCATATATTCATATTAGGCTTATACTTTTTTTTCTGTTTTTAATCATTTCTGATGCAATATGTGTTTGACAGTGTGAAGAGCTGAAGAGGCAGTACCTGCAGAGGGCCAGCAACTTAGTGGTCGCCTGCAAAGAGCAGCTGACCACTCTCCACAGGTCAGCCGAGGACATTGAAAAGCAGGTGGGCAGTGTTTCTGCATGTATTAAGGCTAGGTCAGGTTTTGACCCATTGCACATTGTAAAAGGTACTTTGGCACTACAGTTTTTAACTGCTGTCTGCTAGCCCCCTACCCTGCAAGAAGCTATAAATTTCTTGTTTTCTCAGCCTCTCATTCTCTCTCTCTCTCTCTCTCTCTCTCTCTCTCTCTTCTTTTCGTTGGTTCGTTTATTTGTTCTCTCTCTCTCTGTCTCTCTCTGTCTCTCTCTCTCTCTCTCTCTCTCTCTCTCTCTCTCTCTCTCTCTCTCTCTCTCTCTCTCTGTCTCTCTCTCTCTAGCAATATAACTAGACAGCTTGTTGTAGTTTACTGTAAAAAGAGGCCAGTTGTTTATTAAAACATGGCCATTGTCGGAAGAACACGCCTCCCATACTGGCTGGCTTGCCATCAGTCGTGTCATGGATATCCCCAGTTCAAAGGTGTTTGAACACCAGCAGGTTGCCATGGTGGTTGGTAGTAAATTCCCAAAATGCACTGGGCACAAGCATAACATGTAACATTATCGTTGAGAGGGTTCTGGGTTCCCAACTCAGGGATGAGGGGAAGGCAGTAAGGGGGGAGAGGGTCACAAGTGTCTAACATAAACCATCTTCAATACTTGAAATGCGATCGCAGTGTTATTAGCAGATTTGATAATGCTTGAAAAACCGTAAGGGTTCAACCCAATGCTGATATGCTCCCACCCACCCCCTTTCATCATCTTCCTCCCTTTCCCAGTTGTTTAGTTTATTTGTTTCTGTTTAATTTTGTTTAGTTCATTGCTCAGTGACCTGACTGAGTGAAATGATCAATAATGTATTTCAGAAATATATAGATTTGATGCAGAATAGTGATATGTGTCGCAGCTGACAGTCACCTCATGTACTGAGTGTTGTCTAACAGCTGGGCGGAGGACTGTTCTGGTACCAGCGAGTGCTGTATCATGCCGTTCAGGCTGGCAATGAGGGCCTCCTTGTGCAGAAAGTGAAATCTAGTCTGGCCGATCTCCTGACCCAACTGACGAAAACGTAAGGCAGTTTTTCTTTGTCTTTCTCTTGCAGAGCTCTGCTTTTTCAGTGTGTGTGTTTTTCAAAGTTGTAAACCATCAGCTACTTTCTGATGTATGTATGTTTTTCAAAATTGTTAGGTAGAGTTTTCTTTGTGTATCTTGCATGGATGTAAGTAAGCATTTTCTTTCATATGTCTTTTATTCAGAACAAAGACAGCTTTTTTCATGTGTGTGTCTTGCCTGTAGACAAGCCATCTTTTTGTTTTGCTTGTGTCTGTCAGAGATATGTGCCTGTTATGTGTTGTCCAAAGATATAAAAGAGCTTTTTGTTTACAGTATGTGTCGTTGTGTCTTTCAAAGTTATAAGTTGGCAGGCTTTGTTTTGTTTCGTCTCTCAAAGATGTAAGCCATCTTTTCCTTTGTTTTCTCTTTACATTGTGAGTCAGCATTTATTGTACGTCTGTGTTTCAAAAAAGATTTTCTTCCTTTGATTGTGTATTTCAAACATGTAAGCTGGCTTTTTCTTTGTAAATGTTCCTCATGTATGTTAGCTTGCTTTCTTCTGTATTGGCCTCTCAAAGTTGAAAGCCAGCATTTGCTTTTTATGTGTCTTTCAAAGTTTTAAAGCTATTTGTATCTTTTGCACATGACTCTATTCATACTTGACGCTCAAAGATGTAAGCAAGCCTTTTCTTTGTATTTGTCTCACAAAGACAGCCAGCTTTTCCTTTGCATTTATCTCCGTATGCAATTTTTATGTGCGCACGCGCACGCACACACACACACACACACACACACACACACACACACACACACACACACATGCACACACGCACACAACAGAGAAAGATAGAAGAATAGGCTGTTCTTCAGAGCAAAAGGCTTTGAAGTTAAACTGACAACTGGTTTGTTCACTGCGAGTGACAACATTTGTTCCACAGGAGGGATGACATTGGCCTGACAGGTCAGAATGTGGATACAGTGTTTACAGAACTGATGGGTTTTACCCTTTTGAAGTTGACTTTTTGGACACATACTAGCTATTTTTGCTTAGTGTGGTGGTCAGTATAGTTCAAAAGTGCAGAGTGTTTGGGAGATGAAAATGATTATATGTGTTTATATACAAGCTCACTTCCGGAACAAGTGAGGGATTTGAAATATTTTCAAAACAAGGAAAACTAGAAACAAGAAACAAACAGAAAGATAAAAAGGTATCTGGTATCAGATTTTTTTTTTTAAATGTAAAGGTGTCTGATTGCTAAACATTATAGCTAAGAACTGTTTTCCTCTCAGAATGAACATTGCATCATTCTACGTAACAGAAAAAAATTAGCATTAGATATCTTGTTATATTTCATATAGTGATTTTTTTTGTGTCAAAATACTGAAAACCTATCCCATGAATACTGAACAGTAACAGAAAGGGTGAACAGATTTGGCTTGGATAGTTGTGATGTAGGCAGTAAGAGACCAAAAGCTACTCCAAAAGGATGTGTCTGCTATTCTTTGGTCAGCTGCTCTGTCCTCATGCACTTTTTTTGTTTTATTTTTAAAGGAATCTTCTTTCCTCATTTGCTTGTTTTGTTATTCCTTTTTTTCTTCAGGAAAAGAAACAGAACGAACTGCAAAGTAGAGTATGTATGCATGGATGTAACTGCGTATGTGTGTGCGTGCGTGCAGGTGTGTGTGTGTGTGTGTGTCTGTGTGTGTTGTTTTGAACTGTATGAATCACAGTTCCTATTTTTTTGTATATGTTTTTTCTTCTCTCTTCTCTCTGTCTTCACACTCTAGTGGCATGCAACTCATTTAGTTCTCCTTATCGAATTTTATTTAATTTGTTTAGTAATGACATCTTGACAGTCATTTTGTTGGTTTTGTATGCAACATCATTGAAACAAAAAGCAGCAATATTGTCTTCTGTATACACATATATACAAGCAAACAAACACAAATGCACAGGTGCACATGCACACACACACACACACACACACACACACACACACACACACTCACAGATAAGTGGTGATGGTGGTGGTGGTAGTGTTTTTTTCCCTTATTTTGTTTGTAATGGTGGTGGTGTTTTTTGCCTTACTTTGTTTGTCACAGTATAATATAGTAGGATACTGTTGTGGAATGTGTGAAGTGCAGTGTTTAACCCTTTGACTTCTGTTGGAAAGAAAATTTTGTCAGTAAGGGATTTAAGCATCCTTGTGATAGGACGGGTTGACAGATCAGGTGATCAGCCACCGTTGCCTCTCTTGTCATCTTTCACATGAAAAAGAACAAGTTAACCTTTTAACTGTCATTCAGCCTTATTTAGCATGCCTGCATATTCCACTTAGCATCAGTCTGTCCTGTTCCACCCTCTCAATAGACTGTATGTTTTCTTTCCACATGGGGTGTTTGGAAAGCTTTGAGTTTTATTATGCTTTGTTTGAGATCAGCTGTCTTTGCCAAAGCTGCCATTTTGAATCTGCTTTGATTCATCTCTAGGTAATTGTTAAAAAGAAAAAAAAAAAAAAGAATCAAGCAGCTTGAGTCAAGGGAGATAATGACAGTGATAAGTAGCTGTCCATTCAATGCAACTGTCCACCGTTAAAACAGTTCAGATGCCACTGAATTGATAGTGAGGGGCCAGAAAGCTGTGTACTCCGTTGATCCAACTTGAAGATTTCTAACCAAAATTTGGAATGTTTTGATATAAAACATATTGGTGATTTTTAGGAAGATAGTGACCAGCTTTGAATTTTTATTGCATGCTTTTGGGAGTAAAATTGTAACAAATGTTACACACACAAAATTGGTAGTCAGAAGTTCAACCCAAACATTGCAGTTTCACTTACAGCATTAAAAGCCTTAGAGGTTTTTTTTTTGTTTGTTTGTTTTTTTTCTCCCTTCAAATCCGTTAACGGTTGTCTGCTTTTCACACAATAAGGTTCACCAGTCAAGGGTTTTTTTGGGGTTTTTTTTCATTGCAGTATGGGTTGTAATGCATGAAGAGAATGGGTTTGCAACTAGGGTGTTTTTTTTTCTCCTTTTAGACTTGTAACCAATTATCTGCTTTTCACAGTAATGTTCACTAGTCAAGGAATTCATCTTATTTTGTTTTATTTCAGAAGTTTGCATGTTGTGTCATCAATTCTTTGATGGAATGGGTTTGCAGTATATTGAAACATCATGCCTAAGATTTCCGTGTTAAGCTTTCTTCCAGTAAATCTTTTTCGTCTCCTTTTTGTTTGTTTGTTTTTACATTTTTCTCATTTTGTGTTACATGTACAACCCCCTGTTCACATTCCCTTCCACTGAAGGCCGTTTGTTTAAAGGATTTCTGAAGGTTTTTGAAAAAAGAGGTTCTATTGAATATTGTAGCGTTCTGTGATAATGATGATGATGTGTGTCCATCCTGGGTGATCATGACCATCCACATCCTGGGGAAGGCATGGTTCAAGGTTTGCGGGTTCAAAGGTAACTGAAGGGTCCGGTGCAGGCACTGAAGTGCTTCCCTCAGAGGTGCACCAAAGATCAGCAGGTGTGTCAATGCTAAACATTGTCTTTTTATCTCGTCAGGTAATGTTTTCAGCTGAAGCAACACCTGTTAAGATCTTCCTACTCTAGAAGCTGCAGTCTAGCACTGTCTGTTCCCAGGAGTCGGGGTCTGTACCCAAGGTTTTCAGGGAAACCATAAGGTAGACTTCAAATCATTTAATAAAAGTTGACCAGCCCAGTATTAGGGCATGCACCCCTCCCCCTCTTGCTTTAAATTCTGTGTAGGTTTGTTACGGTAGAACTTTATGGTGCCCAAATGAAGAGTTTGCATGTAACTTTCTGTTTGGCTGGTGTCCTTATGCTGTCAAACTCTTTCATTCCTGCCCATCTTTCTTTGCTTATGATGCCATGGTTCTCAGGGGTTTGCTTTTATATGGACCATGGAAAGATGGTTGTGTTTATGTACTCTAGATCATCAATTCGAGTCTGTCTGTTGAGCATCATAGTATTGTATGAAACATGAGAATTCGGCTGAACAGAACTTGCAAACTGGCTGTAGCTTACGTAAGTTCTACATAGTATGTAAAAAACCTCTATATAAAACAAACTCCGGGCAAGAAGGGAAGGGGATCGATGTTTTCTTTTTTCCAACACATTTTCTGGAATGTTTGGGTTTTCGTGTGGATCAAATGATCGACAGTGTACATCATATCTTTTGAATGTATGATTTTTCTGTGTTTCCTGTGTGTGAATACAGAAAAATTGCCTGTAATACATAAGTTTGAAATTGAAGATAAGTTTGAAATTGAAGGGAAATAGGTAGTAAATTTGTTTGAATGTTAACCCCTCCTCATTGAATTTTTGCTGTAGTCTCATTTATTTTTAGTTTTATGGAACTCAGTTCAGTTGGGTGTTTATTTGTGCTTCAGTGTTTGTCCATATGTTCTCTTACACCTCCAGCAAGCCATGTTCATCACCCTTGTTATCAACATTTCTGCTTTTTTTTTTTTTTTGAACCTGCTGGCATGCTTTCTATCTATTCCAGAATCACCTTGATCTTGCAGTTCCCACCATTGTTGGAAATCAAGCTGAAGTGGAGACAAAACCGCACATCAGCATACTGTCGACATCCAGCCTGTCACATTCTTCCCATTGCCACATTCTTCCCATTGCAGGTTCAGCAGCGTGTCAGGCTTGCAGTACATCATCCTTGATGACCTGGATGAGCTTCAGAATCTTCGCAAGCGCCAGATGGAGTTCATGAAGGAGCTGGAACATTACAGTCTGAAACAGGAGGTGATCATGTGCTGTCTTCGGCCTGTTCCCGGCATGACAGCTTTCAGGTGGGATTATCAGCCTTCAGCAACAGCAAAAATCTGGCCTACTGGCTGCTAGGCCTTTTTTTTTTTTTGTTTTTTTTGTTTGTCTCTATCTTGGCTCAATTTGTTTTGGAGTCCTTTCTGAAGTTGACTGGGTCTTGTCTTGTGATGAGAAAAATGGCGACAGTAATACACCCATTATTACTGTGGCATTGTTTTCATTTGCGTAATTCAAAAGCTTTGGACACCTGTCCTAGCCCAAGGGAAATTAGTGAGAAGTTTGGGGCCTCTGTCAGACAAGAGTCAGGACGATTTGGAAACAAAGTTTTTCGCTGCGTAGATAACTTCATTGGAAAAAGAAAAGTGGAATGTTTGTTGACAATTCATACAGAACTGAAAAGGATCAAAGTATTTTTGTCAAAATGGTGTCTTGTTAAGCAAAGTGAGGTATGAAAGTGAATGGACCCTTGTTGTACAACTTGATCAGTGGACATGGACTTGACTTTACATTTGTGGGCGCTGTGCAGAGCCTGTGACCATTATCAATGTTCTATTGTTACCACACAGAGGTCTTGGTTTATGTCACTTCCACCTGTCCACAGCAGTCAGTCAAACACTGAGAATACACTGCTTGGCAATAACTTCAATATTTTTTTTTTTGGAGAAGCATGCTTTGGATTAGACCATTGGAGTTAGTTCCCTTGAACAGGGAATTTGCTTTCACAAAACCAAAGTACATGCTTTGAATGAGTGACAAGCTGTATACATGCTAACTTGAAATTATTTTACAAGTGTAAGTCTATTGAAGCAAATAACTGGATGCAACTTGGTCATAAATATTGACTGTTGTGTCTAACATAGCAAACAATCATTAAGGTGAGGTGCTGATAGGATTGGAAAAGTTTCAGTCATTTTCAGGAGGAACTGGTCAGTGTTTTATAACTGATGCTCAGATGAATCCCTCCTGTTAAATTTTGTTTCCTTTGATTCATCAAAAGACAGAAAAAAAAAAAAAAAAACTTTTTAACTTAGTGCTTTTTGTTTGTGTATTATCATTTGGAATAAGGCTGATGATGAAGCGGGGAAAAATGAAAACTGGCTCTCTGAACTGTCTGCGCATCATGCTATTGGTGACTGGCAGAATTAGTTTGTGATAGCTTAACTGAAGTCACTGCTAAAGCTATGTTTGATGCTTCATAGCTTTTAAACTTGACAGCCCAATAAAAATGAAAATAACACAATGATCAATAAAGATGAAAAGATCCTCTGATATTGGTGAGCCAAGATTGAAAATTGTAGGTTTATGCTTTTTTTGAGCAGACAGAAATAGTATAAATCACCACAAACTGGTAAATTCATGCTTCAAAAAGTTGATAAATTCTTGCTTTGCCAAAAAAGAGAGAGAGTATGAGTCACCATTTCTGGCATTTCTGTTGTTTGTTCAGTTATTTTTAAACTTACTTTGAAAGAAAGATCCAAACCTGCTGAACTTTTTTTAATTGTCTGTGTGTTAATCTGAATAACAATGTCCATAATCATGGTAATGTAATATAACTTTAATATAACTTTGAAAAATGAAAAACCAAATAAATTTTTCATTTGGAATCAGTTACCATTGTCTCTGAAGTTTGAATTGATTCAAAACACAGCCTTATATTCAAGACTGATCTTTCAGTGGTCATTATTTATTTTACATTGTAACCACTGGCTCAATGGTTAAAGGCTTAACGTTTTGATTTTGCAGATGTTTTTTCTGCAAGCTGGAGAAGGAATTCCTGAAGTGGGAGAGTCGTCTGTTCTGCATGACTATTCTCAAAGGTAAGTTGTTACAGGATTCCTTACAAAATTATCTGTACCGAAAAGAGCAGAAAGAGACAGACAAACAGACAGAAGAGGGACATT
Source organism: Conus betulinus (assembly GCA_016801955.1). Classification (NCBI taxonomy): domain Eukaryota; kingdom Metazoa; phylum Mollusca; class Gastropoda; order Neogastropoda; family Conidae; genus Conus; species Conus betulinus. The sequence goes on along the minus strand of JADBJO010000695.1, from coordinate 519,688 downwards.
TTGATTGGAGAAGTTAATTTGGTCCAGTAAGCATTTACACTGTCAGTTTAGACAACTTTCAGCTTTTTGAAAAAAAAAATTATGTAATGACAGTTTTTTAAGACACTCAGACACTTAAAAACAAAAAAAGTAAAGTACACAGTACACACATGTACACACGCTTGCATGCACGCACGCACACACACAAAACAAACACATCTGTGGATACATCCATGCAAGCAGGCACATACACACACTCAAACACATACAGACACACACTCACTCACACACAAAACACTCACACACATGCGCGCACGCACACACACACACACACACACACACACACACACACACACACACATACACATACATACACACACACACACACACACACACACACACACACTAACACTCTCAAAGATGCACATGCACACACTCATAGACACACACACACACAACATACACATATACACACAACACACACACACACACACACACACACACACACACACACACACACACACACACACACACACACACACACACACACACACACACACATACACACACACATGCACATTCTCTCTCTCTCTCTCTCTCTCTCTCTCTCTCTCTCTCTCTCTCAGACACACACTCAGAGACATCCTGACCCCTCTCATATTGCTGCATTATTTCACAGAACTCAGGCAGGGGTGGACAACTCTCTGTACCGGATGGCACATGGAAGGACAGCCCCGTGGAGACTATGCTGAGGGCCATTTATGCCTATGCCCGAAGTCACCAGTGTGAGTGGTCATGCAGTATGGGGATCATGCTGGTTTAGTTGGTAGGGACAGGATGTTTTTTTTTAGGAGCATGATCATAATAGGGTGACTGAAGGCATGATGGTGTTGGTGTGACTGGACTGGACTGGGAGGGGGGGGGGGGGGGGGGGGGGGGGGGGGGGGGGGGGGGGGCATGATTGGATGGGCATGGTGTTCAGTTATAATACACAAAGGATAAAATGTGGGACTAGCGATTGGGCGTGCATATGTTTTCGAACATCTTGTCTGTCGCTTCAGTTCAGAGAGAAACTGTGGTTCATCTTTTTTTCATCATGTCAGTTAGCTGCACCTATAGTTTAATAAATTAGGAACAGCCTTATGATTCAGTGTCATGGACACTGCAGAAGATTTATAGCTCTTCTCTGCTGCTTACAAGAGCCAGGCAATAACCAGGTATATAAGAGTTTTGAGCAGTATGAGTCACGCTGTGCTTTCTGTGTTACAGTGGAGGGACAGCTGTTGAGAGATGCTGCCCTGGTCTTTAACATGTTTGAAGTGTGGAAGAAAGAGTTCAAAGTAAGTGATTCCTTTAGCTGCCATCACTCTATATCTCTTTGTAGTCTTTGTTTTTCTCTTCTATATATATCTGCCCATCTTTCTCTTCCTTCATCTATTGCAATATGTGTATCTTCCAGACATCATCATGCAACATTGCGGCTGGTATTTGATTTTCACAATAACCGAATCTGTAAGTGTGCTATTAACCATACCAACAGAAGCATCTAAAACCTTCAAGAAACCCCACACTCTCCTGCCAGATGAATGGCTGAGTCAAGAGGTCACGGGATTGAATGTACCTTAAGGCACTCATATTTGTAGTGTTTTTGAGCCCCACCCAGCTCCTGTTCTGAGTTTAGTGTGCTGTGAGATCAGACGGGTAGAGAGGAATCACCCAGTCAGGTTTTATCTACCTGAGATTTTTTTATATATTTGATCAAAACTGTTTCCATCTTCTGGGTTAGGTGTCTTTTGGCCTCGTACATATTAAAAGAAGTGTAGAGTACAGCCTGGTTACATAGTTTTGGACCAAAGTGAAAGTTTGCCCTCATTTTCTTCATCCTCACCAATTGTTATAAACAAAATCGCATGTTCTGCAGATTCTTAAGACCTAGTTCTCATGGAGGCCTGATTTTCAGTTTAGTTCTGCACCCATGTCTGTGATAAATTTGTATTAACATTTTGGTGACTTGGAAGTTTATTGCAACCCTGAGATAATAAAAGTAGTGGTGCCGCCTGCGAGGGGGCCGTTCAGTAATCTTGTTCAGGCGACTAGCAGTTCTTTTCTTTAGTTAGAAACTTAGCAGGTGGTGTCATACATTCGTGGAACGAGAACAGGCAATATCAAACATAATCTGATTGACTCGGTAGAAGCGCAGTCACCTGTAGTGGGTTGCCTCAGGGTAATCTGATGTTTATAACTCCCCTAGGACTGGGAGTGGAACAGAATGAGCCTGAGTGCAGCTGTGACTGATGATGGATAATGGCCAAAATGGGCAGTGGAAATAACACAACTGACCAGCCACTGAAGAGGAGATGGTAAACAATACAACAGAAAACAAAAGTTAAAAAAAAGGATGATAGTGATGGTGAAATTTTGTTAGTCATAGCTATGTATGGCACAATTTCACAGGTATGAAAAATAAGTATTCTGAATATTGCAAAAATGCTTCATTGACATGCAAGAGGAAGGGGCTCAGACATCTCCGCCCATTTTGATTGTGACCTTTGAAAGAGATACGGATGCAACAACAAATTAAGTGTGAATCAGAATTGAATGCTCATATTTTTATGGCATGAAACTGAGAGTGATTCAACATGTGATGTGCAGCAAATGCGTGCATTGTGGACCAAACTGAAGGAAGAGGTGAGTGCGCAAGATGAAGTGGAGATGGCCATCACTCGGATGAGGCTTCGACTGCCCGGAGAACAGAAGGATGAGCATGTAACGAACATGAACATCTGCGAAGCCATTGAGGTGCATTGTACAGCTTTTTCACACTTCCTTGAACCCTGTCCCTGTGTTATCTTAATTTCTGCTCTGTGCTGTTCTTTCGCTACAGTAACTTCTACCTGTCATTATGCTAATTTCTACCCTGTCCTCATCTTTACTCCTACCCTGTCTTCAGCTTAACTTCTACTCTGTCCTCACCTGATCTTCTGTTTATCTTTACCTTATCATCTACTGTCATTTACCTTAGCTTCTACTCTGTCTTCACCTTAATTTCTACCTTGCCTTCATTTCAACTTCTACCCTGTTTTCACCTTGATTTGTGTCCGGGTCTGTTTTTCACCTTAACTTCTACCCTTTCCATTACTTAACATAATTTCTGCCCTGTCCCGTCTTACCTCAACTTCTACCCAGTCCCTTCCGCATCTTAAATTCTACCTTATCCTTTCCTCACCATAGCATTTACCTCGAGTCTTGTTCACCTCAACTTCTATCCTGTTCTCATCATAACGTCTGCTCCCTCTCTTTTTCCAAAATGCATAAAATAGCTGTGCCAAAGGCTTAACTTGGCCAAGGTTGATTTCAATAATTTTGTCTTGTGTTTATTACAGATCTGCTTGCTGTGAATGTATAGAAACTGTAAAAATAGATGTTAGGTGTAGAGTTCCATGTGTCTTAAGATTTCTGTGTATAATCCCCAATTTCTGCCAAAAGTTTCTTGTTCAATTGGTGTTGGAGACAGCATCTTTGTATGTTTTTTTTTTTGGGGGGGTGTTGTTGTTGTTACAGTATTTGTCTGTCTCGTGATAGTGGCATCACCAATGGCACTTCTTCTATGCTATGCTTCTCACTGCAAGCCCTGGCACACAGTCACACACAGGTTCATCCTGGTTCAGCTCCAGCACCGGCAGTGCTCGGAGAGCAGGTGATACCAGGTTGTCATAAGGCTTCCCATCAGAGTAGACACTGCATGACTGCTGTGTGTATAGGCAACAGCATGGTTGTCTTGTTGATGTCCTTGATCCGTTTCTATGCCAAACCAAACAGCAGTGATGTGCAGACCCGTTTCAAATCATACAGTCCCCAATAAGAAAAACAAATGCAGTCAGTAGTTGCCAAGGGTAATGAGTTAAGGTATGGTTTCCCCTCTGAATTATTTCAGCCAGTTTCATACGTGAGTTTTTGATGGTAAGTTTTGATGTGTTTAAAAATTTGCTTACGAAGCGCAAACTGGTCACTGTTTGCGAAGAGTTTGACATGGTAAGTATTCTTAGCCAAAAATGGGAGTATGATTAGAAATAAGAATCCCCATTGATGACAGAACATCATGTGACATTTAGTGTCATTTGACATCGTGTAGAAAGAGGGAGGTGAAGGTTGGGGGGGGGGGGGGAGGGAGGGGGATGGAAGGGAAGAGAGGATGGAGGAGAGGAGAGTGAGAGTTCAATTTGATTCATTGATTGTAATGGTAAAACTGTTGACTGCAGCTGCCAGCGATGTTAAGGAAGCTGTCGTCAGACCAGACGATGTACGCCAGTGAGCTGAGAGTGCGATGTGGACAGCTGGACTATCTGCGTAATCTGGCCAAAGGGGTGAGTGGATATGTGAATGGGTTGGATTGGAAGTGCACAAGGCATGATGCACTCTGTTGTCAAGTTTTGTTGTTCAGCAGATTTACTTTTAAAAAAGCTTTGTGATGATACCACCTGATGATAACTGCCTTGCTTTCAGTCCTTTGGTGGTAACAAAGTAGTTTGTAATATTACATAATCATTTGTCATTTCATCCTCATGAACAAAATGTAAGGACTACAGACTGATGTGACTGTTTGAATTTTAACACTGTTCTTTGCTGTGTCCTTTGTATTAGAATGTAAGTATTCTAACTGATGCATGTATTGCCTAGAAACTAAGTGTGGAGAGTGAAAAAATCTCAGCTGTAAAAATGAACTTGAAAAGAACTGCTTAGAAATAGCTATGCATTATGTCAGTGTCTAACTAGTTGCATACGTTTTTTTTTAATTTTCTGATAAGTGATAAGAGCAACAAGAAAAAGAAAAAAAAGGTTGAGTGTGAAAATCCAAGTAAAGAAACACAAGTACTCCCTAGTTGAAAACAATCAACCATCTTTGAAACAAGATAACAGTTACTGTGAATTCTGTGCTTGTTTCAATTAATGTGTAATTTATGGATGGGAGTGTTGTTCAAATTAGGAATATGAAAATTCCATGTAATGGAGAGAGAGCAAGATATGGAGGGAGTTCAGAATACATTTTCAAACAAAGAAAATAAGCTGTGTAAGTGTGTTGTGGAAAATGTTATGGTTCTTGTTGTACAGACTTATTTAAGTGCAGCCTTCAAAGCGTATTTATGAGTTTTGAGTTTTAAGTGCAAACACACACGTTCACTCATTTATGCATGCACCAAGAACATGAAAAGTTATACATTTGTTTTCAAGCATTCTTCATGCAATCACTGTAAACTCACAAACCCAAAACACCAATCCATTTTAACATGTTTGCTTTACCAGGAAAAGAAAAGCATTAGATCTGAAATCCAGTGCCATATCATTTCTGATCTTTTTTTTTACACCCCCCCCCCCCCCCCACCCTCTCTCTCTCTCTCTCTCTCTCTCTCTCTCTCTCTCTCTCTCTCTTACGTATTGCCAAACAAAAGGAAGAGAAATGTACAACAAATGACTCGAGTGATCAAAGTAAACAATTTATTGTTAAATATTTCTGGAACAAGGATTATGCCCTGGTATTCAATCGTTCCATGTGCTCTCAAGATGTTAAAGAGAAGATGGCAACAGCAGAAGGTCTTATACATAGTGATGTAAATGAAGCAATACGCAGATTTGAGGTGATCATGAAAGATCAAGCTGAAATTATGAAGAAAAAGGCAGTTTTAAATAAAAGTATTCCTAGTGATGATAGTTGGTATGATAAGGACTGCAAAACATTAAAACGTAAATGCTTAGTCTGTGGAGATTCTTTTGTAAAACTTTGGATAAAGGTGATCGTGTCGCGTTCTGTGTTGCAAGACGTGAATATAAAAATCTTAATAAAAGGAAAAAGAAAGAACACAACGATTCATTGCTAAATGTATTGATTAATTCTGTGAAGAGTCAACAGGAATTTTGGGAAACTGTACACAAGATTGCAAGGAGAAGATTTCAACCGTCAAACAATATTTCTGTAATTGAATGGTTCGAACATTTTAGAAGTTTGTTGGAGAAAAAATGAAAAAAATGATATTACAGAGAACTTAGTTCACAAAAATGAGGAGAGGAATTTCCGTACCGTACGAAAGAGCAATATCTCGAGAAGAAGTGTTGTTCGCAATCAGAAATCTGAAAAATGGAAAATCTGCTGGCCTGATGGTTTGATTGGCGAATTTTTAAAATATTCTGGCGAGTATGTCTTGAATTTCTTAGTGAAGTTGTTTAACTTCCTCTTTGATAGTGGCGCTATCCTGACAGCTGGAAAGAATCTATAATTTTACCTTTGTTCAAGAAGGGTGATGTTAACAATGTAAATAATTATAGAGGTATTTCATTATGCAATATTTGTAGCAAACTTTACAGCTCGGTTATTAATAGTAGATTGCATGAATGGGTAATTCAGAACAATACAACTGGAGAGCATCAGGCGGGGTTTAAAAGAGGTTATTCTACAATTGATCACATATTCACCCTGCTTGCTGCTGTTCAGAAAAACACTCGTCAAGAATCAGAAGTTATATGTTGCCTTTGTGGATTTTGAAAAGGCTTTTGATTCCATTTCTCGAAAATTGTTATGGCCTGTTTTGTTAAAAAATGGAATCAGGGTAAGTTGTACAGTACAATAAAGAGTATGTATTGTGAGGTAAAAGCAAAAATACGATCAGGCGCAAAATTATCGGAATTCATCAAGTGTACAAGTGGGGTTAAACAAGGAGATGTTTGTAGTCCGATTTTATTTTCCTTATTTATTAATGAGTTAGCCTTAGAAATAATTGAAAATGGCCGTCATGGAGTAACTTTTGATCTTTTGGAATTGTTTATGTTGCTTTTTGCCGATGATATTATTCTAATTTCAGTATCAGTGGTTGGTCTCCAGAGACAACTAAATAATTTGTATTCTGCAACAGGCAGACTAGAACTAAATGTTAATATGAATAAGACCAATATTGTTGTATTTCGTAAAGGAGGATATTTAGCCCGCACTGAAAAATGGACCTATGGAGGTGAGAAAAAATACATGTGATTAATGCTTACAAATACCTTGGTATTTATTTTACAACGAAACTTAGTTTTGGTTTTGCTTGTCAAGATATAGTCAATAGCCAAAAAGGGCGGTCAATAGTATACTTCATGTTTTGTACAAGTTGGGAGTGTAACTCTCGTTCAGTGTTTTTACAAAATTGTTTGATTCACAGGTACAGCCTATTTTACAATATGGTGCAGAAGTATGGGCTTTTGACAAAGGTGCCTTAATTGAAAAAGTTCACCTGTATGCGATGAAACGCTTTTTGAATGTAGACAGTAGAACGCCCAATGATCTGGTTTATGGTGAACTTGGACGATATCCAATTTATTTAAATTCCTATTTGAAATGCATAAAATATTGGCTCAAGTTAACGAGAATGAATGACGATAGGATACCCTTTAAAGGTTACAGGGTGCTGTTGAGTTTAGATGATAATGGTAAAAGAACATGGGCTTCCCATGTTCGACAGTGTTTGAATTCATATGGATATGGTTTTGTTTGGGATAACCAAGGTGTAGAAAATGTATCAGAATTTCTGAATTGTTTTAAAACAGAGGATTATAGATTGCAGGTGGCAGGACTGGCATGACCATATGTATAATAGTGATAGATTTGCTCAGTATAAACTCTTTAAATCGACACATAGCTTAGAACCTTACATTGGGATAAAAATGAATAGATTTATCAAATGTGCACTGACAAAATTTAGATTTGGCGTGTCTGATATTGCATGCCATCGCCTCAGATATAGAATGTAGTTGAACATGAACTGATGTGCCGACTTTGTAACGAAGCAAGAGAAGATGAAATACATTTCTTGTTTTGCTGTCCTGCTCTGATCGATCTTAGAATAAAATTTATTCAACCCAAATATTACACTGCACCATGCAGTTTCAGGCTAATTCTCTTGCTGTCAACAAGGAATGAGAACACACTTTGGAATTTAGCTATGTATATTTACGAAGCAAATAAGAGAATTCGGACAGTAATGGCTTAATGTACTCTGCGTTTTTGTAAAAGCAAATAAGAGAATTCGGACAGTAATGGCTTAATGTACTCTGCGTTTGTAATATATCTACATTTTTTGATTTCATTGTGTTATGTATTAGGAATGTTGTATGATGCATGTATGAATACCCCTTCAGTATGGGGCTGTGGCCTTAAACTGAATAAAACATTCGCATTCGCATTCGCATTCTCTCTCTCTCTCTCTCTCTCTCCTCCAGAATTCTGCAGAATTCCAAGATGGAATCAACCCAGAGGAATGTCCTATCTGCAAGACAGCGCTTGGCCGAAATGTAAGGAAAATATCTTTTGTTTGTGTGGGTGTATGCAATTAGACAGCCTTTTCTTCTGCTTTGGAATTTAACTGGTTCTAAATCATTATCTTGCTTCAAAGAAAGATGATAACTGACCGTAAATACACTGCCCTCTTACTTGATGACACAGAATATTTTCTCCAGTCCTGACAATAGTGGAAAGAAAATCTAAAGTTAAATAAGTAAGTGTCACAGCATATTGTTGGTGACTTGTGTCTTGTAAAAAGATTCTCTTCTCAAGCTGGATTGGCCTCCCCTGTTGCTTGAAGAACGGATGTGCATATACCTCTCATATTGATGTAAACCATTTTCTTCACCAAAGGACCTCACACTGGTCTCTGAACCTCCGTAACAGTTTGAGTCAGTATTCTGCACACAGATGACCAGGGTGTTGTTTTCAGACGTATATGTGTTTGTGTCTGTGACGACATAATGATTCATTTAAACAAGGAAAGTTTTAAGAATAGAATTTGCATTTGAATCAGGAATGGCTGAAAGATAGAATTTTCATTTGCACTGGATATGGCCTCAGGAAAGAATTTTTATGATTCCGAGGAATGACTTAAAGATAAAAAATTTTCATTTGTTTGGGAGATGGCTCAACACATTTCATCACGCGTCATGAGTCCTGTGAGGCACGGGTGTGTACTCAAAGAGACAGCAGAATGAGGAACTTGTGTCTTGAAACCTGCTGCTGTGCTGAACCTGTCTGCAAGGCTATATTTCCTTTTTATATGAAGGGAGATAAATCATCTCTTCCCTCATGCATGTTACCATGCGTCAGATGCAAAAAGTAATGGCAAAATAATGAAATTTGATGGTTTCAGACACTCATGAGCAATTGTTCAAGGATGAGAGTAGCAACTTTGAATTTGATGTGCCAGATAGTGGGTTGGAACAATCAAAATGAATGTTGGGAGAAGGAAGAAAGTGTTTTCACTGCAGATTGAAACTATTTAGTTGGCGAATTTTGATGCCAGCACATCTTGTGGGGTGGAAGTGTGAGATGGCGTGGTCATGGTTGCATGTTTTGCTTGTTTGTTATTATAAACAAACCAGTTTTATTAGATTTACTCTTTATTGGTGCTAAATAATAATCACTTTACAATGAACACAGCAATTTTGCGATGGTCCAGTCTGAAACAAATTTTATCCATTATGCTCTGACCTAACCTTTCAGCTTTCATTCCTTGAAAATTGCTTGGAATAAAAAATGAGATGATGTAGATTTACTTGAGATGAAAAAGATTTAGGACAGAGTTTTCATTTAAACAGGGAATAACTTAGGTAGAGTTTTTGTTTGTTTGTTGCACTTCTTTCCTGGTGTGTGTGTGTGTGTGTGTGTGTGTGTGTGTGTGTGTGTGACTTTTTTTTTTACTTTTCACTTTCATGATGTGTTGTAATTTGCCTTTGCTCTTTCACTGTTGCTACAGTGGACTGTAATGCGTTGCGGTCACTGTTGCTGCTTCACCTGTATCCAGCACCTGATCGAACACTGTCCAGCCAGCAGAAACCGTGACATTGGCATCAAGTGCATGATCTGCCGCGAAAAGACCAAGGCCAGCGAGATCTCCTACATCAGCACGTCGCGCTCATCTGCTAATAGTTCTGTCAAAGTATGAATGCTTTTTCTTCTTCTTCTTGTGCAGCTTCTACTAATTTACATTTGTTTGTTCATCTTCAGCTTCTTTGTCTTCTTCTTCTAATCCAGGTTTCTTCATTCTTTTTTCTTCTTCTTTTGCTGATTCTGTTTGTGTTCCTCTTCTTTCTGATCTCTTGTTTTTTTTTTTTGTTTTTGTTTTTTTTTTTGAGAAAATTTGGAAGTCCACTTCACACAAAACTACACCAAAGAAAAGTGTTTGTGTATTGCATTGACAACTGCATATGACTGTTCAACAAATTCTCTCTTTCACTCTCTCTCATAGTGTTTTTATACTAATCTCTCTCTCTCTCTCTCTCTCTCTCTCTCTCTCTCTCTCTCTCTCTGCCTCATTGGTTTTTATTCAAGAGTCATTCTCTGTCTCTCTCTCTCTCTCTCTCTCTCTCTCTCTCTCTCTCTCTCTCTCTCTTTCTCACTTAATTTTTTCAGCATAGGTGGTCTTTTTATCTCTTGCACTATCAGTCTTCTCTCTGTCTATCTATATTTTTTCTCTCTCTTTCAGTTTAGTTTTCATATAAGAGACTGGTCTCCACTTAGTATTAAGCAGTGGCAGTGTCAAAATCATTGTGATTTGGCATTGAAAGTTTCTACAGATACTATTCAGTTTCTGGCACCACCTCACAGAGGATGTGACTCTTCCCTACACAGGAACGGTCTTGGATTGGGAGGGACCCTGCTGGGTCAAACAGACTTCCACTAGAGTGACTGCCCGTTTCATGTCAGAGTCTGGGAACCATCACATCCTGCCCACCAGGCAAGAAGGCATGGTAGCATGATGTTACAAGTAAAGCAGACAGGGCACAGCTACATCCATCCACATGAGCGAAGACAGTAGATCCAGGAAGGTGCTGGGGAAGAACCCTAATGACTTGACACTGCCCACACCATCAACTTATCACCATTCTGGAGTACTCTGTCCCATCAGCAGAGATTGAACACCCTTGCTCACCATGAGTCATCCAAGAAGACAGCTCACAGTGTCCAATCCCAGGATCAGAGCCATTCAGTTTGTGAATTCACAGTTTTCTGGAAAAAAATCTTATCTTTGATGGGAAAGACTCCAACAGCAAATTTCAAATGAAACATCAAAGCAACTAGGCGGCAGTGCAGTGTCTCCTCTTATGGGTTGCCTCATGATGAACCTACATTGATTGCTTCCTATCAACTGTCAGTGAGGAGGTTCTGGTGATAATTAAGTAATGGTAAAGCCCAGAGTCAGCAGCATGGGGTAATGCAGACCAGTTTACCCATATGACTTCGTCGTATTTTGTACACGTTTCGCGAAAAATACAATGATTATGACAAACCAGAAAAAATACGTTGAAAAAATAATCTGGAGACAGAGTTCTTGAGCGGTAGTTGCACTTGCAGTATATAACCATTGTGTTTGAGCTGTACAACCAAAGAGTGACAGCTCACGCAAAATCGTGCGCACGAACTTCCGTCTGGATGGCAGAACAATAGCAGGGACCCCCATGCTTTTACAAAAATGAGAAAATTTTGAAGAATTGTACACACATTTTTAGGAAAGTATGCTCATTTTAATGCAGAAATACTTCAACATCAGCTTTAGGGTAAACAGGTCTTATAATGCCATTTAGAGTAGGGAGATGAGAGCAAAACATCTTTATATACACAGTTTTAGTTGTCCCACGAATGTTGGCCCTAATACCTCCTGGGTGTTGCCATGTTTGGGGGAAATGGTATGAGCAGCTAGGGGGTACAATCACTGAGAGGGGAGAGATGAGAGCAAAACAGAGGTGAGTGCATGCATTTTGGTGCATGCTCCTTGAATCAAGACACTTGAATATAGACCACAAAAGTTTTCAGGGCTGTGATAGCGATGCTGTGTGTTGCAGGGCAGTCACTCTACCAAAGTGAAGGCCATCGTGCAGTGCCTTATCGACATCCAGAAAGAGGACCCTGAAGCCAAGACCTTGTCTTTGCCACTGTGAGTCTGCCTCTCTCTCTCTCTCTCTCTCTCTCTCTCTCTCTCTCTCTCTCTCTCTCTCTCTTCTCTCACTCTCTCTCTCTCTCCCTCTCTCTCTCTCTCACTCTCTCACTCTCTCTCTCTCTCTCTCTCTCTCTCTCTCTCATGGTTCTACCTTCACCAAGGAGGTTATGTTTTCAACAGCATCTGTTGGCAAATTGGTTTGACTATCAAGTCAGCAAGATAAAGCACAAGCTACTGAATTGATAGTAACGAGACTTGGTGGAAACATGAAATATGGCCCATGGACGACACCACTTAATTTGGTGTGGATCTGAATGAAAGGGCAGATCCAGTATCTGTTTGATCAAGTGGAGGTCTGCACTCTCCTTAGCATTGTGCTAGTTTTATCTTGTTAATGTTTGAATAACAAAGAAAAACAACATTTCAGTTTCATTTCAGGAGGTGATGCCGCCTGGCAGACTGGTCTATGTATGCTGCTGCTGGGTTATTATGCTACATGTGTAGATAGGTTAAAATATACAAGTGAATATCTGCTTAGATGAATAAAGAAAATAACGAAATGACAACCAAGGAAAAGGATAGTTGTGCTGAGATGGCTTATGCAGGATGCTTAGCGGCTGCCTGACCTTATATGTTAAGGCACTGATCAGGTTGAGAGGAACTTACAGCATGGTAGCTGTGAAGTTGTTAGTGTGTGTGTGTGTGTGTGTGTGTGTGTGTGTGTGTCTCTGTCTGTCTGTCTGTCTGTCTGTGTCTGTGTTGCGTGTGTGTTTGTGTGTGTATGTCATGTGTGCGTGTTAATGTGTGATATGGGTTTTGTGGATCAGTCATTCTTTTTCTTTAATCAAGCTGTTTTTCAGCGTCTGTCAGTGACATGTACATGCTTACAGACTTGCTTTTGGACACCCGCTTGCATGGCACGTGCTTCCATGCACATACGCATTTGTGCACAATCCTCATACAGATTGAACACTGGACTAATAATTGAATCATAAATTTAAGAAAGCAGTGCTATGTGTTTTTCTTAAATACTTTGATGCACAACTTGCACCATGTGTGTCCAGTGGGTGGAGGTGCTGAAAGTGATTGGGAGAGCTCTGGATGACAACTTCATCAAACACACACAGTTATTCGACCATGGATCCCACTTTGAGGTAAGACGCGGAGAAACTAATTCACTTGATGCTGGTTGTGACAGATCGCTTGTACCCATGTCAGTTGCATCCAAGTCAGGTCGTATCAAAGTAAGTGTAATAAAAAAAAAAAAAAAAACCTTTCATATCAAGCTGGTTGTATTAAACTCAGTCAAGTGTGTCAAACTCAGCAGTCTGTATGAAAAGATCTTTGTATCAAAGTCAGATGTATCAGTCAGCTATATCACAGTTTGTTTTATCGAAGTTAATTGTATTGAAGTCAGATCAGCTTAAGTTGGTTGCATCAAAGCCAGTTGTGCTAAAGTTAGTTAAATCAAGGTTTTATGTATCTGATATTTACATCAGTTTCATCAATCTCTCCATTTAAGTCTTGTTTTAAAATTATTCCACCACTTCGCCACGGCGGCTGGGCAAAATTAGTTTTATTAAAAGGAGTTGTACAAGGTACAAAAAAGTCAGATCCATTAAAGTTGATTTAAATCAAAGGTAACTTTATTAAAGTAATTTCCACAAATCATCAATTAAAATTGATTACATCAAGGTCAGCTTTAGTATAGCAAGTTACATAAAGTCAGATCTGTTAATTTCAGTATCAATGTTTGCTGTATTAAAATGACTTGTACAAAGTCAGCTTTTTTTAAAGCTAGTTGTATCAAAGTTGGTTGTACCAATGTCAGTAGTATCAAAGTCAAATATATCAAAATGAGATTAATAAAAGTTGGCTGTAATTAAGTCAGATCTAATACAGTCAGCTGTGAGAAGCAAAGGCACAAAGTCTGCCATCATAATGAACACATGTCTGTCACAGTTTGCAAAAAAAAATCCCTGACAAAACAAGGTGCAAAATAAAACTTATTAAATGCACAGTATAGTTTAATTTATGATGACTTGGAACATCCTTGTTCAGGGATGTCTCCTTGTTTGTTCTGTGTGCTGTGTGTTGTCATTTCTGCTAGGTGTTTCGGTGTTGTAAGCAGCATTTGTTCGGAGTTATATGCCTTTAATTCTTTCATCATGGGAGCAAGAGTTACCTACTTGTTTGTTATTTACTGTTTAGTGTTCCCCTGCCTCATTTAAGATTTCCTTTCTGATAAAAATGTCTTCATCATTTACAAATAACAAGACAGAGAAAATGCAGAAAACAATATACTCCATTAAGGCTCAGCAGGAGAATGACCACCTCTTTTATTTGTATCCTGGTCCATTTTGTTTTTATCAATCTTTTTATCGCCTGTTTGATCAACTTGGTTTGCTGTGCTTGTTTCTTTTTTCCTGGCAGAAAAACGTGTCCAAGTTCAAAACAGACAAGACGGTCCAGGTGCTGCTGCTGCCCTACAGCACGGGGTCCAAGGGACTTAACCTGTTTGAAGCCAATCACGTCCTTCTGGTGGAACCCACCTACAGCCCCTCAGAGGAAGCTCAGGCCATTGGCAGAGTGTATCGGATGGGTCAGACCAGGTGAACCCCTTTTCTTTGACTAATGTCATGGTGGAGTCTGGTTTGAAAATGTTAGGAAGGATTGGCAAATATAGGGGGAAAAAGTATCAAGGTGTATAGAGGAAAAAAGGATCATTACAGATGTTGGACAGTTGTAGCTTCAAAGTGATTTTGGAAGAGGGGGGGGGGGGGGGGGGGGCGGAATAGTACTCACTTGTTTTCCGCAAAGTTTTTTTTGTTTTTCTCTTGAACATTGATTTGGAGGGGATGGTGGAGGACAGAATAGTACTTCACTTGTTTTTGTTTTTGTTTTTTTTTTCTTGAAGAGCCTGTCATTCTGTGCCTTTTCCATATCTTTAAGCCTTCATTGTGAGAATGGGAAGAGAATGAAAAAGTTGCAAGACAGACTTTTTTTTCCTTTTAATTCGAACGACACAAAATTTTGGATGTAATTAAGTATCAGTATGACATCAGAAAAATAGAAGTAAGAATCTCTAACATCAGCACTATTAACTGCACTTACTTTACAAGGAATCAAGGAAAAGGACATTGATCTCATCTGAAATCTTATCAAGCACAGACCAGCTTCCTTGCATGTAAGCTGTGGTGCATGAATATGCGAGTGCACACACACAATCACATAGTCTCACATACACACAAACACACACACACACACACACACACACACACACACACACACACACACACACACACTTTTCAATTATTCAGAATTTTGATCTAATCACATGCTCACATATATAGGTATGTACACATGCATTCACACTCAAGATTACACAAACCCTGTTTTGGGATACATCCTTTAACCAACATCATGATACACAAACATTCATTTTAGCTCCTGATGCTAGTGGTGAAAAAACAGTTACATTCCGCTCTCTTCAGGACAACAAACTTTCCCTACATAATGATGTGTAAGATTTAGAGATACTAAATACGCTTTGTACTCCACAGGCCAACCAAGATCTACCGATTCTTGGTGAGGCAAACCATCGAGGAGCGCATACACACTCTCATGGAGTCCACCCTGCGCCCAGCCGCCAATGCCAATGCCACAGACAAAGACGGCATCACACTGGGTCAGCTTATCTCCCTCTTTGAAGACTGCGAGGAAGAGGAAGAAGATTCTGAGGACCCTGATGGTGAAACCTGGCGGGGAGATGCCAACAGGAATGTTGAGCCTATAGCAGGACCTAGCCACTCTGCGCAAGACCTTGACAACCTGTCTGGCCCTGACCATGAAACTTCACAGGGAGGTGATGGCAGGAGTTTGGGACCTGTCGCAGGGCCTAGTCACTCGGCGCATGTCTTTGACCACTTGTCTGGTTCTACCCGTAAAACATTGCCAGAAGATAACAGCAGGTGTGTGGAGCCCGAAGCAGGACCTAGCCACTCAACACAAGACTTTGGCAATCTGCCAGGTGCTTGCAATGAAACCTTGCAGGAAGATGCCAGCAGGAGTGTCGAGCCCTTAGCAGGACCTAGCCACTCCACAAGAGACCTTGACAATCTGTCTGACCCTGACAATGAAACCTCACTGGAAGATGCAGGCAAGAGAGTGGAATCCTTGGCAGGACCTAGGCACTCCACACAAACCTTTGAAAACCTGTCTGGTTTTGACAGTGAAACTTCACACAAAGATGCTGGGAGAAGTTTAGAGCCCGTGGCTGGACCTAGCTACTCTGCACAAGACCTTGACAACCTTCTGGGCCCTGGCAATGAAATCTCCAAGGAAGCTGGTGGTAGGAGTGTTGAGCCTTCAGCAGAACCTAGCCACTCCACACAAGACCTTAACAACCTGTCTGGCCCTGACAATGAAACCTCACTGGAAGATGCTGGCAGAAGTTTGGAGCCTGTCACAGGACCTAGCAACTCCACACAAGACCTTAACAACCTGTTGGGCCCTGACAATGAAACCTTAGTGGAGAATGCCGGCACGAGTGTGGAGCCCTCGGCAGGACCTAGCCACTCCACACAAGACCTTGCCACTCTCTCTGGTCATGGCAATGAAACCTCTCTGGAACATACCAGCAGGTCTGTGGAGCCAGTAGCAGGACCTAGCCACTCCACACATTACTTGGACAACCTATGAGGCCCTGACATTGAAACCACACTGGAAGATGCTGAAAAGAGTGTGGAGCCTTTGGCAGCACCTAGCCAATCAACACAAAACCCTGACAGCCTGTCTGGCCCTGACAACGAAACTTGTCTGGAAGAGGCCAAAAGGAGTGAGAGGATCTTGGCAGGACCTAGTCACCCGACACAAGATCTCGGGAACCTGTGTCACAGGGCCCAGTGGTGCATGTGGAGCTTCAGGGTCATGCAGCACTTCTGACGTTGCAGGACTTTCCAGTACTGATGAAAATAGTTACCCTGATATTATGTACACTAGAGGCATGGATCCTGGAGAGGCAAAGCCTGGTGGCATTGCAGCCTGTGTGTTTAGAGTCTTCAAAGTCTGAGGAAGATTCTTTTTATCTGAATGGCGTCTTTTCAGAGGACAAAACATCTACATTGTTAAGAATCATGAAAAGGCAGATGCTTCCTGGCTGTGGCAGGCATGATGATGAGGGAGTTCTGCTGCAGTCAGATGTATCATTGTCAACTCTGTCTTGGTGTGTTGGCAGCCAGTTCAAGCTAAGGAGGAAAATGAAAAAGAGAATACATGATTTCTGTAGCTCAAGCCTTCAAACCACTACACTTTTTTGACATCCAATGGACAAAACTACTAGATTAATTGCTAGAGCACTAGACAGATTCTGCAATTTTTCTTTTAATTACCCCCAGATCACTGCAGGTCCAAATCGCACTAAAATTTAGATAGAAATTTGCTATTGGGTACAGGTCGATGTGTACATACCTGTCTGTGTGTTGCTGATGTTTGTGATTGACTTTGGAACTTATACTCAACCTGTACTGTGAAGGTTCAGGACATCAATACCAGGTCGCCACATTTAGGTCACCTCAGTCATTGTCACCCAAGTTTGGATAGATCTGGGTCATAATGCATGTATTGTTTCCACTAATGTCTAAGATGTCATGGTCAGTTTGATAGCGTCTGAGCTCCAAAATTATCCACAATCATGATAGATGTAGGGCTTTATCACTGTCATTTATGGTTGGTGTCAGTCATGGTTGATGGAGAAAAAAAATGATGAATTGAAAATTTTATAGATTTTTTTTTTAAAAGAAGAGTTAAAAGAGGCAACAAGAAAACTGATCCATTCTGAAGGCAATCCAAATGACAACAGCAAGAATTCTAGCTGCACTTTTACATTCAACGGTTACAGTGATAGATGGTAAGGCAAGGAGCACTTGTAGAGTTATAAAGGAAACTACTGTACATCAAATGGAACTAGTTCTAAAGACACTCTGCTTCACTTTAAGTCTGGAAGCATCTCCCACTTCAGAATTGCTGACTATGAGGACTGGAAATCCTCTTTGGGGAAAAAGTGTGCTCACAGACTTTTAGATTGGGTGGGGTGGTTCACCAGTTTTGAAGAAGTCTATCTCACATTTGGTGATCAGGTTTATCATTATGGCCCAGGATAACAGTCATTGTTTGATTTTGTGCAGCCACATACTGCACCTCCCTTGGACTAGGATGAATCGAGGGTGCCTTTAGAGTTGTGTGCAGTGATGTATGCAGTGTTTTTACTTTGTAAAGTTCGAGACCAGCTGCAATGTATGCAGCATTTTTACTTTGTAACGTTCAAGACCAGCTGTAATGTATGCAGTGGTTTTACTTTGTAACGTTCAAGACCAGCTGTCCTATATTTAACTTTTTGGTAGTGCTCTGGTAAGATTCTCACAGCTGGTGGCTAACCAAGGGGCAACACGCTGCAGTGATACTGGTTACTCCATATTACAGTGTAAAGATGAATTCTCTATAAGCATGTAGTTTTCTGAGGATATCAATTTTCAAAACAGGCCAAAATCAGATGTCTTGATGGAATTTTCTGTGTTGTGACTGCAGTGAGGGTCTTTGTTAGTGGTAAGAAGCTGGCTGTCAACAAAAATGTTATTGGTATACGCTGATGATATTTCAGTCCATGCAGAACGTTTTCCTCATCACACAAGAAATCATCCTTTCTCCTGATGTCAGGTATAGTTGTTTTGAGGTAGTTCAGGCACCAGCAAGTAACAAGATATGCCATTGCATTTACTGTCCTCAGGATGAAGCATGAAGTGAAATCACTGCTGCTTGTTCTCCAGATGATGAACATCGACAATGCTGCTATGTCAGTGTGTGTATGTGTGTCTCTTGACAGGTTAAGGAAGTGACTTCATAGGATGACTGGGACTGTTAACAAATGGTTGCACAATGAAAGCAGCGTGGAAACTCAGAAAATAGTCGGTTGATTGGGGGTGATCTCAGGCTCAATTTTGAACTGTGTTTGTGTAACTTTAAGCTTAGGACTTCAGTGTGATTATGTTTCAATAGATTACAATTCATAATGTTATTATGACGTTCCAGTAATTGTTATTCTATTGGAGGGTGGTGGTGGTGGTGTTTTTTTTTGTTTTGTTTTGGGGTTTTGTTGTTGTTGTTTTGTTGGGTTTTTTTAGAGGGGGGAGGGGCTTTGTTTTGATTGGAGGGGAGGGGGAGTAGAGAGGAGGTGGCAGGGAATAGGGGAAGGGTCGGTGAGGATGTGGAACGAGGAGGGGTATACTTTAATGCACTGGTTGTTGCAGATTCCTTCTGCTGTTTGATGTTCTAGTATTCATGCCACTTAAAATATTTTCTCTTGTGCTTGCTGCTCTCATAACTGCAGTTTGTTTTGAATCGCCAGGGATGCTGCATGTCTGTTCTCTTTTTTTTTTCATGAAGGAAAACTGTGAAGTCATAATTCATTTCTTTGATGAATAATTCTGAAAAGCGATCAGTGTCTTTCAGAAAAGAGTATGAGATATTATTCCCCAGGGAATTATGTTACTTGTTTAGAGGCTGCTGTAAATGGTGTAATTGTGCGTGAAATCTCATGATGTTTTGTTATTGTCTTCTTGAACTTTTATCAGTCAGTGGTAAAAGTTCAGCTTTGAAAGAGTTATTAGGGGGCCAGAATAGCTCAGTGGTAGAGTGCCGGACTCGTAATCTTGGTGATCCTTGGTTGCGCATTTGAATCCACACTGGGCTGTTTTGGTACATGGGGATTTTTCCATTGGAGCTAACATTGGTTCTGACTCCATTTCCCATACAATCCTTCAAATGTGAACACACACATAACATCTTGCACACACATAAAATCCCATCACCAACTTTCGGCAGAGAAAGCCAGTTTGGCTGTTGGTATGGATGACATGTTACACATAACATGCACCTTCCCCAAAGTTGGAGTATGGCTGCCTTAATGGCGGGATAAAAAAAAAAAAAAAAAAACGGTCATACACACACAAAACACCACTCCCTTTATTGGGTAGATGGGATTAATCCTTGCCGGTCTATACTGGGAGTGTCCGCAGGAGTATCAGCCTGCATACGCAGGAAAAAAGAAAAAAAGAGTTACGAGGATTATGATCATGTTGTGTGGACTGCTGACTATGATTTGCGTGTCTTCTACAAATATGCGATAGTACATGCATGCATGTACACACACACAGCACTCATTCACACAAAAACTTTCTCTCTCTCTCTCTCTCTCTCTCTCTCTCTCTCTGTCTCTCGCTCTCTCTTTCTTTTTTTTTTCCAAAAGTCTATGAAAATGCTCAGAACATGAACTTACCATACCATGATTGTCATGTCAATGCACAGAAGAAAAAGTGAATTCTGCTCAGATAGGGTCATCAATGATTTTGCAAGTATTGAGAGAAAAGTTCTCATTAGTCCTGCTAGAGCACATGCACACAAAATTGGCTAAAGTAATTGTTAACTGGAAGTCAGGGGTTTTCAACTTGATGAAGAATAGGGTAGTTGAAAGACTGGTGCAGGCATTTTTTAAAAATTCAGTTTAAAAATTAGCTGTCTCCAATTTTTTGTCCTGGTGGAGAGGGAATTGTAAAACAGAAGGATCGTTTGGAGCCGGAATAGCTCAGTTGGTAGAGCGCCTGACTCGCAATCTTGGTGATCCTGGGGTTGCGGGTTCGAACCTCCGCCAGGGCGTTTCGGTACAGGGGGATTTTTCCCTCGGAGTTAACATTGGTTCTGACTCCATTTCCCATACAGTCCTTCGAATGAGACTATAAACCGAGGTTCCGTGTGTGAATGCACGCATAACATCTTGCACACACATAAAATCCCATCACCAACATTCGGAGAGTAGGCCAGTTTGGCCGTTGGTATGGATGACACGTTACACATAGCATGCACCCTGAGTGAGAAATGGAAAGAATGAAGGAAGTAAGGAAAATGAGTGATCGATATTGAACGATACTGACTGGATGACACAGGAACGACTGAATGAATGAAGCGCCAGCTGGCAGCTCTTCAGTCGGCACTACCCAGGTAGGCAGCCCGTTGTGTAAACGAGTGTTGATTGTAAAGCGCTTAGAGCTTGGCGTCTAGCCGAGAATAGGCGCTATATAAAGTATTCATTATCATTATCATGTTGGTACCTCTGTATTGTTTTGAGATCCATTCATTCACACAGCTTCCCAATCCACCCACCCCCTCTTCTCCATCTCCCTTCCCAGACCCAAGTCTGGCAGCAAGTTTTTGTGAGCTTTCTGCACTACAATCACATGGTATTTATGGATATTCTGGGCTGGAAAGGTTTGGAGGCACATACTATACATAGTGTACATAGCACATATCATATATAGAGCAAAAAAAAGCTTGCATCAAGGCAGCATAAGGAATCCATGTCAAAAACTAGGGACACATGGGGATGGGGAAATTCTGGAAAAACATTTTAAAGCATGCACAAAACTCAGCTACCAGAGTAGAGAAGAATTAGTGATATTCTTTTTGAGTAAGCAGGCTACATCCTGCTTTCAGACAATGTTTGTAGCATTTTTCACTTCACAGGTATCACCCATATGGAAGGTCATGTATTCCTATACATTCTGCCTGTAAGTTTTAAAAACGAAACAAATCTAACAGCAGATGAAAACACAGGAAGCCAGAAATGCACATGCACAATTCAAATTAACGATCAATCGCAGTTCAGTGACTGAGAATTGACATTTTACTGGAGACCAGAATGTATGTGCCATTTTTTTTGTGGGGTTGATTCTGTGAGAACAATCATTTGCTGGCAAGCTCATAATGTCAACATAAGGTTCCAACTTCTTGTTCGAGAGAATTCCTATCGGAATTCTTTTTTAAACAATACAGTTTTTTCTCAGTGACGTGGCTGTAGAGGCAGAAAATACTGATTGTCTGGTACAGTTATACTGGCAGATGATATGGTTGACATCTAAGTCATCCATCCCATCAATGCCTTTTCAACCAAACCTTGCAAAATCAGTCCATACATCTCATTCTCTAAAGGTTTCTGATGATGACAAATTCTGCACCCTTTCTTGCTTCTCTCTGTTCCCAAACCCGCTTCCCCCTGTCTCCCCACATGCTCATCTGGTACCTTTTGCTAGCTTTTGTGTTGCATTGTAGTGTGTAGAGTTGTACTTCCAGTGTGTTTGGTATGAAAATGATGCTCAGGAGAGCGGAAAGGAAATGTCTCAGAGAAGTCACCAGACTGAGCTTGTACAAGGGTGTGGACTGGTTAGTGTGTGTTCATGCTTGTTTGATTTTTAAATCAGGGTTTGTTTTTCTCATTCAACATTGGAAAGGAAATTTTACTATTGTTTGTGCATAAACTGTACAGGTGATGCTTTGTGATGTATGTAATAAGAGTCCGAGAACCTGGTTAGAAAAATAAGTTTTCAAAAAACTGTATTTGAATTCTTCAGAAGGGAATCAGTACAGTCCACTGACTGTTGAGGTACACTGGCCGCAGAGATGAGAGACTTCTGTGAGGTTTAGCCTTGACTGCATGACTGAGAATTATTGTATGACTGAAAATTATTATGTGCCCCCCCCCCCCCCCCCCCCCCCCCCCCCCCCCCCCTTTACCCATTTTGATATCATCGTTGTTGTTTTGTAACTGTTTAACATCTTTGATGCTTTTAAATCAGCATAGATCTGTCAAGAAAGGGTTTATATGTGAGCTGGTTTTTGTAACGGTTCTGTT
Source organism: Conus betulinus (assembly GCA_016801955.1). Taxonomy (NCBI): domain Eukaryota; kingdom Metazoa; phylum Mollusca; class Gastropoda; order Neogastropoda; family Conidae; genus Conus; species Conus betulinus. The sequence goes on along the minus strand of JADBJO010000695.1, from coordinate 497,017 downwards.
TTGCTTTTGAACCAGTTTAATATCTGTGATTTCTGTGGTAAAGAGTTTTCATGAAAAATCTGAGTACTCCTCCTGATAAAAACTGTATGGTATATTTGTTAGAAAAAAAACAAAGAAACAAAAAAAAAAAAAACTGTGTTGTGTGTATTAGATTGTGGTTTTATAATCAGATCACATGCTATCTTATGTTGCCTGCATTCAAGTAAATTCAAAGGTAATTTGTTTCTGTGAGTTTTGTAATTTTGTGTTGTTAATTTTAGAGAAGTTTAAGACAGTGTGTCTGCCTCTGTGTATTTGTTTCACTGTATATATATACATATATATATATATATATATATATATATATATATATGTGTGTGTGTGTGTGTATGTGTGTGTGTGTGTGTGTGTGTGTTCCAAATCATCTTTATCTGCATTGATTTTCACTGTGAACGGATTCATCTCCACCTCTCTCCTCCACCTCCTGACCCACCCCCCATTTTTCAATTTCCATTATCTGATCCCTGTTTACCCCGAGATACATCACTATCATACAGGACTATCATGTCACATTCTCCATTCATAGCTGCACTCTCTGGCTCATTCTCTACAGTGTGCAGCACCAGCAGTTTATAGAGAATGATGTTAATATCAGGTCATTGCAAGGCAGCCTTGTACTAGAGGAGACACCATCCTGTGCCCAAGTGCCCATGGAACCTGTTTTATGCAGCATATTCAGGTAGCACTTACTTTGTTAGCTTCAGGTGACAGGACTGCCTTATAAAACGTCAGCACTGAATAAGATGGCAGTTCCAAGGGTGAATATTTTTTTTCATACCTCCATTAAAACCCTGGAATCTGTTGCTGCTGATGACTTGAACCAACATGGAAGTGGATAGAACCTGAAACATGAGATCACAATAAGACTGTATGATGAACGGGTCAGTTTTAATGAATGAGGATGACCGTGAAGATGGCATGGAGAAGCAGAGGCACAGCAGGAGTTTACTGTGGTTGTGTAGTGTCTCCTGCAGTATTGCAGGCCTGAGATACACTGATGCTGGCCCTCTCAGTCTGGGAGCTTGAGTAATGCTAGCCAAAAGGCCTCAGCTGAAAGAATGATGCTTGACTTCGTTGCCCAAGTCTTCCGTTTCAGCACTGAACTCACATGTGTTTGGGTAGCAGGTAGGATGGGCCAAACGTTCAGCAGTTACTGCTGTGACAGGCACTGGGGGCTAGTTTGTGCAGGAACGAGGAGAGGGTAACCAAGCCTCTGTGAAGAAGCGCATACAAGTTATGGTTGCAGGACAATGACAGGAACCGATGGAGTTTTAAAATAACAGAGATCTTGTATACGTAGCAGATGAGCAGCTCTTGCCCTTGGGGTGGAAGAGTTATCTTTCATTAATACATGGTAGGAAAAAGTCTCCCCCCCCCCCCCCCCCCCCCCCCCCCAAACATACATTGAAAATTGTTTGTTTTTTTTTTTTCTTTGTTTTTTTTTCAGTGTACAACCACATGATTATGAGTACAAACAAGTTCAAGCAGCAGAGAGAAATGATAAATGCCTGTAATACACGACTAACTTGACATATTTCACCAGAGGTCTCAGAGAGAGAGAGGAGACTTGAGCATGCACAAAGTTACAAAGCCAAAGCTGATGTCCCCACTGTGTTGATAATGTGCTGGTCAGAGTTATCTGTCTTCCTATACAAGATCTCTGGGCAAAAAAATCATGTCCTCCACACGCACATCATCGCAACAGACTTTCAGTCAGTCTATTTGATATGAAATTGTATTTTTTATGCTAGATACCGAGGATTTTGTTGTATTATTAGTGTGTATGGATATAAATATTGTGTGAAATAAATGCATAATCATGATTTTGTTTGCTTTTTGGTCCTTTTACCTGTATGTGTGATATGTGAATGTACTGTATGCAGTATGAGTTTGATGGTATATCTCTTTGTTTATTCATCTGTGAAAACAAAATTTACTTTTTTGTAGTATTTACCAATGAAGTTGATGAAGTGAATTATAACATTTCAAGTTTATTCACAATAGCTGCTCAGAAAGAGATCTGTTCTACAGAATCGGCATGGCACAGATGAGACAAATAAGTGTGTGTTTAATGTGCCTTCCACCACACGGGTTCTTTTTGAAGGAAACCAGAAGCAATTAAGCTGGTGCACATTTAATGTTGAAAATATGGAAAGGTGGTTCAAACCACAGTTTATGAAGGGAAAAAGAGGGAGAGATGGAAAGGAATGTAGGAAAAAAGGATATGAAAAAAAAAAAGGAGAGGGGGGAGGGGGGGACAACAAATGGCAGTTTAATGTGTGGTTTCCTTTACCACCCCATGTCACATCAAAAAGCAGGATGATTACAAATATCTCTTTAACATTATGTTTTAACATGAAGTCAGTCCTTGAGGTGAAATTTTGCTGTTTCATGAAGAACATTATAACATTAAAACCTTTTTAATATACATATACATAGACCATTGCTTAGAGTGTGCAACCTAATAAAGATATTCAAAATAGACAATAAAGTAGTGTTTGCAGCCTTTTCAAACATTCATTACAGACAAAAAGCAAAGGGTCAGCCATTCTTCACAGCTTACCACATGGACATCAGATAAGTTGCTCTTCGTTCTTTGTTTGTACTGTCCTAAATGTTAAATGTTACCTATTTTGTTTTCACTTGAAGAAGACCCAAGAGGTCGAAATGCATCGTGTCTTGTGTACTTTGTTCGTCAATGTCCTTGGCGGAAACTAACCCCCACTCTTTCTAAACTTTGCTTCGTTCTCCGCCATCAGTCGCTCCATTTTGAAATTTTAAAAGCAAAGAGAAATTTTCTTTCACATGCCTGTGTTATAGAACATGGCATGAGCCAATCGAATTATACCGTTTCTTGAGATGTGATGAGATGTGTTATATTGCCTTCAGAAGATCAAATTTCAAGGTTGAACTAAATCTGAAATAACTATTACCTAGTTGAAACAAGCTTTGTGATATATCTATTGTTTCCTTAGAGAAATTGCTGTTTTGTGAGCATAGTTATGATTATGATCTTTTGGAAAGTTTTGAGAAATCTGCTAATGACTTTGAGGATTCTCAAAAGATTCTGAAATAGAAAAAAAAAAAGAAGAAGAAAAACAGCACACATATCAACAACGTTTCGGTCATAGACCGTCTTCAGGACTTGTGACAAATAAGGACGTATAGGCAATGACACATGAAAACATATACGTAAACAGATGATTACATGCTTAAAGAGGTGTGTGTGTGTGTGTGTGTGTGTAATGGGGAAAAGGAAAACTCAGTGTCCAATCCCATTTCACCTCGAGGAATAAGAGAGGCAGATTGAGGGAAAAGGCAAACAGAACCAGAGATAGAGAAAGAGAGAGAATGGTAGAGGAGTCTTATGTTTGGAAGGAGGCGCTTGAGTGTGTGTAAAAGAAAGTGAGAGAGTGGTTAAGGAAGAGTCTTATTCTTAGAAGGGGGCACTTGAGGGTGTGTATGAGGGGGAAAAAAGGAAAGAAAACGGGAGTGGGGTGGGGGGTTAGGTGGAAACTCCTATTTATAAAAAAGAAAAAAAAATATGTACATATATGCACATATGGATTGTTCACATGTATATATGAGTATGCATGCCTGGATGGTGGAGATGGTGTTTGGGGTATACATATTACGCTCTGCATGTGATGTTATAAATATGCTATATATGTACATGGGGTGTGAATGTAAGTATGGTGGGATGGGGAAATTGGAGGAGCGGGTGCAGAGAGAAAGGGATGGAGGAGAGGTAGGGGGAAAGGAAAGCGAGGGCAAAGATCTGGAATGATTCAAATTAAACTTTTAAACTCTCTTAGTTTGAATCATTCCAGCTCTTCGCCCATGCTTTCCTTTCCCCCAACCTCTCCTCCATCCCCTTCTGTCTACACCCCCTCCCCCAATTTCCCTGTCCCACCTTATTTACATTCACACCCCACGTACATATACATATATTTATAACATCACATGTAGAGCATAATATATATACACCAAACACCGACTCCACCATCCAGATATGCATACTCATAGACGCATACACATGTGAACAATCTATATGCACCTGTTTATTTTTTTTTTTTTTTTTCTTTGTTTTAATTGGAGTTTCCTCCCAACCCGCCAGCCCACAGCCCCACCCCTACTCTCGTTTTCTTTCTTCTTTCTTCTTTTCCCTCATACACACCCTCAGGTGCCTCCTTCCAAGAATAAGACTCCTCCTCTACCACTCTCTCACTTTCTTTTACACACTCCCAAGCGTCCCTTCCAAACATGAGACTCCTCTATCACTCTCTCTTTCTCTGTCTCTGGTTCTGTTCGCCTTTTCCCTCTATCTGCCTCTCATTTTCCTCGAAGTGAAATGGGATTGGACACTGAATTTTCCTTTTCCCCATTACACACACACACACACACACACACACACACACACACACACGTACGTACGTGTGTGTGTGTGTGCACGCGCACACACACATATACACACACGCGCAAGCGCGGGCGCATGCACACACGCAAAAATCACGCACGCAGGCGCACGCGCGCGCGCGCGCACACACACACACAACCTTTCAGCACGTAATCGTGCGTTAACGTATATGTTTTCATACGTCATTGCCTAGACGTATTTATTTTTTTTCTTTTTATGTCAAAAGTCCTGAAGACGATCAATGACCGAAACGTTGTCGACATTTGTTCCGTTTTCTCTTCTTTTTTTTTTTTCAAAATCTTCTGAGAATCCACAAAGACAGTTAACATTTGTCACAGAAGATCTGCAGTCAAAAATTCGTTTTCTTTGAGAAATCTACTAATTTTTGAGAAATCGGAAACTTCCCGTTGGGTTTGCCATGTTGACGACGCCAACATACGCATGCGCATTTGGGCTAAGTCAGGGTTCAGGTATGCCTTTCCAGAAGCACAGACTGCAATTATTTTTAACTGATCAAACTGAAACAGTATCGACTGCATAAGTTGACAGGCCATACTACGATGGTGAGTCTGTGTGTTAATTTGTTTGTTTTGTTGTTGGCTCTTTTTTTTTTTTTTTAATTAAACGTGCGTATAATGATATTGCTGAAGGTTGGGATTATCGCAGTGGCTGAGCGACGCAAAAGTGTAGGCCAGAGAACAAAATGGCGAAACGGGAAATGTTTTTAATGGAAGTAAGTGACATACGAAGCATTAGTTACAGAAAAAACAGCAACCAGGTTGTAGTGATCGATTTGTCATTTCTGTAAAAGTTAAACGACCATCAAGATGCAGGTTGTTTGAAATGAATATGAGTTAACAGAAGATTGAGTACATGAGAGAGAGAGAGGGGGGGGGGGGGGGGGGGAGGTTAGAATCTAGAGAGGAGAGTTAGGTTAAATCAAAATGATTTTTGTGTGTTTGATGTTTTTTCAAGCAACAGGTGTTCATGCCAATATCGCTCAGAAGGTCGTGATTGAATGCCGTTGCCTAACATGCTGACAGAGCTAAGAGATTTATTGAAACTGGCGACCGATGTGATAGAAGCGTTCATACACTGTGGAACATACCGATCCTGATCCTGGTCGCCATACTTTAGGTTCATCATTCTGCATACATGAAGGGTGTGTGGTAGATTTTGTTTGTTTGTTTGTAAATTGTTTGTTTCTGATGTGTTCATTTTACACACAGTAGCCGTCGAGCCTCGCTCAAATATCCCCTTCACACATCCTGCCAAAGATCCGACTTCAGTTTTTAAAGGGGAAGTAGATCACAGTAATGATGTCATCATATTTCTGAGAAACTGTCAAGACTTCAGTTAATTGCCGTGTAAGGTGAAGGCTTGGCAGGGGCAATTCTTCCAGCCAAAAACATATACAGGTGAATAATCTTTTCCCTCTAGTTGTGTGCTACACAGTCAGAGCGTTCGCAAAACCACTATATCAGGCGGTAATAGTTAATTACTGACTTTTCAACACAATCAAAACTGACGTTGGGGTGGACCATAGAGGAACGCGCATGCACGCATACACACACACGCATGCACGAACGCGCGCGCACGCATGCACGAACGCGCGCACGCACGCACACACACACACACACACACACACACACACACACACACATGCGCGCACATACACATATACATACACATATATACTGGCCCGCAAACTCATGCATGTATGCACATGCTAGCGCATGCACGCGCACACACACACACACACACACACACACACACACACACACACACACACACACACACACACACCTCCCTCCTCTCTCTCTCTCTCTCTCTCTCTCTCTCTCTCTCTCTCTCTCTCTCTCTCTCTTACATGCATGAGCGCATATGCGCGGATGCTCACACGCGCATACAGGGAGAAAGAGAGAGTCTGGGTTAGCAAGTGAAAATAGGCCTACCGTACATTTCAGTAAGAAGAAGAAACTATTTCTGTGACTTACGTTGTCTCGCGCTTTTCGCATTGTTCACAAAGTACACTGCGTAGTTGGAAGACGCCACAGGTGATCAACAAGTTGACATACAACGAAGAATAAGAAGAGTAACACTTCACCTACGCTTATGCCGTCAGCAAGTGTACTCGATCGGCCAAAAACTACGACTTCTACAATATACTGAAAGATGGGTAAGCCTGCTTTTCAACCTCCTGAGTGTATAACTGACCTGTGCCAAGGCATTCCATCACACGATCGCTGTGGGCCTTTTATACCCCCTTTCATTGTACTTGCGCAAATCCGGGCTGGAAGCTCTGAATAGTCCGAAGCACTAAACATGCACACTTTACTGCTTTGGTATTCCTGCAGCAAGCAGACTAAAAACAATGTATAGCTCTTCACACACACACACACCACACACACACACACACACACACACATATGCACGGGCATGCATACACACAGTAGCTAAACCACACAATACCACGCACACGCAGCATGTGCGCACGCATATACACGCGCACGCGCAGGCACACACATACGCACACCACATAAACAGACACGCGCGCCTGCGCGCGCGCTCGAGAAAGCGTTAAAAAAAAAATGGGGGTTGAGCCGGGGGTGACCTATTTATAGGAAACGGGAATTCATGAATGAACTGTTCTCTTGACAAAGATACAGGCAAGAGACATGTAAAGCGACATAGGCCTACATGCCATTAGTCATAAATAAGATCTAATCGAGAATAGTACAGTCCCAACGTAGGATGAACTGTTTCTGATCTGACATAGATGGGCACATGCAGTGACAACATTTTTTAATGTTTCAGATCTCAAACACAAAACAACATGATTCACAGTACAGACACCTGCAATCTCCTGTCGTTTGAATCGCCGAAGAAAACGATCCATATTTGGAACAACTAGGTAGCCCTTAACAATCACAGAATTTATGATTAGAATATTCCTCGAAAAAAAAATTATTAGAATCCAACCATAGTGGTTTCTGGAAACACCAAAGAAAAGAGACTTCACCTTTACCACAACATTACTAAGAGAGCCGTCTGGATCTATGCGATGTAGTACACACACACACACACACACACACACACACACACACACACACACACACACACACACACACACACGCACGCACGCACGCACGCACGCACGCATGCACGCACGCACGCGCACACACACACACACACACACACACACACACACACACACACACACACACACACACACACACACACACAGTGGAAGGCAAAGGGGGGAAAAGGAGGAGGTGAGGGAGTAGAACATGCAATTCGTGTGATCGAGCATAACATTCATTTTCAGAATAACTGGGATGCCATTACTAGGACCAAAACTGACAGAAAAAAAGTAGTACTACACTTTGTGATATAAGTTGTACTACACTTTGTGATATCAAATCAGAAACTATGTGAACAATATTCTGCATGCCCGTATGCAGTACATGTTGCAAACTATGCGCATGATTGCATGCATACAAATACATAGCCTATCTGTGATGTGTGAGCCTGCAAGCATAAATCAGAACCTGTGTAATTCAATGTCAATCCCAGATATCTTCATATTGTATAGTATCAGGTAAAGATATATAGGCATATATCATGCTGAATTCGTCAATATGAAGTCACATCAGATAATGGAATATTATGTTACTAGCTATGTGCATATCACGTCACGTCTGGTAAAGGAATGTGTATGGTGGTGATGTTCATATCAAGCCAAGTCAAAGAAATTGATGGGTCATGCCCAGCTTTGTCCATATCATGGCATATCAGATAAAGGAATTGTATTGCCAACTGTGTCTATGTTATGTCATATCAGATACGGGAATGTGCAGGCTGATCTCGACAGCCGTTCGTTTGGTCTTAAACGTCTCTCAACACTGAAACAGTACAGGCCTATGGAAGTTCACAGCGTAATCGTGTACAGATTCCAATACCAAAAATGTGTCTGGAATCAGCTCTCTTTCCGTGTGTGTGTGTGTGTGTGTGTGTGTGTGTGTGTGTGTGTGTGTGTGTGTGTGTGTATTGGAAGGTTTGAGGTGGTTGAAATTAATGCGTTCTTGTTTCTGCAGATGGCAACTTAGAAAAGAGTTTCAAAGAAATATAATCCTGCTCATAACACACAACAACAAAAAGAAAGGAAAAAAAAACAAAAAAGAAAAAAAAAAAAAACAGAAAAGAAAGAAAAAAGAAAAAAAGAAAAAAAAAAGCATGAAAAACGGTGATGAAAGGTGAATCAATAAAATGTATGTTGTTTTTTACAGAATGCACTCAACTGTCAAAAATTACTCGGTGGGAACAGGACAAAATACAACCACAAGGTGCAAACCAACACTCATTCAATACACAATCCGAAACAGGCAAGTGAATTTTGGAACTTTTAAGTACATGCTGCTTGAGACGTTACAAGCAACAGATTGACATAAAAACTGCACGATGTAATGTTTATATACAGCAGACTCCATTGTTGCAGTCGGGCTGCATTCTGCTTATTTTCTTTGTTAAGGGTTGAGTTCTCGGTCGGTTTTTTTAAAAAGCGCAGAGAAATGTAAAAAGCTCCCTTCCTTTTTAGCGATCATCCAAATGTTACGGACAAGCAGACGCTCAATTAGTCTACGCAGCATGTCGTCTGACCCGAATTTAAAAGTAGTCTTAAGACATAGGCTACTGTTTTAAATAGCATTCCCGTGATCTGTTTAGCCAGCTGTATGAGTTGCGTGGGAGTACAAATTGACGATCTGTGCGTTGCTGTGGGATGGGGGGGGGGGGGGGGGGGGGGGGGGGGGGGGGGGGGGGGGGGGGGGGGGGGGGGGGGGGGGGGGGGGGGAGGGGGGGGGAAAATGAGGAGTAAGGAAGTACTTCTGATATGGGGTTTATTTGGGGAATTACAGAATGGTGGCTCTCTCTCTCTCTCTCTCTCTCTCTCTCTCTGGATGTAAAAAAAGCGCATCAGTGCTTATCTATTATCCTCGTAAATAAAGAATTTTGTCTTGTCTTGTCTTGCCTCTCTCCACACACACACACACACACACACAC
>JADBJO010000695.1:447500-485000 GCA_016801955.1 Conus betulinus | reverse complement strand
CCCCCCCCCCCACCTCCCACCCACCGCCCCCGCCCCCCCCCCCCACCCCCCCCCCCCACCCACCCCCCCCCCCCCCCCCCCCCCCCCCCCCCCCCCCCCCCCCCCCCTACCCCCCCCACCCCCCCCACCCAACCCCCCCCCCCCCCCCCCCCCCACCCACCCCCCCCACCCCCCCCCCCCCCCCCCCCCCCCCCCCCCCCCACCCCCCCCCCCCCCCCCCCCCCCCCCCCCCCCCCCCCCCCCCCCCCCCCCCCCCCCCCCCCCCCCCCCCCCCCCCCCCCACCCCCCCCCCCCCCCCCACCCCCCCCCCCCCCCTCCCCGAGTTCCCGATGTACATTCTTCTCCCAAACCCCTTCATTCCCACTGTCCACCATTTGGCGTTTAGCTTTTCAAGACGTACGCGCATGTATTGTGTGTGTGTGTGTGTGTGTGTGTGTGTGTGTGTGTGTGTGTGTGTGTGTGTGTGTGTGTGTGTCCCCTTGGCTAATGATTGGTCAGAGCAATTTTTGTTGCTTTGACAAATAGCAGGTTTCAGTCAGCCAATGTGTGTTATCAAAACTCCAATATCATAATTTGGTTACTGTTATTCTACCGATCGCTTTCGTAACAGTGTTTGGGGTTTATTGGTCTTTCCCCCTATGCTTTTCGTTTTCTTGTTCAACTAGTTGCCGACATTTGGCCAATATAGTCTGTGCATTGTTTTGGAATTTTCCCCATCTATTTCATTTCCTTGTCACATTTAGACCCTACTCGATCAGTCCGGACTTTCGACTATTATTACGGAAGTCTTACCGCCTTCCCCCATCCTTTCCTGCTAATTCAGAAATTCAGAAAACCATAGTGAGATATATATAAACGACTTCACTTTTCCAACAGCTAAAACTGAAATCATCGTGACATGTATGTAAATCACTTCCCTTTTCCAGCAGCCAAAAATAACTTACCGTGGACAGTTAATGCAATTTAGCCGGTTTTTCGGGGGGGACTTTTAAATAGAACTCCCATTCACAAAAAGTCGATTTTGAGTCTTTGTATCAAAACACCAGTGACATCGAGTGTGAGGGACTGTCTGTTACATACACAGAGCAGATTGATCGTCGATTTGTGGTACCGATAATAAGAAAATCGGATTCGTTTTCATCAGTTTTGGGCAGGTGGGTGCATTGCAAAGAAAATTCAGTGTACCACAATAGGAATCATTGGGTTGTGTGTGTGTGTGTGTGTGTGTGTGTGTGTGTGTGTGTGTGTGTGTGTGTGTGTGTGTGTTGTTGTTGTTGTTGTTGTTGTTGTTGTTGTTGTTGTTCAATGTTTGGCGTGGAACCCAACATAAACTCGTTTCATTTGACTCTCTCTCTCTCTCTCTCTCTCTCTCTCTCTCTCTCTCTCTCTCTCTCTCTCTCTCTCTCTCTCCCTTCCTCCCTCCCCCCCCCCCCCCCTCTCTCTCTCTCTCTCTCTTGGGTTCGAAGACAGAGAAGAAGCCAGGAACTTGGAGCCTCTGGCAGAGGGTGGAGAGGGTAGGGGAGAAGGAGGAAGAAGAGGAAGGGGAGGTCGGACGAGGCTATGGTGGTGGTGGTCCTGTAGACATCATCTCTCTCTCTCTCTCTCTCTCTCTCTCTCTCTCTCTCTCTCTCTCTCTCCTCCCTGTTCGTCCTTAGACCGGCTCGTTACTCCATCTTTCAGCCAAACTGGTTGCGTCACTATGGTAGCCTTTACGAGTTAAAAGAGTATGTATTTATCTTCTGGGATGATTCTGGTTCAGTTGTTCTGTCCGGATCTGCGCGAAAATCTGAGTAGGTTCAGTGGTCATGTGTAATTTCGGTAAGTGACAAACGAGCGGACGCGAGTTAACTCCCTTGGTGGCGGTGAAGATGATACGGAACATGGTGGTTGAGTTGATCCTTAAGTTACTTGTGCTCGCCAATCTTCTTCTTCTTCTTCTTCTTCTTCTCTGCTTCTTCTTCTTCTTCTGCTTCTCATGAAGTGATCACAATCTTCACGTCAAACATTCTGTGATCGTTATTTGCTCGGGTGGGAAGAACATTCTGGCCTCTGCAACCCCCACCCTGTTCCACATGCTATTCTCCTAGGCATACGATGGTGGTGATAAACAAGGAGTGAAGACGAGGGATGCAAGTGGCAAAGAATATACACTGGATTTGTGGTATCATTATTGAATTGTTATTACTATTAATGGTATGATGATGATTATTATGAGAGAGAGAGAGAGAGAGAGAGAGAGAGAGAGAGAGAGAGAGAGATTGATAAATCTGTATTCAGATACGCAAGAAGATGCCTTTTCTCATCTGGACCTTGAGCCTTAAGGAACTAAGAATAAAAATACACAAACACTACTAATACGAACAGTGATGATTGATTTGAGAGAGAGAGAGAGAGAGAGAGAGAGAGAGATATATGAAAATTTTCCTTTGACACTTTTACCTTACCATACTATTTTATCCTCCAAAATGGACCGAGGTACCAATGTGCAATTTATTTCAGGACATTAACAGAAAACCTTTTTTTCTAGTTTTTTAAGTTTAACAGGCTGTGATACAGATGGTTAGTTATTTTCCCTTCATTTATTTCTTTATAAATGTGAAATAAAACAACAGCAACGAGTGACTGGAGAATATTTACGTCACTTCCTGTTGAAAAGCGTATTTCATGTGTGGTGAGTAAGATCACTGTTTGCGTTAAGTCTAGTTGGTTTAACTAATCTGATGTTCATTAACATATACCAGTGTTGTTCTGCACTCCATCATCGCCTTTTAGGACATAAATTTACTGAATAAAAGTGAAAACAACACATAATCGAAACATCTGTCAAGGACTCGGCAGGCACGAACTCAACTGCTGTGGATGATCGCCCTTGGAAAAATGCAGGAAGTTTTTCTGTTTCGATTAGGCTATTTCAGGAAGTGATTTTGTTTGTGTTACGTAACAGGTGAATCATTATCTCGTCATCCTGGAAGTTTGAAAACAGAAAACAGGTAACCGATTTTTCAGACAAGGACATCTATCAGTTTATAGATCTACACTGACTGACTGAAACCATTTACTGTCAGATTAACATAGTGTTGTACTGACATGGATCTACACACACACACACACACACACACACACACACATTTGTATCAAAGCGTGTATGAGTACACACACACATACATACACACACACATACACACACACACACACACACACACACACACACACACACACACACACACACACGAGACAAATATGAAAAGACAAGGCTCAAAGTTCTGTGTACGCAGGCTGATTGATACTCCTGTGGACACTCCCTATATGGACAGGCAACTATTAATCCCATCCCATCTACCCTACAAAGGGAGGGGAGTTTTGTGTGCAGATTCAAACAAGAAGTGGTTAAAAAATCGACTCTGCCGAAAAATTTATCTCTCAAAGAATATGTGGTTGTTTCTGACTGTTTAAAATCGACATAATAAATTAATCTTGGATTCAAGCAAAAGAAATGTCATTTTAGAGGGGTAGTGGATGAAAAACACATTTTTTTTTTCTTATGAATTGGAAATTGTAACGTCCACTAACTGATGGATGAAGCACTCAGACTTATAAGTTTTCGCTCACCAAGTTATTCTAGTTTTGAAATCAAGTGCCTGAGGAAACTACTCCGCATTTCCTACAAGGTGCACAACACCAAACGATTATGTGCGGAACCTGGTCACCAACGTATTTTAGCCCCAAGAAACACTACAGGCAACCATCAAACGACAGAAGATGGCATGGTTGGCCACGTCATACCTCACAAACACCCTCTCCAAGACCATCCCCTCCAAGATACCGCAGACAAAGCAGCAGAGAAAGAGCTGGTCTGAAAACATAAAGGACTGGACCAAAATGACCATGCCGGATCTGCTCACGACAGCTGCCAACAGAGGAGCCCGGAGAGAAACGGCGGCTGCTTCATCACATCCCCCAACCACCCCAGCGGTCAAGGGAATGAGTAGTAGTAGTAGAGGTATTCTCTATTCTTACTGAAAAATGTCACAGCTGTGCATGATACCGCAATATTCTCATGATTTCCCCCGTGTAAGAGAAGATAATCTGTCAGAAGCTCAACTAAATAATTCAAATCCCTACTAGTAGATGTTCCACCCAAACAACAGGCTGTTCCTGGATTTGTGAAAATTGATCACGTTTTTGATGACCTTTTCAAGCATAATCATTAATCAGTTTGCTTTGTTCAGGGGATATTTTCCAATGTGTTCCATCTTAATTTTTGAAAAATGCTTGTAACATATGCAACTTTTCTTCATTCATATTTCTTTTCTGGTGGATCTGATCAGCAGCATGGGGACTCCTTACTGTGAAGTATTCAAGGTGTAGTGTGATGTAATAAAAAAAACACTTACCTGCCTTGATCTTTTCTTTGGCATTCTTAAAATTCCATCACAGGAAGCCCAACATGCTGTTGTGTCTTTTTGGATATGCAGACTACAAAGATCTGCCAGTTGTGGTCAGTGCTAAGATACTTGGAGCTGTTGAACACTCTAGAGCAAAACCTTCAGTTGGGTTATCCAAAGGGTTTGCTTCCTTGATCTGCTGCAGGACAGCACATTATACTTCTGTGGATGAAATTCAGTCTATCACTTTCTTTCCACTGTGCAAGGTATTTAGATCACTCTGAAGAAGATGTCAGTCCTAACTGTTGCCGATTATGATAATGCAGTTATCAACAAAGAGTCATACCTTGGAGTAAATAATACTCTGTGAGGTCATCATTAAAAATGAGGAAAAGAAGTGATAAAAGACTTGTACACTGCAGAATGCCACTCATGACAGGCACCTGGTTTGACGTCCCATCATCCAGTAGTACAGCTACAAGTTGTGTTCTGTCAGCCAGGAAGACTCAAGTCCATGTGAGCACAAGTCCATCAATGCCATAATGATGGAGTAAGTCTGAGGCATTATCATCAAAGTGTGAGAGGTGTGAGTCCAAGGATTAAACCAAACTCCTCCTGAACTTTATAGGCTCAAGGTCAAAATCAGGGGACAAAAAGATCTGCATGTATTGATTCCCTGAATAGAACTCAGACTACACACATGATAATTTTGACGGCCCCCAGCGGAGTCTGAGGACGATATCAGATAATGTCCATAGGTGATGAGGCCAATTTCAACTTGACAGATGATCACTGGACTTGTGAGAAACTGAAGCCTCAACCTCAGTATGTATGTGTAAAGAGATCCTGCCTTCAGTAGGCCATGCGTTCATTGAACAGACGCTTTCATGAGAAACCATCAAGGATAGCTGAAGACAAAGCTTACATATTTAATATATTTTATACCACAACTTGTTGGTGTGTGGTTGGCAATGCAGTCCCAGAGGACAGTGCTTGATGTGCCACGTGAGGTTTCTCCTAGAGTTGTGAACAGCGTCACAACTTGACATTGATAAATAGCACCAACATTAATCCTAGCATTAAGGATCATGGGATTCTTGTGATTAAGTCAAGCCTCCACCCCTTCTTCATGAGAACTGTGTCAAGGAGGGTTCTATGATACAAAAAAGCTGTCTTTGAAGTCACGAAGAGAAGAATTAAAGAACAGCTAGATTCTGAAGCAAAAGTGAATGAAATGCGTGTTAATGAAGCATGGGAAAGCTTTACTCCTTTAGTTAAGAACCTGCACTCCAGTCTCACCAAAGACCACATACCAGCAAGCGAGTTCCATGGTGGCCATAACATCAAGCCATGGTTCTTCTAGAACACATGAACATTTTCTATTCCTTAATCTTAGAATCCAATTGTCAGGACCACTTTGTGTTGATGGAGGAGCATGGCAAGTAATTCTCACACGATTATTTAGAGCAGTTGATGACTGCTTTCTTTGCTTGATATTATTTTTGTTGATTCTGTGTTTCTTTCACACCTGGCAGCCTGAAAAACAGCAGTGTTTGTGGAACTGTTTGGTTCACAGCTTTGATTTTGATGTGTTTATTTGTCAGCAGTTTTAAAACTTGACCTTCTTGTTGCAGGTATACATACATACCACTTATGTCACCAAGTAGGGTTTCTTTCTCTGCTTTAATATGATAGTTTGTTTTATTGATGTCTCAGTTTAGTAATCACAGTCCTCTGCAACCAGCCGCAGTTCTTGTCACATTGGTATTATAAACTTGGTTAAGAAAAATAAATCAAGCATACATTTGTGACCGCACACACGCACACACACACACACACACACACACACACACACACACACACACACACACACACACACAGCTGCTGGCATATACACACAGACGCATATGTGCGCGCTTACACATTTCCTCCAATCCGCTCATCCCTGACTAAACACACACACGTGTGCACGCGCACACACTCCATCACACATGCTTACCTATACACATGCACACACGCTCATCTCCATGAAATTATTTTAAGGAGGCGATGTCTTTGATTTTCCTTTTACTATGTTTTGAATTGTTTGAAAGGGATGTTAGATTGTCAGTCTACTTGGCTTAGTTTGATTATGACTGTTGATGTTACTTTTTTTTTGGTGACTATTTGTTTCCTTTAATGTAATTGTCTATAGATATGACTTAAATTGTTTTGTATTTGAATATTAGCAATCAATGAAAAAAGCTTCAGATTAAAGTTGAATATTAACAATCAATGAAAAAAGCACCAGATTAAAGTTGGATAAGACCAGGAGAGGACTACATATTTAAAAGGAATTTTGATTTGGATATAAGTAAACTTTCTTTCTTTTTTTTTTCAGTTTCCTTCGTTCTTTCTTTTATTATATTTGTATAATCTCATTTGTTGCAGACAAAAGCCTTGTGAATTGAATGTCATATAAAGAGTGGCGCAACAATGAAGAATATTACAAAGGAAAATACCATTGAAAACATGGAACAGAAGGATGGAAGAAGATGGCCAGAACCAAGCAGCTGCACAGACCACAACAAGAAAGATTCTGACTTCTCGTTTGATTATTCTGTCCATAACGAGGGGGATGATTTTGATGAACAAAATCATCCTTCAGAACATTTATTTGATTATTCAGTCCACAAGGAGGGGGATGATCATGATAACAGAAACATTCATCACAAAATCCTCCAAAGGATGTAGACACATCACCTGTCCAGTGTACAGAAGATAAGTTGCAGAGATTGTCTGAGGAAAAGTGCTCCAAGCCTGAAGCAAAAGATTGTCAACAAGAGCATGTTACATTTTTTGGGTGATGATATTGATTTGCCCTCACGCTACAGCTGAAACAGGACAGTCGGAATGTGATAGCCCTGATGTTAATGTGTGGATGTTGAAGTGTGTGGCAGATATTATCTTGGAGATGGTCATTGATAGGAAAATATGGAAACCGATATACAGAAAAGGAAACAGAAAACTATCCTTACCAAACCGGGTGGAATGTGTGGAACCAAGTCATCAGGGTATCAAGCCACTTTTGAAAGTGCATGAACCAGAACTGAAACTGAGGTACAGAGGAGAAGAAAAAACAAACAGAAAACTACCCCAGCCAAACCAGGCAGAATGTACGGATCAAGTCCTCTGGATATCAAGCCTTTCTTGAGAGTGCATAGACCTAGGCAAGAGGTCTTTGTTTTCATGCAGCATGGTTATACTGCACAAGTTTACAGCCCAAACACAGGCAAGCAATCTAAAGATGATATGATTCCACCAGGGCAGCATTATACTGAATTTAGCAGGTTGGCAACGTATATTGAGTACCCCTTAAGCCTTCCATTTTTTGCCATCACTCTTGCAAGGGATGGGTTCATCTACAAGAGTGATGAGCGGTTAATCGAATGCTTTTTTTGTAAGCTGCGCATTAGTCTGTCAGAGCTGAGGAATCCTGGTGCTGACCCAGTCAAAACACACTCCAGTAAGTCACCTGCATGCCCACTGAAACGAGGAGAACGTAGTGGAAATGTGCCAGTTCCCAGAGTAGATGAAAATGGCGAATTGTCAAGCAAACCTAAGCCATGAAAATGGTGGCACAAATACACATTCATCTTCGGACACGGCTAGTGGTTCCAAAGACAATCCTGGAGAAAGACCCCTGGGTTCTTGGTACCATGGGGATGAGGCCACAGTGCTGCCCTCGCCTGTCATTCACCATAACCCTGCACCAGATATCACCACTGACTGTGTTCCTTCCGAACAGCAAGTGCAGAAATCACCACCCTCATCCAGAAGTAACACTGGCAGAGGTGTTCTTCAGCCAGGAAATAATGATGGCAATGTTCAGCAACCAAGTCTCCAGCGACCAAATCCTCCACCAAGTGCCTCCTCAGCTAGAACTGCTGATAATGCTCCTTCACTTCAGCGCTCAGAGGTTGCAGCAGCACCGGCAAATCAAAAGGGATCCATCAATGGAGGTTCCAGGAACAGAGGCAGGCCCGGCAGTTCACCTCCTAATTCTGGGCAAAATGGGGCTGCAGGCTCTAGTTCTTCACCTAGCAGGCCATCAGCATCTGCAACTGCTAATCCATCTAGAAACCCAAAATCATCCAAAAAGACTAAGGCAGCTAAAAGAGCAGATGCTGCATCTCGAAGGACAGCTGCAAACTCGAGTGCAAGTGGTTCCAATGTTCCAACTCCTACGCAGAATTCTTCAAACAAAAATGATGGTGGTGCATCTTCAGATAAGGGGGAGAAAGACAAGGAAAAAGAAGAAGCTGACCTATGAAGACCTGGGAATTTTCGCTGAGAAACCAAAACGGCCTGACATGGCGGTCCTTTCGAAGCGACTTGGCACTTTTGAGGGAAAGTGGAAAACTTCTTTCGCAAAGACGCCACAGACACTGGCAGAATGTGGCATGTATTATGCTGGTAAGTATCGTGCTGTCATGCTGTGTTGCATTGCTTGAATTGTTGTATGATGTCCATTAAAGCTATTTTAAGCATAGGATCTGTTATCAGTATTCATATTGGTTGTTGTGAAGTCTTTTTGTTCTCTGCTTCTGCCACAGTGAAAGAACAAAAAAAAAAAAAAATCATCATCACCAGCCGCCGTGGCGAAGTGGTTAGCGTTGCGGACTCCTGGCTGGGAGGTCGTGGGTTCGAATCCCATCATAGACGTGTGGGGTTTTTCTGCCCCGACCGGCTCCTACCCAGAGTTGAGTTTGCTGCGGACTCAATTGGGAAGACTGGGACCACACAGTTGAGTTTCATCCACTTAATGGATGCGTTTCTGAGAGTGTTGCTCAAATTTCCTGACCAACACTGCAGGTGTCTGTATCTCTTGGGCCTGGTTGATGCAGGGATATATTATGAAAGGAAGCATAGAGTACAGCCCTGTCATGTAGTCTCAGACCGAAATGGAAATCCGTAGCATCATCATAATCATCCTCATTCTCATCGATCAGCATTAAAAAAAAAAAAAAAAAAAAGGACTCAAATTTTGTGGCCCTTCATGCCCTACTCTCATGGTGACCTCAATTTCGATGTCCTCACCACGTCCGTAGTCTTAGTTTGGTTCCGTCAGGGTCACCAGTATCGGCGAGTCCATGGGGGCTGTCGTTGGACTGAGGTGGTGGCGCCCTCCAGAGGGAGAGCTCACTCACGCCGGCTCCACAACTAAGCAATTATTGTCGTCTGTAGGGGGCTTAGTAGGAGGTGTCCTGCATATGTCAGATCAGAACAGGCACCACTGAACACCACTGAAGTGACTCGGCAGCAATGCAGTGTCTCCTCCGGTGGGTTGCCTCTTGACGACTTGACATTTACTGTTACCTGTGGATTGCCGGTGCCGGGGCTGCGGCCGGGCCGACTGGGCTGTGGCTGTGGACGGGGTGTCGGAATGAACGGCATGGGTGCACTGCCTCTAAGGTGGGGCAGAGGTTGGGACAGCAAAAAAATAAATAAAATAAGATAAGTAAATCAGATCATGGCTCATCCCAGCTGTCTTAGCTTCTTTGTTAGTGTACAGTTTAGTAGTTTTGTGTGTGCTTATTGTTTCTGAATTTAGAGTTGGCAGTTTCTCAATTTTTTTTATACACACTCTCTTTTGGTTCTTACATTATTCTGTGGTCATCATCCTGTACTTATCTGTGGCTAAGTCTTAACTCAAACAATATGTCATTCTCTCAACTCTGTTTTCAAGTCTTGTCACAAACGATATTGGACATACTCTTGCTCTCTCTCCTTTTCCATTCTTCATAATGGTCACTTCTCTTTGTTTTGCCCTTTTTTTTTTTTTTTTTTTTTTTTTTTAGTGACAGCATGTATCAAGCACAAACAAATTTCACCACAGAGAGAAGAAATGCTTACCTTGTACGCTCAACACAAGTTACTACTGCGGTAAACAAACATCTGGAGACAGTTGACATTGCTTGCGTGTATAGATAAAGTATATCCCTTCATTCCCTTCCAGGCAAGTGAGCATCTCCACCAGCTTCAGGGTTTAAAATTGTGTAGAAAATGTGTTTAAAAAGAGTTGAAAGGCAAAATGTGTTTTAAAAAGGTTGAAAGGCATAATCCACCTTTCTTTGTTGCTGTCTTTTCCTGAAACAGGTTATGCAGACTGTGCCCGCTGCTTTTTCTGTGGCGGAGGACTGAAAAACTGGGAAGCTCCTGACGAGCCCTGGATCGAACATGCTCGCTGGTTTCCGAAATGTGCATATGTCCTCCTGCACAAGGGGTCTCAGTTTGTAGAGATTGTACAAAAGAAAAACAAAAGCAACCAAAAAGTAAGAATTGTTTGTTTTCTTTGTTGTGTTTATTAGTGTCAGTTGTACTGCCAGGATACATTTTCTTTTTTTTTTTTTTCAAAACTCCATGTAGGCTGATGACTGGCGAAAACAAGAGAAAATGTCTTTTTTTTTTTTTAATTGGCAAATAGTGGCAAGGGTTTTGTCTGATACAGCAAGAAGACAGTACACTACTAATGAACAATGCATTTCTATATATATGTATGATATAGAGGGTGCATTTCCCCATTTTGTTTTGGTTAACATTTCAGGCATAGTGAAATTTATTATTGGTGTATTGTTTTTTTCAGATCATCATGAAAGATGTTGAAGAAGAAATGAAGTCCAAGAGCTCAGTTTGTAAGTAAAAATGTCTGTGTTTATGGGTTTCGAGTTCATGCAAGTGTGCATTTGTGTGTGTTGGTGTTAGTGTCTGTATCTGCATGTGTGTGTAGGTGTTCTTGTATGTGTGTGTGTGTGTGTGTTAGATGTGGCAATGAATTGACTTGTTTGTCACTACAGGGTACTGGATGTCATTGTAGTTACTGCAGTAACACTTTGTTTTGTTTCTTATATACTTAAAAGATATCCGACTTGTAGGAAAACAATACTTATGAAAGGACAAGTGTTTGCAAGGGTTTTCCAAAAAGTTTTATTTGTTCGTTTCTTTAAACTTTACATCAATAAAGATACTTTTTTTCAGTTTATTATGTATTATGGTAAGTTTTTATAACATTAAGTTTTTAACTGATGCCAAACAGCCACTTTTCTCTTTTTGTTTTCAGTAGAGATTTTTAGTAAAATATTGAAAAAAAAGAAAAAAGAGAGAAAGAAAAATCGCCCTAATCAATGAAAAGTTCAGGAATTTTGCACAATGTGTTGGTAAAGCACTGATGTAAATCAAACTCAAAAACTGAATTATATCCTGTCAGAAAATTGTTTATTTTGAATGAGGAAAATGTGACAGTTTTTTAAAAAAATATTTTACAAAGCAACATAGAAACTTGTAACTTCAGAAATTGCTTCATCATTCATAAACAGGAGTGAAAATAAATCAAGTTACTTGCCATTGACTGTCAGTTAACCGAGCGCAGGCAGGAGTCAAGTGGTTTACTTTGAAACAAATCATTTCTGCACTGCATAGCAAATTGTCATGCAAAAACTGGCATGAAACAGTTTTGCCCAGATTATCCAGATAATGCCTGCACTTGTGCAGAAAGAGAGAGTAATGTATTGTTTAGCTTCATATTGCTAAGGATTTGGGTGTATGAAATTTAGGCTGTTTTCCCCAAGGAAAGCTGTAGATATTTATTCAGGGGAGTAAAAAAAAGAAAAAGAAAAAAAATGGAGACTTTTTTTTTACTGCCTGCATGTTTTTAGTTTCCTATCAATGGATTTTTCCCACAGAATATTGTCACAGACTAATCCCTTGAGGCAGTGGATTCTTTCATGTGTGCTCAATGCATGCAGTGCACAGAGGCTGGGTACATCATCTCATCCAGAAGACTAGCTGTAGCACTCCGACCACCCCACTGTAGAGCAATTGGAAAGGATTAACCAATCCTGGATGAGAATCGAACCTTGCTGATTTTCTTCTTTCAACTAAGCAAATTCATCATCCAGTATGCTATTCTTGCCATGGAGTGTCAGCATCAAGCACAGTTTTGACAATTAATACAGATGTGCTTGTTTGTTTGAAAGTCGAACTTGGTGAAGAATGGAAGTCTGTGCCAAATGCTCATCCCAGACAGCTTCCTCAGAAGGCAAAAAGAACAAACGTCGGACAGTCTTTAAAAAGAAAATTTATTATTCATGTGCTTATGTGTTTTTTCAAGCCTACTTGTGAAATGCTTAATGTTTGTGCGTGTATATGTTTACCCCACCAGCTTCCGTCTCTCTGCCTGCTTCTGTTGCTGTCAGCGGAGTGGAGAAAGTACTTCTCGATCGTGGCTCATCTGATCACATGAATACTGGTTTGTACCCAAGTCCTTTAACTCTGATTTTTTTTTCTTTCAATGGTACTTCAGTGATAAGCATCTACATTTTTTGGAGACTTGTTCATTTTCTTTTTTTTTGTTATTTCTTTGTTTTTGTTTAATGTTTGTGCATGTGTTTTGTAAGGATGTTAACTGTATGAATTTTTGTGTACATTTCAGAGCCCCCTCCCTCTCTGTCTCTCACATATACACACAAATGCGCACACACACACACACACACACACACACACACACACACACACACACACACACACACACACACACACACACATGCACACACAGTGTTTTTCTTTGCATGTCTAATATCTTTGTCTCTCTCTCTCTTTCTCTGTCACTGTCTCACTTTCTCTCTCTCTCCATGTGACAAATGTGTTGATGTTGAAGTAGGTCAGTGGAAGCATTGTGACAAATGTGCTGATGTCCAAGTAAATTTAGCAATCCTTTCACGTAGAACTATCACCTGGTGAACTCATGTCAATCCTTCCTCACTACATTCGCACATCCTGTCTTCTGGAGCCCATACTGACAAAATCAAGATGATAATAAAGCTACCACAAAAATGAGTTAGACTGTAATTCGCATGAATTGAAAGAAGAAAACAGCAACAACAGAAAAAAATGATCATTTCAGTTACAGACCTTGCCACACTGGAGGCGGAAAACGAAGAGCTGCTGGCTCAGGTGACGTGCAAGATCTGCATGGATGCAAAGAGCTCAGTGGTCTTCCTACCCTGCGGCCACATGGTGGCCTGCACTGACTGTGCCATTGTGTTGAAGAATTGTCCTCTCTGCCGCGCCGACATCCGGGGCTCCGTCAAGGCACAGATTTAGAAAGGAAGAAGAATGAAGTTGTGTCTGGCAGTTAGCATGGGAAGGGGAGGGGGAAGGGGGGGAGGGGAGTAGGGGAAGAAGGATTTGATGATTAGAATGTATGATTCATTTAGAAAACATGCAGTTGGTCCACAGTCAGTTCCTGGAAAGGAAGCAGTTTGGTCTGCATGTACACACGCCATTGTTCATACATGTGCCTGCTCACGCACACACACACACACACACACACTCGCGCGCGCGCACGCACACACACACACACACACACACACACACACACACACACACACACACACACACAAAGCACAGGTGCTTGAAAATGAATGTATGCAAGACTGTAAAAAAAACAACCCTTATTTTGAAATCTCTCTAGAATGAAAATATCAATTACTTGAAATCTGTTTTGTGTGTGTGTGTGTGTTTTGGTTATCTGTTGAAATATTAACAGGTTGTGTTTATGTCTATATGTTTTAATGAATTTATATTTTAATGTCATGACATGTTGTTTGGTTTTGTTTTTTGTCTCAACACAAATTATACTTTTTGTAGTCCATTTTAAGTGTATATTTCTGGAAATAGATGAAGGGAGTGGGAATTCATTGACTAGCTTAACTAACCACACAATAGAATCTGCCCGATCGCAAAATGGAAAACCTTTGCTATCTTTACACCATCCTACAAACTGCATTTCATGTCTTAACTCTAACAGCGAAGGTTATGGTAAAGTAAACATAACAGGAATCATGCTTAGAATGAAAGAGAACATGGCTTTAACTACATATGCTCTGTTTTAGAGCTCTTTTCATAATCAGTATGTTCTTAGGGCTCTTATTTCAGACAGTACTGCTGTTAAAAAACAGCCAAAATGTTCTGATTTGCTCATGTGATTTTAGCCAGAATGCTTATAGGATTCACCCCATCCTCCCCCGTCTTCTGCAGTGGTAGACATGAACAAAATAAACAACAAATAAAGCCAGCATGTGCTAGAAATTGAAACAGATTAAACCCACTTTACATTTCAGTACTGCTTTTCACATAGTCGCGTAGGGTCCGGGTCCTTGCTTGAGCAACTCTGTCTCACATCCTGTCCATAGTAGCCATAGATTTGCATCGCAATTAAGACAAGGGGTCAAAAGAAGTCAATAATCGAACAACAGTGAATCTAGAGCAAGACTGAAATGAATGAAAATGAGGTTGAATTGCAAAGGCTGAACGATACAGGACTAAACACAAACAGAACCATGATCATGGTCCATCATGCTTTGCTAGGGAAGCCCCATAGTGCTGTAAGAGTTATAACTCCATGGCTGTTGGTTTTAAGAGGTAAATACAAACTGAAGACCTGAATGACCTGAATACAGGAATGTGTTCATCTGTGGCATTCTTTGTTTTCTTGATCTGATCATTTTCCCCTGTACAAATGATAGCCTTGAAATGGTGTTACATAGTTGACTGGGTTATAATGATAAAAACTGATCTTGTGCAGTTCATGTGAAGTTGTGGAAATGAGGGTATTATCAACCTCTGAAGCATCATTTGTTCCAGACTAAGTAGCAGCTAGCCTTGTTTTGGCATGAGACTGAGAGTCAAACCATGTGGCAGCTTGCCAGTGATGACTTTTTCACATCGAGTATTTTGAAAACGAAACAACCTACTGGATGTGTAAGATGACTAGCAGTTGTGTGAACTGGAACGTTTTTTTCGTTTTTCGTTTTCGTTGACGCTGACAGTTGCAATATACTTAACGAGTTTTGGTCACATCTGCTTGTAAGGCAACATAAAAGGGATTGGTGACAAAAAGGAGATGAATACGTAAAATGTGTATAAACATCATTACATGACCTTCAGTTACAAAGTTTATTATGTGAGTGTGTGCGTGCGAGAGAGAGAGAGAGGAAAGAGAGCTGAAAAAGGATTCTCATCTCCTTTCCAGTTCAATTCAAAGCAGTCCTGTATTTCGGTACCATATTGTCAGGGGAAGTTACCCATGAGCGAACAGGCTGCAAGCTTCTAAGGACTGGTTTTATGCACTGCCTTGTGTCCTCTTGATAAATTGGCAAGTGTTTTGCCTTTTATGCTTTGACTTTATTGTGTAGTTGCAGAGCACCTAACTGCTTGTGCACTGCACTAGCTGGGCATCCTTTGTGAATGCAAGCCCAGGGCACTGGTTAAATTCCTTGGTGCACCCGAGAGGGGCATGACTTGGTGTCATCATATGTGAGCCTCCAAAAGGAATGAGATGATGGGAGATGCCTTTCCACGGGGTATGCTGAAGCATGTAAATGATCAAATTTTGGAGTTTTCTTGATGTTGATTCCGCTTTTCTTTATGAAGCTACTTGGAAAGTGTGTAAGATTGTGCTAAAAAAAAAATGGCTTACAAACTTTCACAATTGAGACTGAATTTTTTTTTTTTTTTTTTTTTTTTTTTTTTTTTTTACGATTCCTGAGAACTTGACACTTTAGATTAAAAGATCTGACTTTTCAATCAAGGGTGTTTATATGAAAAACATTTTTGCTGTGTTGAAAAGGGAAAGGCATAATTTTCATGAATGTGAAAAAAACAAACAAAAAAAAACCCCAACTTAGAATGAAGGAAGTGATTATATCAGACTGTTTTCTTAATGAATGGTCCCACAGTAAAACTATTTAAAGACCGAAGAAGAAAAAAAGATTATTAAAAAAAAAGGTGCTAACACATTTGCAAAATTGATCACAAAACTCAACTTAGTAAGAAACTTGGTTATAGTTCTGAATAGAAGCAGATCTCATTTAAAAACTCAGCTGTGGAAAAAAAATTGTGGAATCCTTGGCAGTGATCGAAAGATGACTTTTTTGCCTTCTGGCAAACAGGGATTTTAAGGGCACTCTTTCCCCCTTTAGTTACACGTGCATGCAATCAATGGATTGATTCACCAATGTTGCATTAGTATGAAGAAGACTTCAGTTCATTTGTGTCGTTTTTTTCTTTGTAATCCAGACTGAAATTTTAAACAACCTGGGAAAGTGACTTATGCGTATAAACTTCATTTGGTTTAACCCTACCTTAGAAAAGTTACTTTATTTCAGTTATAACACTGCATCAATCAGAGCAGGATTCATCAAATTTTTGTTCTGTTTCTTTTTCATTTCTGTATTTTTACTCATTTTTAAGGGTCAGCAAGCAAACATGAAACCTGTGACTGTAATTTTTGGTCCATGGAGCACAGTAACTGAAGTGCCCATGGAAGGATTGGGACTGAGTGGATTGTCAGAAAGAGCTATGTATCTATAGACCATTATTTTCTTTATTCATCCCTTTTTACGTTTTGCATAAGTGGTGACATGTTTATGTGTACCAGTGATCAATTTTTTTTAAGTATTTTTTGTTTATTGTTTATGTGTACCAGTGATCAATTTTTTTTAAAGTATTTTTTGTTTATTGTTGATATTTTTTGACAGCAAGAAGTATTCATGTGCATTTTTTTGTGTCTGACTGAGACAAGAATGCTATCAGTACTCCTTATTACTCCAGACTTCCGGATTTGTTTGTTTCACCACTTTTCATTAATCAGTTATTAATTGTGAATGTGTGTGAATTATGAATAGGTTTCCCAATCAAGTTTTGCTTTATCGGTGGAATACATTTGTATTGTGAAAGAACACTTGTGCCCACAGGCCTTGAACATTTATGAGTTTGATGTCCGGATTTCATGGTGTTTTTAGTTCCTTTGATTTCTTTGGTGTAAGACAACCGTAAGTGCTTTGATTTCATTCTTGAATATTTTGAACATTTTATTACTTTCGGCATTGTAGTTTTTGCCGTCTGTCCAGCAGTCTGTCCATAAATGTAGTATTGTTACCATTATTGATGTAGCATATGAATAGGTCTGTTCGTGGTATTGATGCCATCATTATTAATTCAGGATATATGTCTGTCCACTCAGGTTAGTATGTAAATGTCACAACTTTGTATCCTCTTCTATATGTCCCTTTAACTCTTTGCACTTTGCTTTGTTGATATCGAATGTTTACAGTCCTGCCATGCTGATGGAATTTTCCGTCGTCAGACACTGCAGCTTTCTTTACAAAGTCAAAATGTAAAGACATTTACCTAGATTTTAATGTGTGATATGTTTTTATGCAGACTTGTTATTTTATAGACAGTACACTATGATAACCCAATTCTGTTGAGTAAAAAAAAATTAAAGGGGGGGGGGGGGGGGGAGGGAGAGAAGCCCCCGGATGTCGAAATTGGAAACTTTTTTGTTTTTCATTCTTTGATTTTTGTTCATGACCAAAAAAAGGGAAATCAGCATTGCTGGGAGGTGGTATCTATCTGTATAGGTTGCTGTAGATAGAATGCCTGCTATTGTGGAGTTGAGGAAGATTCCAAACTATGACATGCACACACACACACACACTCTCACACACACACACACACACACACACTCTCTCTCTCTCTCTCTCTCTCTCTCTCTCTCTCTCTCTCTCATCAAGAATTTCATGAAGTTGGTGATCAAAGGGAAACAATATATTTGTTGTCTTTGGTTTGGATCGATTGGACTAAGGAGAAATCTATCAACAAAGGACATATTGTCAATCAGAAGGTTAGCACTTGGTGTTTGCTTATTCTATTGTATTTTTTGTTGTTGTGTGCCAAACATGCTGATACATTTGTATCTCCCTCCCCCTCCTCCCTCCTCCCCCCCCCCCCCCCCCCCCCCCCCCCCCCCCCCCCCCCCCCCCACACACACACACACCCCTCTCTCTGACAGTCATTCACTCCTCGCTGAAGTCATGACATTATGCATATATGAAAAAAAAAAGAAAGAAATAATTTCAGAGTAAGGAAACATTTTTTAAGTGTTTTCTCTCTGTAAAAGGAACTGTGAAAAACATCACTTTTTTTCCTTTCAAGTCTTTGATTCTCTTACATCTAATTTGTGATATCAAGAGAATATGGAAATTTGTTTTGTGAGTGTTTGTGTGCTTGTGTATTTTTTTTCTTTCTAATGAATATATACACAAATTACATTACTATTTCCTGTTTTGAATTTCCGTGATTTCTATCATGTTTAGTTATATTGATATTTTGACGGTAGGTTTTTGGATTGTTTAGTAGAAATCAGAAAATGATACAGTTATCGATTTGGTTCATGTATTTATTCACTGACTTGTTTTTTAGTATAACTTTGAACTTTATTACATTTGTAAGTATTGATCGTTTCATTTTAAAATATTTTTATATTATTTAAATTGAATATTATTGTGAATGTCATAACCATGATGATTTTTTTGTGTACATGCTCTTGCTCCCCTGTATTTCATTTTGCATTGAGGTAATTTTAAGTTGTTTTTGTGATGATGATTAAAAATCAATGTCTGTAATAATGATTGATACACTGCTGCAATTCATTGTGTTTCTTGTGCATATTTTCCTTTTTTTTTTTTTCATAATGTCATTTTGCAACATTAAAACCAAATTTCTCATTTATCAGTTATGTTTTTTGGCATTGTCTCCAATCTCCCCTCCCCATTCACCCTGTTTTTCCTCTCTCTCTACCTCTTTCCTCTCTCTCTCCCTCTCTCTCTCCCTCCCTCTACCGACACACACAAACACAAGCACACACACACACACACACACACACACACACGCTGTGCCCAGTCTTCTTTCTCTGTCTTTTGTCTCTGCCTCCTTTCCCCTCTTCGGCCACCATAATTATTTCCTCTGTATGTCCTTTACCATGTATTTGGAAGCCAAACGTTATACATTGGGGGCCCCCCCCCCCCCCCTCCCCCTTTAATATGGCTGCAATATATCAGGGAAAATAACTGACATTCTCAGCATGGTCAAATTCTACACGCTGTAAGAAGTCAAAAGTTTAGCTACCATGTCACAAACTGTTTTTTGTTGTTTGTGTTTCTTTTTCTGGATGTAATTTCTTTTTTCCCGATGGTCTGACTAGTTTGTAATTTGACATTTTGTCTTGAGTTTCAGTTCTGAAAATGCTCTGTGTGTCTGGTCTACTGGGCTGTAATGATCAAAACTGATATACCTTATTCCCCTTTAATTGTATCCTCTTTCACTTCGTGCTGTCAGTCTACCTGTGCATGTTTCTGTTTCATGTTTCTACTTTTGTAGGCACACATGTATGCGTCAGTAAACACAGACATACATACGCACACACTCTCTCCCTCTCTCTCTCTCTCTCTCTCTCTCATACACACACATACACAAGATTGCCATTGTGAAAGTATGATGGCTCTCTGTATTATAGGTCTGAGTTTCTTTACAACATATTCACCTTGTTACTGTAGATTATTTTGCAAATGGAATGGCGGTGTTTGTAATATATTGGCTTCTGCTTGTTGTAACTTTAACTTTTACTGTATCTCCTACCCATTGCCCACCACAACCTCCGCCACCTAAACACACACACACACACACACTCAGAGTGGACAAAGCTGAAATGTAAAACACAGAACACAGGCTGAAATCACAAAGCTGAGAGTTTGCCCTGTATATCTTAAATGGTAGTCTTGTTATTTGGATGAACAAATGGTCTAATGAATACTGGAATATGTAACCCTGTTTTGGTAAAAGAACGTGCACAGGCCTTGTTTCTCATGCCTCAACGGAACAATCAGCAAACATTCTTTCGTGTTCTTCTTCTGTCAGTCATAAAACCATAATTAAACAGTTTAGAACAATTTTCCTCCAACAGTAATTACCAAAGGCAAAGAGAAAATTTATTTAACTTCTAAATGTTTACTTATAATACTGTGAATGTTTATTGTTGAAATTACGTTGATAGTTCTTGTTAATGACAGTTTAGAGCTCATAAACTGCTGAACATCTACGGCATTGGGGGATACGCCAACCCCCATAGGGGCACTGCTCGTCGATCCCACCAAGAAAGCCTGTGCAGTTCACCCACCCCCTCCTGGAACCCTGGCTCTAAATTTTCAGCCATTTTGGTCACTGTTTTCAGACCTGATGAAAAAAAATGAATGTTTCTGTGATTTCTTGAGGCAATGGCATGAAGACAGGGAGAAAAAGAAAGATGATGTAAGTGGAGGGGAAAAAAGGGAGTAAAAGAAAACCTGAAGTGGTTGGCAGCATTACTACAGGAGAGAAAAACAAAGGTTTTAAAAAGTTCACTCATACCTGGACTGGAAGGGTTTCTTTCTATTTATTTGATTTCTGTTGAGCAACAGGAAAAAAAAAAAATTTAGGAAATGAAAAGAATTAAACCAACAGAATAATTGCATTGCTCAGTGTTATTGTAAGGCAGAGTGCAAAAAGCAATGCCCTAACCATCATTGCGTGTATATGGTGTACATACTTATTCTTTTGCCTTCAGAGTGTGTATACATCAAACATGTAATTCTGTATCTTATGCGACTGTAATAGTGGACTTGTATCACTTTTTCGATTAGTATGACTTTTCATGTTGTTACTGTTATTGAGTTTTTAATTCATTTTGATGTGCTTTTATGGATTTTTGAAAAGTAGTATATTCCTAATTCTGTGACCTTTTTATGCTTATGTACCTAATTCTGTGACCTTCTTATGCTTATGTACCTATGTGTAACAGCTTATCTTAAGACAGTTTCAAAAAAATGTTAATTACTGAGAAATTTTCCCCTTACTGCTCATCATTTATGGCTATTCATGATCATTTTAAGGGAGTTTTCTCAGAAATGGTAACGTCCTCAGGATCAAGTCTAAAGTTGAGAAGACAGTCCTTTATAACAGAACCTCTCCATGTTTTGTCCAGTCTGAAGTCTCGGATGTCTGTATCTCTATGTCCAGTCATTTCAAATTCCTTTTAAGTAGGGATAAAGATTGTAGTGTCTTTTCGCAACTTTGAAATTTGCATTCCCATAGAATATTGACATGCTGGGGGGTCTCTCAGTATAAACAATATCCTTACCTTGAAGATATTCTGCATCTGTAATTTCTTTTTTTCTGTCAGTCTGTATGTCTCTGCCTTATTTTGAAAAAATGCTTCATTAACTGTCATCCACTATTGTCAAGCCTTTTTTAAGGCCCCACTTACCAGTCTTTCTTCAAGAAAATCTATACTTTTTTTCTTTTTCTTCTTTTTTTTCGTTGCCTTTACAACATGTCAGCTTTTTTCATTGTATTCTGCTAATAAGGTAGTGAGACTCTTAACACTATTCAGAGTGGAATCTTGCTGCCCACTCTGCAACGTCGGTTTGCCTTTAGGGATTTTTAAGAAAATATGTTTGGTTTCTTTTTTTGTGTTGTTTTATTTATTTGTTTATTACCTATGTACCATTCAAACATTTTTCATTTCCTTTTTCTTTTAATCTGTAAAGCAAAGAAGAAAGCAGAAATGCTGGTATCCCTGGTACAGCCTCGTTTTATTAGACTTCAGGAATTTAACAGTTCAGCAAATAGTGTCATTGTAGCTAATTGTTTCTTTTTCCTGGACTGTACTTTTTCCCTCAGCATGGTGACAGCCCTGGAAAGTCCCAGTGTAACCATCTTGGCTTTAGTAATAGAACCAGACCTAGAACCAGCTCAGCACAGTCTTGCCTGTCATGAGGAAATCAGTAGGTTAACTGGTATGTGTTGTATATACATGTGTATTTTGTGGGTGGTGATGTGGCTTACTTGGATTTGTTTTGTTTTGTTTTGTTTTTTCTTTCTGAGGTTAGCTGTTGTATGTATGTATACATGAGTATTTTGTAGATGGTGTGGTGGGGCAGACCGGTAGCAACAGACCAAAAGAGAGACTTTACAGTCAAGTGGATTGTTATTACCTGTTAGCTGAAAACAGTATATTGGTATTTTCCTGTAAGCCACCACATGGATAAGGAACCTGAAGCTTGGTCTAGAAACGGATTCTATCCAGACAGTTCCATGCTTTTTCCTGTTGATGACTTATTGCAGTGGTGAAGGTAACGTGACTTGAGTGGTTTTTTTACTCCTCACACAGCTCTTGACAAATATTCAAACATGTTCAATTGCTTTCAATGTGCAAATTAAACTAATACTGTCTTGACGTTTGTGTCAACAATCCTGTCAAAATTATGTTGTTTACATTTGTGTCAACAATCCTGTCAAAATTATGTTGTTTACATTCAAGATTTTCCAAATTAGTTCATACTATACCTTCAAGAGTTTAAGCATGAAACATGATAATTCCCTGCATCAAATGATGAACACAATAAGAGATCAAAAGTTATAGTTGTTGTGAGTAGTGATGGTGTAGGTGGTGGTGGTGGTGGTGGTTCTTCCCCAAATGTTGACATTATGCAGATGAAGATAGAATGGAAATAACATTGAATGGACACAAGTACATAGCATGATTAGTGTTAAAGGGTAAAATTAGTGGAGGAAAAAAAAAGATTATTCTTGCCTCTGAATTCCATCTTGTAAAATCACTGACTGTTCAATGGTCTGTTTTTCGAAGTTTCGTCAGCAATTTCATCGCGATCAGCAAAGAAATGTTGTAATGAATTAAAAATAAAAGTGAAATTTGAGCTGACTTTCGTTTGACTTTGTGTACAAAAGGTATGTTTAAATTCATTTCTGTGCATGTGTGTGCTTGTGCATGAGAGTGTATGTGCAGACAAGTTTTTATGTGTGGTAAATGTGTGTGTGTGTGTGTGTGTGTGTGTGACCACTCAAAGTGAACATAAATATCATTTTTAACAAGCACTCCTAACTTGCATATGGCACATACTTCCCAATGACGAGTTATCATATGCTAAGTCAGATCACCTGTGTCGTATTTGAACAGGATAGTTCGCTGTGCTGCAGTTGAAGAGTAGGAATCGTCACAGCAGTAAAGATGAGAAAACAGCACCACACAATACCCCATTACATCTCGCAGCAATATAAAGAAATGGAGAAAATAAAGAGAAATATCACCCACTCCTTAATGGCAATACATCCAGTAACTAGTGCAGCGACATTAGGAAGACAGGTAAAGGCACACACACACACACACAACCATTAAATGGTAAAGTATCGTTAGAAAGACGAGAAAGTAGAGCCACAGACAACCATTACATGTACAGCAACATGAAGTAAAGTCACATGACACCACTATACAAACGGTAGCATCAGAAAGATGAGAGAATGAAACCTATACCACCGCTACATGTACAGCAACATTGGGATGAGGAGGAAAAAAAGCCACATACCAACACTGCACGTACAGCAACATAAGGAAGATGAGAGAATGAGATCACTGCAACATCAGGGACATGAAAAAGTAGAGCCACTTCCCACCCATTGCATGGTATAACAATGTTAGGATGAGGTAAAGTAAGGCCAGACTGCATCACATGCATGGTACAGTAACATTAAGTAAACTTCACGTATTATCCAATACACGTATTAACATAAGGAAGTTGAGGAAGTAACGCCACACAACGCTCATCGAATGGTGTCTTAGCATTAGGGAGACGAAGAACAAGCCATGCAACTCCTACGGAGTAGTAACGATTCGTGATTTGTTGCAACCTTTTTGAAGCAAGCTAGCTGATGATTTCCTATCAAATCAGTTAGTTTTTTGTTCAGTTTGACAGTTGATTTCTACCCTCGTCAAGATTATGTTTTAGCCGTACTTGGTTTGTCTGTTGGCTAGATGACTACTGAACCAATATTAACCAAACGTAGTGAAAAGATCAAATGGGGCCTGAGAACGCAGCTTTTAAATTCTGGTGCAGATCTTTGGTGCTGATGCATCCATCTAGTAAGAGTTGCCTGTACGTCATTTTTTTTTAACTGAACATGAACACTGTGAAATGACTGTTTATTAGTTAATAGCTATCTAGGAATTAACATCTTTCAAACGGTAAAGTGATGTCAGTTTGACATTTTGTGTTTTCCAAATCATATATAGCAAAAAGGGAAACAACTTTCACTCTCTATCTTACTTCCTCTGGCGTTTAATAAAAAAAAGTTTCCATGATGTATTAGACCTCGGTAGAAATCGATGTTCTCCTGGGTACATTTTCGACAAACGTAATCTGCAACGCATGATCTCAACGATGAGGAACGGTTTTTGACATAATCTATCCGGTTATTTCACTCTTCAATTTTGTTGGATTAACCTAGCAAACAAGCGCCATCAGTAACTTCGATTCACAGATGCCACTGATCAGGAAGACCCACAAAGAAATCTGCTCTCCGTCCGATGCGTAATGAAAATGTAATGCGCATGTCCACTGAAGGAAAAACAATCAGTCGAGGTATCCCTGATATAAAGAAGCCTTGTAAGTCCATTATTCACATTTGTACCGCGGGGGTGGGAGGTGGGGGGGGAAGCAGAAAAAGACATCTCGCAATTTAGTTTACCAAACCAGGAAATTTCCGAAATCTGGAGTTAGACCCGCGTTCATGCTGGCTCAGTGACTAAGCATTTACAATAAGACTGTTTACTCTGTGGGCTGCTTGTGAATTGCTCCAAGCTTACCCATTCCTATAGTGTTGCAATGTTGCGTACCATGCGATAAGATTTTCATCAAAAAAAAAATTCTCATTAGGTGCTGGCGTTTGTCAACAAACATCAATTCTTACTGCTGACTCGATAAATACATGTTTTTGTTTTGGGGTTTGTTGTTGTCGTTTCCCAAAAGTTTCGCATGAGACAGTTCGTGCTTTTCAATTATCAAGACCATCACCTGAGAAAGTCCCGAGTTGTTTTCTAAAAGAAATGTTTATATTCAATTTCGATTAAACTTTTTCGCCTTTTTAAATGAGATGAAAAAAAATCCGCGTTCTATGCCATATAGATGTGCATACATCTGTGCATGGTGGTATGGGACTCATCATAAGATCTGTTTCTGAATGGTAGATGGAGTTGTGTGCATTCCCATACTTCTCATAGACGAAAAATGATATGCAACCTTTTCTGTGTAGCGCAGGTGCGAACACGCCCTAAATCTTTTGTGCGATTACTTCTGGTAAAGAATGGGTATACGGTGCGAACAGCTCACATCCGCATCATACAGATAGGCTTTAATTTTATTTTGCTTATAACACACACGCGCATATGTATTTACACACACACACACACACACACACACATACAGAGAGAGAGAGAGAGACAGACAGACAGACATATATACATACATGCTTACATACATACATACATAGACAGATGCGTGATGCGTGCTCGTGTGTGTGATACGAATATAGACAATTATATAGATAGATGTGCACTTGGTTACTGAATATAAAATTTCGCCAGGAAGAACAGTAAACATGCAATTTCTAATAATTTGAATGCAAGTCTTGGTAAATTACGGCCGATTCCAATGTGTGTACGTGTGTGTGTGTGTGTGTGTGTGTGTGTGTGTGTGTGTGTGTGTATGCTGATGAGGTTACGAGCAAGTGTCCGATGGAGCCAGTCTGGCCCTGTACGTTGCTTTACACTTATTTGGTTACATTTCAGGGTCACGCTATTATTTTTCACGAAGGAAACAAACCGTATGTCCGAGTCTCCAATCCGACAGAAAGCAGTTAATCTGATTTTCACAGCTAATTTACTTGAGCGAAATTAACAGTATCTTCGTTTCGCTTTCGTTTAATGTCAGCGTATTCCGGTACACCTAAGATTTGTCGTCAATTTTTGAATCTTTAAAAAAAAAAAAAAGAAAAAAAAAAAAAAAAGGAAGAAAAAAAGGAAAAAGTTTTTTAAAAAGTACTTCGTAAAGTTGTTGATCATCATCAACACGGCGAAATAAAGATAAATTAACTGAGTATATCAAATAACAAACACGTGCCATGTACACCAAAGGCATCATTACGGCACACCAAACCTGATCGTTGCCGACGACAGGCAGTGTTAAGCCGATCTCGAACTGTTTGTCAGGCAGAATTTCAATTATGACAGTGTGGATCCTGAAAACTAACCCACTTGACTGGACCTATGAATGAAGGAAAGACATTACGGAAGACCAGAGAACCAGATCAAGTCTATATACTCGGACATGTGTTTGCATGCCTGTTCGTGTTGCATTGCGTATGTACACACACACACACACACACACACACACACACACACACACACACACACACACACACACACACACACACACGAATAGGTAGGACTGGATTATTTCATGACAAATAATGTGCTTTAATAAATATATTCCAGTATTATGCATTACCGTGTACAATTTCATATTTCTGTTCCTTTATGGTCTCTCAGTTATACATTTTTATATTACATTATTTTCTTACACACAGATATCTGCATAATTCCTGACGGAAGTATAAACTTTCATTTTGAGAAAGAGCAGTCAGTTTGGCTTTATAAAACAGGTTTTTTCATTCCTATCTTCCAGTTTCAATTGCACATGGTCAGTCTGTATGCGTGCGCGCGCGCGCGTGTGTGTTTTGTGTGTTTGTGTGTATGTGTGTGTGTGTGTGTGTGTGTGTGTGTGTGTGTGTGTGCGTGCCTGCCTGCGTGTATATGTACGCACGCGCGCGCGCGCGCGCGTGTGTGTGTATGTGTGTGTGTGTGTGTGTGTGTGTGTGTCACTCTATTGGTTTCCAGCGTCATCTCCTAAATGTTAGGATAGGCGTATGTAAAAAGAACGAAAGTCGTATATATGTCCCTTGGCCTTTCCGACTGATCCTTTGACTTCATTCAAGTTGCCCCTGGATTTTTCCAAATCTTCCTGGGCCTTCTTCATGTCGTCCCTCGACCTCTTCTCAGTTGACTCTTGACCCGTCTCTCAAAAAATTCTTTGAGACCGTTACTTGATCTTTGTTCAGGTGTCCCTTAGCCTTCTTAATTACTGTCCCTAAGTAATCTCTCAGATTGCCTTTAACTTCCTTTCAGATTGTCACCTGACTTTTGTTCAGGTTGCCTCTCAGCCTTCTTCGATGCTGTCCCTCGGTCGACTCTCAAATTGCCCTGAACTTCTTTCAGCTTGTCTCTTGGCCTTCTTCCAGGCTGCCCCTTGGCCGTTTGTCAACAGTCCCTTGACCTTGTCCAGGTTGTTAATGACCTTTCACGTCGTCCCTGGACCGTCTTTCAGATTGTCTCGCTTGACGTCTTTCTCGTTTCCCCGTCCATGTTGTTCACATAACCATGACAGGCTTGCTGAAAGTAGGGCCATAGACGAGAAGCAGGTAAGCTCGTTGCTCACGTGCATTTGTTTGCCTGCTGACGCTGGCTAGGGGGGAAGGGGACTGGTTGATGGTGGCCGGAGGGGGTGTGAGAAAGGTGGAGATAACGGGAATGTTTACCACGGCACCTATACCACCAGAATGATTGCAGCATTACGGAAGTCCAACCTTTGGGGATTTACTGTTCCATGTGCAGAACCGACGCTCTTCGGATACACCTTCGAGTGGATCTTTTTCTTTCTTGAGGGGGGCGGCGTCATCAACGGTTGAGTTGTCTTCAACTTGCGCCTTGCAAGTGGAGGCAGGGAGTGGAACGGCAAGGTGTAGGGGAGGGTCTGCTGGTTTCTGCAGGCTGGTACGGGCAGTGTATGGGTCAAGGTCCGCTTCACGTGACTTCAATTTCTTGTTCTCCCCCCCATCCAAAGTGGACTCTGTGTCTGACGTTACATCCACCTCGGAATCTAAGCACTCTGTGCTGACGTCATCATCCTCCTTCGCCTCTGTGACCGACGGATGTCTGGAACGGACATGACGTTCAAGGTCGCGCGCCTGCGCACCAAGACTTTGCCACAATAGTCGCAGCGATACGGGGTGTCACCTTCGGCGTGAAGACGCACGTGCTTGTTGAGATTGCTGGGGTCTCCGAAAGGACGAAGGCAGACTTTGCATTTGA
The DNA here is from genome assembly GCA_016801955.1 of Conus betulinus. Taxonomy (NCBI): domain Eukaryota; kingdom Metazoa; phylum Mollusca; class Gastropoda; order Neogastropoda; family Conidae; genus Conus; species Conus betulinus. The sequence goes on along the minus strand of JADBJO010000695.1, from coordinate 456,698 downwards.
GAGGCTTGTAGCCCGTGTGCGTTCTCAAGTGGATCTTGAGTCCGTACTTTCGGGAGTACAGCTTTCCACAGTACAGACACAGATGGCCTTTGCGGGACTTGTTGGCGAAGAAGAAGGATGGTGGCAGGAGATCCAGCGCGGCTCTCCTTCTTTCTCGGACGGCACGGTGAGAACAGGAACACCGGGCTTAGAGCTACACCCCAGCACTGGTGGCTGTCAGAGAGCTGTTCACGCTATGTGTCAGTGTTCCAGACAGCATATCCCTGGAACCTTCCAACCCAGCTGCAGGCATCATCCCTCTGGGACTTGCCAGGGGGGGCTTGGCTGCGGAGGACATCAGAAGAGACTGTGGATCCGGACCAGGGCTGAAGAAGTGTGGGAACATGAAGCCCCTATTCTGAGGATGGCAACTGAAATGGTGGCGGGGGTCCAGCATCGAGGGATTTGCCGGGACAGAGGTGCAGAGGAGTTTGGTGGGATTAGGATCGGGCAGGGCCGCAAGCCACGGATAGTACAGTCTGAAAGCCATGTGCTGATCGAGAGCGGAAGGGGTAGGGTCGGCAGTCCCGGCGGATGGATATGGTTGAAGATCTGGATAGGCTGACCTGTGGCAGGCACGCTTCCTGCCAATGCAGGATTGGTGGGAGGGGCTGTGCTGGACGTTGGGAGAGACTGGAATGGTCAGAGCAGGAGCTGTGGACGTACATGCCGACTTCCTGTACTCAGGTTGAGCGCAGAAGCGTCATCTGTGGAAGAGTCCGGAGTCATAGCTCTCCTTTCGAATAAAACCGTTCTGCCGCGGCTGCCGTCAGACTTGTGCGTCCTGTGTGGACTCACGATGCGGTGATCCCAGTCTCGCCTCCTCGTGGAAGACACGGAAGGAGCGTCCCGCATTCTCAAACTAGCACCTGTTGAAGGCGACCTTGAAGATGATGACCTATGAAAGGCGCCGGGACCTGAGCCCAACAGACAGAAGGATGGGGCGGCCATTGCAGAGGTGAAGGCAGATGGTGTGGTCAGAGATGGACTGGGAGTTCTGGTGGTGGAGGCGTCGCACTTGAAGAGGATGTGCGCTTTCAGCGTGTTGGGGTACTGGAAGCTGGAGTGGCACGATGTGCACGTGTACTGTTGGTTGCCTGAAATCAATTCAAGGTCATCACGGTCAGCTTTGGACACACATGTATTGCAGTTGCTGTCAGATATTCTGACTGACAGCGTTGGAACCAATAAAAAGTACATAAGGTTTTCGCTTTTTATGATTATCGAGAATATCTAAATGACATATCAAAACGACACAAATACAGGGCGAAAAGATAGGGGTTGTTGGGTGTGGGGTGCGGGGTGTTTTTTCAAATCCTTGCACACGCTGAAACAAAATACAGGCGTTCTTTTAATGGGGAAAAAGGGTGGTGTGGGGCAGGGTTTATAAATTGTTGTCCACCTTTCCTTGAACCTAACATGATTGCAAGACACCATCAATTAGGAGAATACTTGGGGAAAAATCATGGAGCCGACTTTTTTTAATTACAACAAAATACAAAAGGAAAAGTGTCTTGTTTTCCACTTCTTAAATCCAAAATGCTGCTGGGTATGTGCGGAAAAGCACAACGTTAGCAAGGGTCACCCCAGAACAATCAGACCACCAGTATGTTGAAGATGCATCAGTCAGTCCACTAGACTGCAATCATACAGCAAACGCACGTGTGTACAGAAACTCAACTGTACAGTCTTCACTCAACAGAAAGATTCGGCATTTTTGCGTGTGTTTGTTTGTTTTCTGTTAAAAAAAAAGATGCAGGGGAGAATTGGGGATGGATGGGAGAAGAGAGCTTGGACAAAGAAAAAACGCGCGCTGGAGGCGCTGCTGTCACCTCTGATGTGGGCGGGAGTCAGAAAGGGCACGCCAAAAGCGCGGGCCAGGGACTCGCTGTACCACAGCAGGAGAGGCTCCCCGCGCGGCACGGCCTTCAGCACGCGCAGCACCAGACGGCCTCCCTCGGCCAGCACCTCCACGTTCTGCTCGTGACGGTCACGTGCTGGCTGCAGCGCCATCATCCACCGCTGACTCCTGTCCTCATCTCGGGGAAGCCGCTCGCAGTGAGGGTGGTGGTAGTGGCGGCCAGGGGGGATGGTGGTGGTAATTCTGGTGGTGGTGGTGGTGGTAGTGGTGGTGGTGAGCGGGTGATCGTCGTTGTCGGCCAGTAGACGACCCTCTCGCCATCCTACCTGGAAGAGCAGAAAACACAAACATTCGTCTTTTTTTTTTTGTTTGTTTGTTAAGGTTGTCCCCTCTATCAAAAGACCTCCAGGGTTATGATTCATGTTGAACATATAAAGGACTGACTGAATGAAACCGCTCTAAAACACCCTTGTGTCACTGTCATTGGCCCACGGGAAATTGTGAGATCTTTGGCCAGCTAGCGGCCCTTCATGTGTCCGGACCCTCTGGTCCTGATTTTTCGTTCCTCGACTGAATTCTGAGGTTTACTTTTGATGATTTTTTTTTTGTCAGTGAATGTTTTTTGTTGCCACATTCAGAATTCGGGGATATGTAAACACGACTCTGTGTGTGTGTGTGTGTGTGTGTGTGTGTGTGTGTGTGTGTGTGTGTGTGTGTGTGTGTGTGTGTGTGTGTGTGTGATATCATCCCAACCGCACACGAAAAAGAAAAGTTCATGCGAGTGCTAAGCGCGCATAAATTTGAGAGGGGGTGGTGGTGGTGGTGGTAGTGGTGGACGTGGAACAAAAAAATTAGAACGAAAGATGTAGATTAAATGATTTGAAAGGTAAGCCTATACGACTGCCTCTAGGGGACGATATTTGTGTTGAAGTCGGTGAAACGTTTATAACAACAACAACAACGATAAGAAGAATAAAAATTGAACGGAGCTTGTCATTCAAAACTAAATACCCCTCCGCCCTTTAAAAAAAAAAAATCTCATGAACGGATTTAAACAACACAAAAGCACGCTCAAAGGGGCAGTTTTGGCGGCGTATTGTATCGGATCATTACACAGGCAAATTCTTCACAACGTTTGTGTCTCATGAAAAAGCCGTTGATTTTTTTTTTTTTCTTTTTTTTTTTTTACGATAAGACATAGACACACGAACGCTGCAACCAGGTTCAGCTTAATGATCGTTAGAACACCGGGCTTTAATTAAAAACTAAAACTCTCCCGAAAACGAACAAGAAACATTTCAGTTGTGATAACGCTTCACACGTGCAAGAAGTTAAACTGAATGGATCACATTGATCAGAAGAGCTCCAGGACCGTTTTTTGTTTGCTTGGTTGGTTGGTTGGTTTTATTTTGTTTGTTGGTTTGCTTTACCCTATTTCGTCACTACAAATATCTATGTCTAGCAGGGAGTCAGTACACATACCGACAGACAAAGACCTTCCCTCCAGGTAGGTTATCTAGCGCTGTAAACTGGTCCGGCACGGGCGTGTATTTTACCATGAATCCCTGCCCAAGACCATCCTGCAGGGTGCAGTGGAGGGAGAAAGTCCAGAGACAAAAAGAAAGAAGACCTTAAAGGGCAACACGATGGAACAGACTGGCCACAAAACATTTACCCAAGGACAGAAGACTGTGGACTTCAGTGCCAGTCCAAGTGTTCCTCACGGTACCCGTAACTACAGTCCGGGTGTCATGAGACAATATCAATGAATTCAAACGCGCGCGCGCGCCCAAATACGCGCGAACGCACGCAAACACGCGCGCGCGCACGTGCGCCCGCTGCCACGTTTCCGTTCTCGTGAACATATGGATTCCATCTGACACACGAAAGTGTCACTGAATGCATGCTTGTCATGACCCTTCGCCTCGTGATGCTGACCACCGCTGTTGTCGCCATCTGTCAGATCATCTGAGGAGCGGATGGACGGCTGCATGTTTCAGCTCAATACCAAACCTCGCAAATTTCCAGCATGCGTAATCGACTGCTCAGCTGGCCAAGTTCGTACGCAAACGTTGCGAATTCGAATCTCGCAGACCCTCAACGTAAGTTGCTGTGTCCTCGCTGCCTGTGTAGACGTGACGTCGTTCTGGGGGTACAGTGTCTATCCCAGATCTATCCCTTCTTCCACTTCCCAATCTTTCGTGGGTAGGGGGAAATCATCTGCAATGGGTGTGGGTTTTAACATCCAATCGATTTACGAACTCGTTGTCTGTTTTTTTTTTCTCATAAAGCAAATAAAACAACGCGGCCCATTCTGTCCAATTTTGTGGGATAAACAGAATTTAAATTTGAATGTAAGCGAAACGAAAGAGCATCAATAATCATCCTCCGCTCGCCCATGATTTTTTATCAAGAAAACAAAATGCCAATATTGTCCAGTTTCCTTCCTCCGATAGTTCTAAATGCAAAGCATCACTCTCAAAAAGCGCTCAAAGTATCTCTGTGCAGTAGTCACCTAGCATATCCCCAGTCCACCCCCGATCACGGCACGAAAGGGGGCAACGGACAAAGTTACTTCACCCAAGGTGTTGATGTAAACGCTTCCCTTCCAGATCCTTTAGGAGACCCGAAAGCAAACAGTCTGACATTTATCTCCGATTGTGGAAATTTGGAGGAAGACGCACAAGGTCCATAATCTGCGAGTGGCTCGTGGGTAGTCTGAGAACACTCCGGCCCTGGAGAGATCTCGCGTTTCGCTCTCCAGTCAGGCACAGCTTGTCCACAGATTTCCCCCGTTGATGGTGACCAGCTCGGTAGGCGCGGAGCCGGCGGGTTTGAAGTGTGTGTATTATGGGCCTGGAGGACCCTCAGCTCTTGTTGGCACCTCAATAGCTGGTCCTGATTTCATGGTCACTTCAGCCCCGGTCAGATCTTCGGGCTGGACACCGTCCGCTTTAAAGCTGACGCCCAGTTCATTCTATTACCATCGGAAGCCCCGCAATAAGTTTTTATCATGTGTAAAATATGTGTGTCATTCGGAACGTTATTTTCGGTCCTGTTACTCGTTGGTGATCAAGAGAGCTAACTCATCTTCGTGTATGAAAAAAAAAAGCAAGAATTAAGAAGGGTAAAAGAAATAAGAACGAAGAAAAAAAAAACTTTGTGTAAAAGAACGTAAGCTAAAGCTACAGGCACGCTTCTTCTTTCACAGAAAAAAAAAAATGAAAAAAAAAAAAAAAAAGAAAAATGATCCGGAATTTTCGTCAGCATTCATCTAGCGTCCACACCCACTGCAACGTGACTTTCTTCGGGAGGAATCTTATTCGTGTGTGTGTGTGTGTGTGTGTGTGTGTGTGTGTGTGTGTGTGTGTTTATTCATAGGTACGTTTGGTTATTTTGGGTTTTTTCCCCCCTTTTCATTACAGAAAAAAAGTTTGAACGCGCCTGCACTGTCCATTTGTCCTCTACCTGACAGCATCTCACAACAACAGAGGGCTAGGAACTCGTCTCGCTACGACTGCTCATAAATACAGTAAATCTGCATAACTCTCGAGGACAACCGAAAGCGGTCATGGTGCCGTTAGCCCCCGGTGTCAAGCCACTGCAGACCCACTATACAGTACGACCAGCTGATCGTAAAACACACAGTGTTTATTAAACAGCGGTGCTCCACCGTCTTACACCCTGTGCTCACAGAGGCGAGCTGCCCTGAAGGGGGACGGCGTCTGGGTGGCACTCTAGTCAAGCAGGTCCGGGGACAAAAGCTAGCACCCACTCCAGCCCCCGGCCCCATAGCGGACCCCGAGCGTGTCAGTCCCCGGGCCGGGGTCTTTCCCTTGTTGCCCCCAGCTCATCGTCTGGTGTGGAAAGGCCCTGACCAACGAGAGAGAGAGAGAGAGAGAGAGAGAGAGAGAGAGAGAGAGACGAGAGAGCTTCGCCGGGCTTAAAGCTGCTGGATTGCGGGGTTTTTTCATTGACCGGGAAATGAGCCACTGCTTCCGTGGCTAATGAGGGATGGGCAAACATTGGGGCTGGTGACAAGTCGTTTCCTCGAGGTGGAGAGATGGGGAGGGGCTTCTGGGGGTGGAGGGGTATGGGGGAGGGGACTAGGAGGAGGAGAGGGTGTGAAGGTTGGGTGGCTGAGGGTAGGAGGGGGGAGCTCTGTGTGTGTGTGTGTGTGTGTGTTTTAGGGGGGGGGGGGGGGGGTAGGGAAGTGTTTTACTGCCAGTGAGTGTGAACCCTACTTTGTGGCTGATCGTAAGCTATGGTAAAGATAAAGTAGGGATATGCGCGCTGAGTGACTCGGGTGGCTTAGACCGCACACGTAACACTAACTAGTAGTTTTAAAACCGTGCCTTTCAGAAATCCGCTCGGTGTTACCAGTGGAAACATTAAATGGCAATTGTTTGAAATGTAATAAAATATTGCAGAACAAAATATAAAAGGATCATAAAACGACTCTGCATTGGTACTCGCGAGCATGTGTGTGTGTGTTTGTGTGTGTGTGTGTGTGTGTGTGTGTGTGTGTGTGTGTGTGTGTGTGTGTGTGTGTGTGCGTGCGTGTGTGTGCGTTTGGTTGTAGAGATCTAGAAGATGGGAGTATGTTAATGTATTTGTGTGTGTACTAAAGTGCAATTGGCGAAAGCAGACAGTTGTTTGAGCATCTTTATTACGTCTGCTTTAGTATGATGTCCTGGGCTCAACAGAGATGGGACGGATAGCGTTCTTCATTTCTATTATCATTAATCATTTTTGGCGTCGTTTTAGTGATGTGCAAATTATTGACCTATCATATCCTTTTAACTGTCATGATTTCACATTATTCTGTCGATAATAATTTTATTTATCCCTGCCTTCCTCCCAAAAGGCTCACCACATATACACTTTTGTAAATGGTAGCTGGAACAAAGCTGAAGCTACTGTCGCCAACTGAATGGGACAAAGATAGCATAAAAATACTATCAATGAAAAGGATTTTCACACACACACACACGCGCGCGCACGCGCGCGCGCACACACACACACATACACACACGCGCGCGTGCATGCACGCACGCACACACACACACACACACACACACACACACACACACACACACACACACACAGAGTGCACATTACTGTTTTTGCCAGGATGACTGTATGATAGCCTACCCCGAACTTCTAATGATTTCAAGTGAATCGGTGCAACAGCAAGTGACGGTATACTTAAGAGATCTGCAGTTGTTGGAGCCTCGGTCGCAACCAAGGGGTAAAGAGTTCAAAATTAATGAATGTTTCCTATCATCAAAACGAACGTGGTCTCCACACACACACACACACACACACACACACACACACACATCTCTCTCTCATATATATATATATGTATATATGTGTGTGTGTGTGTGTGTGTGTGTGTGTGTGTGTGTGTGTGTGTGTGTGTAAACTGCGGTATGTCTCTATTCGACGCCAAGAGAGCAGCAAGACACAATCAGCCGTGTCTACCTGGCGAGTCCGATCCAGCGAACGAAAAACCTCGGAGCAGACGAATGTGAATGATTCTGTCTTCTGAATGGATTACGATGGTCCCCATGTACTGCTGGTGAAGGATTTTATACTTGCATTTCCCCGATTTTTCATTCCTATGTTCTTTCTTTCACCGTTCCCACCCCTCCCTCCACCACCCAACCACCCCCCTTTTTTTCACATCTTTGCCAATTCAATACATATACCATTTGCACATTCTGATCAAGACGAATCATAACCAAGTTTAGCGGGTCAGTCAGAAATCGGTGTTCAGATGTCCTGCAAGCAGGCGCACGCGCTCGCACAACACACAAACGCGCGCGCGCGCGCGCGCGCACATGCACACAGACACACACACACACACACACACACACACACACACACACTGGTTTCTTTTTAATCCTTTTGGCCGCTTTGGGGGTAAGAGTGCAGGGTAACAACGTACTGTGTTGTAACGTGTTGTAGTGTATTGCAGTAACTTCATCATCAGACCCAACTGCTTTGTGCGAAAGTCGGGTTGTTCTCCCAGATGAAAGGGGATCGTCACAAAACGGCGCTAGCCTTTTTTCTTTTCTTTTCTTATTGTTCTGTCTACGTGTGCTTTTGTTCACATATCACAACAGATTTTCCTATGGAATGTTGCGAGGAACAACTTCCTCGTGGGCTGTGGCACTTTCACGTGTGCAAGATGCATATTTCATACAGGGCTTCAATTCTTGGTCTTATCCGACAAACTACAAGTGTTTAGCCGCAAGCAACAACTGTGTAGGATACTCAGAGCTAGAAAACTCAGAAATGACTAAAACAGTTCAAACAATCGCCCACAATTTCATAAACGTGTGTGGTTTCTGGACGACAGAAGGTATAAACTGGTGAAAGATGTTGCAGATTTTCAATGGTGAAACACAAGTCTTTGACTGGATCTGTCTGCTCGTAAATCGAGATAAACAGGATATTCCACTATAAAGAAAAATGACCCCCCCCCCCCCCCCCCCCCCCCCCACCACCAAGGAAAAGTTACACTGATGAAATTCATCGTATAATCTTGCTTCCTTAGTAATGTCAAAACAACAATCGTGTTTTTAACTGGAAACTTAAGACTTCTATATCTGATTTCAATGAAAGAACGCATTACATATGGAGTGAGCATTAACTGTACCCTTTAGACCTTTTTTTTTCTCTTTTAACCACGCGCTAATTCTGTTTTCTGTTTTCAATTCAGTTCACAAAACCCGAGGATACAAACAGTGTTGAATCAAGTTACAGGCAAACCAGACATTCTAAGATGTATTGGGGTTGCCAGCGTTTTTGTTTCATTCGTACAGTAGTGTGACATCCTTTACCACTGTTTGTCGCCAAGACGACGTGCCTCTTAACCCTCGCGAACAGCAAGCAAGAACCTCTTCCCCTAGAGGCTGTGTTCTCGTATTTGCTCATCTCTGTTTGCGATGGCCAATCAGAATGTCGCGCGCCCACTGACTCGCACTACAAGCACCACTTTTTGCCCTCGTTGAAGACAACCGTCTTTAGAGACGGAAAAGGCTTTCAGCATGCTGATAAATCATGGAGCCAGGTCCTCGCCCGAGGCTGAAGTGACGGCGGCACCTCTTCAAAGCCGTGTTACCTGGGCAGTGGGTCGGACAGGTAGCGGCGGACAACGCTCATCAGCTTTGAAAGCTTCCCGACTCAGGCACTAAAAGCATCACGACTCCGTCTGTCGCGGCGCGTGCCCCGCATTGATAAGAGTCGCAGACTGGACAGGCCGGACGAAAAAAAAAAAGTGAGGAAGA